>JAPMUY010008918.1:0-195000 GCA_026901105.3 Galaxias olidus
CTAACAAACTTAAACGTAACTAAACTAAAAATGGCTGTAACTCAAATAGGCACTGTGTGCACTCTGGGTTTGTGGTTTACGCAGTACAAAATCGTTGTCCATACCATAAGATGCAGTTTCAGATGTTTATTCCAGGTTTCGGCAGGCAAACAACGAGCAATACATGTTTAAGCCTACTTGCTGCCTCTCTTACTCTGACCGCTGCCTGCCTGCCTGCCTGCCTGCCTGCCTGACTGACTGACTGACTGACTGACTGGTAAAAAACCATAGGCCCACCCAGGTGCATGCTGGCCTACCTGTGGTCTAGCTATTTATCCTCTAGGTGCCCATAGCCTAAACCAATAGAAAACAAATTACTATCAAAAAGTAAATATAAGCAAATTTATTCTAAACAATATAGGTTAAACAAAAATAATAATACTAACTTAATAAAAATAGGCAAATAGCTCCTACACTCCGGCCCCTAATTGTCCATTAAATCACAATTACAACTACAAGTAACTAAAGGAGCTATTCTAACAATTAACTTTAAGTGACTCTTGTCATTCTTCTTCCGCTTAATGATGAACCTGAAAATAAAGGTCAAAGATAGAGGAGGGGAGTGAGTAGTAGAAAAGATAGAAATAGAGTCTTAGTCCACAGCTGCTTCCAGAAGCAGACAGAGCTTCGTCACTGGCCTCTCCAACACACTGGTTTTGGTCTGAAGCTGCACTGAACGAACCAGGCCTCGTGCATCAGCTTTGACTGCCAGGACTCTCCCCATCTGCCAACATCCTCTGGGTGCAGTAGCATTTGCGACCAGGACAATATCTCCCGGACAGATGTTTCTTCTCGGTCTCATCCACCTTTGTCTTTCCTGCATCAGAGGTAAGTACTCAGCAATCCATCTTTTCCAAAATAATTCAGCCATGTACTGTACTTGTCTCCATCTTTTCCTCAGGTACAAATCTTGCTTTTCAAATAATCCAGGTGGCATGACAGGTTTGCCCTTTAATATTAGGATGTGATTTGGTGTAAGGGCTTCTAAATCATCTGGATCATCAGAGACTTGTGTGATGGGTCTGTCATTTAAAATGGCTTCAGTTTCACAGAAAACAGTTTGGAGCGCTTCATCATCCACAATCTGCTGTTTGAGGACTGAGGTGAGTACACTTCTGACTGAACGAATCAGACGCTCCCAAATGCCACCTTGATGTGAAGCTGCAGGTGTATTAAAATGCCAGTTTATGCCATCCTGGACCAGGGCTCTTTGGATTTTGTCCTGGTTCAAAGCAGCCAGACTTTCTTTCAGTTCTCTGTTGGCGCCAACAAAATTTGTGCCATTATCTGACCTGATGGAGGAGACAGGGCCACGTCTGCAGATGAATCTTCTGATTGCATTAATACAGGAATCAGCATCAAGCATGTACGCCACTTCCAAATGGACAGCACGACTGGTTAAGCAAGTAAATATGACTCCATATCTTTTGAGTAGACTCCTGCCTCTTTTAACATCAATGGGGCCAAAATAATCTACTCCAACATTTGTGAACGGGGCTTTGTCTGGTATTACTCTCTCCTGGGGCAGATCGGCCATTTTCTGTTCCAAAAGCTTTCCTCTGTTTCTTCTGCAGGTGATACAGTCAGACAGGATTTTCTTGCAGCAGAGTTTGCATTGATTATCCAGTACTTCTGACGCAGCCTGGACAACATGTGGTTTCTTCCTGCGTGACCAAGTAGGTGGTGAATATGGCGAAGAATTAATGTTGCCACATGCATGTCTTTACACAGGATGGCAGGATGCTTGGTTTCTGATGGTAACGCTGCTCTCTTGAGACGACCACCCACTCTGAGGACTCCATTGTCGATCACTGGATCAAGTCTGTATAGGTGACTGTCTTTAGAGATGGTCTTGTTGGCTCTGAATGAACAGATTTCAGGTCCAAACCTGTGATGTTGTTCAAACTGAATGATAGACTGCTCTGCTTTAGCCAGATCTTCAGATGTTAACTGTTGTCCTTTCAGTGTGGTCTTAAACTGCATCATCCTTTTTGCCACATCTTGCTCTTTGGTACTCACATCATCTTCTGACTGATGTATGATAGCAGAAAACTCCTTTCTTTTCTGTGACAACAATTTGAGGAACTCTTTCGCCTTTAAAAGCCAGGCCACAGATGTCTTCAGCTTCACCCAGGATGAAAAGTAAGAGACGAATGAACTGGTGGGGGTTTTCTTCTCCTCAACAACAGCACTGACTGTCACATCTTTCTTTATTTCAGGGTCATCAGCAGGAATCGGATCATGATTTACGTCCAGCTTAGGCCATTTGTCTTTGGACTTAAACAAGAACTCAGGGCCATTAATCCATCTGCTGTGCTGTAAGAAGTCTTCTGCTCTCATTCCTCTTGATGCCTCGTCTGCTGGATTGTCTTTAGTGCCCACATACCTCCACTGATCCACTTGTGTAGCTTCTCTGATGGTGGACACTCTGTTTGCAACAAAGGTATGAAATCTCTTTGTCTCGTTGCAGATGTATTTCAGGACAGTGGTGCTATCAGTCCAGAAAACAGATGTCTCAAGTTTAAGATGTAACCTTCTTTGTAGCAGTTGGTCAATGTGGACAGCAAGGACAGCTGCAGTGAGCTCCAGACGAGGGATGGTGGTCTGCTTGAGAGGAGCCACTCTGGCCTTTCCCAGGAGGAATGTGAGGTGCACTTGATGGTCCTTTTGGAATCTTAAATATGACACTGTACCATATCCCACTTGGCTGGCATCAGAGAAGTGGTGGAGCTGCGCTGTAACAGGACAAAAGTCTTTAGGCTTAATGCAACGATCCACTTTAAACTCTGACATCCTCTTCAGGTCTTCCAGCCAGCCGGTCCATTGTTTGGAGAAATGATGGTGAACAGCATCATCCCAGCCCAGATTTCTTCTACAGAGCTCTTGAAGCAGCAGTTTGGCAGTAATGGTGAATGGGGCGAGAAATCCCAGAGGATCATACAGTGAGCTCACTACTGACAGTATTCCTCTTCTTGTATGTGACTGCTCTTGAAGTGAGGTTCTAAATTTGAATGTGTCACTTTGAGTGCACCACTGTAGTCCAAGTGCTCGCTCCATTGGAAGCTCATCTCCATCCAAATCCATCTCCAATATTTCCTTTGCTTTGTTGTTGTTTGAAACTGTATGCAGCACTGCACGGCTATTACTGAGCCACTTGGAAAGCTTGAATCCACCCTTACTGCAGAGAGCTGTCAAGTCCTGTATCATTTTTATTGCTTCCTCTTCTGTAGGCAGAGACTTCAAGCAATCATCCACATAAAAATTATGCTTGATTGTACTGACCACTTCAGCTGGAAACTGCTGGGCATTGTCTTCTGCTGTTCTTCTTAATGCATAATTTGCACAGCTCGGAGAGGACACAGCTCCAAACAGATGTACTTTCATGCGATATTCTTGTGGAGTTTGTGAAGTGTCACCATTGGGCCACCAGAGGAAGCGGAGGACGTTTCTGTGTTGTTCTGGAACATGGACCTGGTGAAACATGGCTTGAATGTCTGCCATAACTGCTATGGGCTCTTGTCTGAAGCGCAGAAGAACTCCCACAACTGAGTTGGTCAGGTCGGGTCCTTGTAACAGCTGGCTGTTAAGTGAGGTCCCTTTGTAGGTTACAGCACAATCAAAAACAACTCTCAGTTTGCCTTTTCTGGGGTGATAAACACCATGGTGTGGAATATACCACACGTTACTGTCACTGTCCATCAGCTGGTCATCAGGTACCATTTCAGCATATCCATTACATATCATGTCCTCAAGAAATGTGATGTAATCTGTCTTGAAGGAGCTGTTCTTATCAAACTTTCTTTTCAGGCTTTGGAGACGTTGCTCTGCAATACAGCGGTTTACTGGCAAGATGGGATTTTCCACTTTAAAAGGTAAGTTGATACAGTAATGTCCATCAATTAGTTTGGCTGTATTGTTCATAATATCCATAAACTTGATGTCTTCTCTGGACATTTCAATCTGTTCTTGTGATGTTTTTTCATTGAAGTCATGGTTGTATTGTTTAACCGGCATTGTTTCCAGATGTTCCACAGAAATCCTGTTGGCAGTGACAGCAGGGCAGCCTGTCTTGTTCCTCTCACTCCAAAGTGGACCGTTGATGACCCATCCAACTCGGGTCCGAACTGCATATGGGCCTTCGTCCTGACTGTTAATCAGCTCCCATGGCTCCATCACTTTAGGTGCATCAGTGCCAATTAGCAAATCTACATTGGCATCTATATTGTGGAGCTTGATACTTTGCAGGTATGGCCACTTATCTATGTCCTCTTGTTGTGGAACATTACAATTTGAAACAGGCATTAATTTTTGTGTCATAACATCTGGGAGTTCAATGAAATCATCTTTATGAAGTGCTGCTACTTGTAATCCAGAGATGATGTTTGTACTCACAATGCTTCTATGTCCCATTGTTCGCAGCTGAATACTTGTTCTTTTGCCTTTCAAATGGAGTTTTCTTGCCAAATTTTCGGTGCAAAATGTACCTGTGCTGCCCGGATCCAAAAATGCATAAGTCTGCACAGTTGTATGATTTTTTGGGCTCCTGACTTGGACAGCGACGATGGAAAGGATTGAGTGATCTTCATCACCGGCCCCGATATGGCCACAGGTTTGAGTCATAGTAGAAGTGGTGCTCATAGGAGGATGTGGACGTTTGGAGTATGCTCCTGTATCTTCCTGGTTAATGTGCAGGACACTGGGATGCTTTTGGTGACATACAGAACAATCCAAGCGTCCTCTGCATTCTCTGCTTGTATGTCCCATTTTTAAACATCCAAAACACATGCCTTTTTCCTTAATAAAGTTCACTTTATCTTTGTGTGGCTTCTCTTTGAACTTAAAACATTTTTCAGTTGTGTGGTTACTTTGGAGACAATACAAACAGCTGTTAGTTGTGAAGGACTTGCTCTTATTTCCAGGTATGAATTTATTGTTAACTGCAGTAACACTAGTGGCAAAACTGCTTCCTTTTTCCTTTGTTTTATATGGCTGCTGTTGGTGCTTTTGAAGCTGGGCTGTTGTGGATCCTGGATATTACCAAACAGTGGATCAGATGCAACTTTGACTTGTTTTTCAATGAAAGTGACAAGATCTGTAAATACTGCTCTCTGACCCCTTTGTTCCTGCAGGTCACAGGCCACATTTCTCCACCTCTCTCTCATTCTGTAGGGCAGCTTTAGGATAATGCTTAGCATATTTGATGGCAAGTCCAGTTCTTTCATTTGTGTAATGTGTTCTGTTAGATTTGAGCATCCTTTCAGAAACAGGGAAAATGTCTGCAGTGCTTTAATGTCCTCATATTTAATAGATGGCCATTTATGAATTTTGTCCATATAGGCATATGCAATTTTGTGTTCGTTTCCAAAATGTTCAGCAAGAAGATCTTTAGCTCTGAGATAACCAAGTTCAGATGGTAAGTGCTGGCAACTGTGAACGAGGTCTCTCGGCTGCCCCCTGGTGTATTGTTCTAAAAAGTGCAAACAATCACTCCGGTTGGATGTTTTGGCCTCCACGCCATTCTCAAATGCTCTTATAAATGATTTGTATTGGAGAGGGTCTCCGTCAAAAACAGGGATGTTTCTTGGTGGCAGGACAGAGCTTTGATTTTGCTGAACCAACATGGCAGTGATGTCGTTTTGCCTTTGCATAATATCGATAACGCTGGTTTGGTGATCTGTTTGTATTTCTGACTGCAGATGCGCACTCGTGTTTGGACTTTGATAATAATTTATTTGGGCACAGGCACTTTGTGGCACGTCAGTAATTTGAATTGCTGGCTTTTGTTTAGGGCGTACAACTGGTTGCTCGGAGGTATTAGGCGCATTGACATTATCATTTTGCTCCGTTTGAACAAATATATCGGCACATGGACTTTTTTTTGGCGCGTGGTTGGAATTACGCTTTTCAAAGTATGAATTCATGCCGTCAGAATGTTTTGAGCCACACTGTGAATTGATTTCCAGTACACGGAGTTTTGCAAGCTGCGCTTTTGCTAACATCTCGAGTTCAAGTTGCTCCTTTTCACACAAACACTTTAAACTTCGTTCTCCATTTTATTTTAAAATCCTCTTGCGTTTCAATTTGATGTTTCTTTTTGAGTGCGGCAACGCAATAATTTTGATCAATATGATTTGATTCAATTTTCCATGTAGTGGAGGAGGCACGGGACATTTGAGAGGAGTCACTTTTGAATGACTGAACTGCCTTTTATTTCATCAACATTGTAAAACTTTGTTCCTTATGATCCACATTGGTTGCACATAGGGCTGACCCTTCACATAACCAGCCTTTGACACGTTTTCCAGTAAACCCAGGTAAGTAGTCATTTCATTTTACAGTATTCATTTTGTTTATTAAGTTCATCTGAGGGTATGTGGGCAAACTTGTGAAATTGTCATGAGAGTCCTTTGCGTCCTTATAACATTGGATGAATATGGCAAGAAGGGAAGTCACTGAATCAGCTTTGTCTTTTGACTCCATCAAAACATTTACATCCTCCATTATCCGATTTTGCTCGTTTGCATTTTGCAAGGCTAGGTTTTTTCTTGACACAGTTTCATATAAAAACCCAAGCCTTTACTTGTGAATTTAATGCTCCGTTTGGATGAAACTTCAAATAGTCACTGGTGCAAGCTGGCTTTTGTGGTTTACGCATTTTCACACAAACACTTTAAACTGCTCGTAGCCTTTTATTTCAAAATCCACAAAAGAGAAAAGGGGGAGGGCAGTGCAGAAAACACAATAATTTTGATCCAATATGATTTGATTACATTTTCCATGGAGCAAATCCACTAGCGGTGCATAAAGGTATTGCACATTAATCCAGCCTTTTATTCATCTCCGCTTTGTAAAACTTGTATTGTAACATTGATTACTTATCTTCAAACTCCACTCGTTTGGCCGTTTTCCTGTACAGCATTAGCAATCATATTACATACCACTGTTGTTGAAGAGAAGCGTGAGCATTTCTGGCTTATGGTTAAACAAACTTTAATACTGCGGCCTTAATAAAGAACAAAGGCGGTTGATCAAACAATCTTTACACTGCCATCCGCGCATCAATCCACAATAATTCAGCAGATTTGGGTACGTTGAATCTTCCTTAAGGTCCAAAGGTTTTTTACTTGTGTAGTGACTATTTGTCAAAGAAAACTAACAAACTTAAACGTAACTAAAATAAAAATGGCTGTAACTCAAATATTCTTTGTGTGCACTAAAAATTTTGGGTTTGTGGTTTACTCATAAAAATCGTTGTCCATACATAAGATGCAGTTTCAGATGTATATTCTCAGGTTTGTAGCAGTGCCGGCTGAGAAATACATTGCAATATCCTAAACAATTAAGTCATTTTGTGTTTACAAGGCAACAAAGGCTACCGAACTCATTGTGACATAACCCAAACAGTATTTCTCAGCCGGACACTATTTTGCACGACAGCTCCAGATTCAATTTGTCTTTGAGGACAAACTCAGCCAGTTTCTGACCATGCAGTGATTTTACCCATTATGTGTGTGTGTGTGTGTGTGTGTGTGTGTGTGTGTGTGTGTGTGTGTGTGTGTGTGTGTGTGATTGTGTGATTGTGTGTAATCTGTGCAGAGAGAGCGAGAGGTGTAGTAATCCATTAAACAGCCTCTCCATCTGTGGATTAGGTTAGGCCATCAGGAGATGGCTCCTTCCCTCTAAGAGGGCCGAGGTGCAGGTCAAGCATTTAGTAATTAGCTCAACTGTCCTCCTGACATGTTACCAAGGTTACCAGCCTGGTCCTGTCCTAGTGACACCTCGCCAAGGTCCTCTGTCCATCACCGACACTGGGACGTGTGTGGGAAACATGCCTCCCACACGCACAAACACAGACCGGCTCATTAGGTAGGGGCTGCACGGCTTACACTCTAAACCTCCTCCATGTCATCTTACCACTCGTAGACCATCTGGCTGGTCTACAGTCCCTGTAGACCTCTCCTGTAGTCATACTAGCAGGCACACTGTCACGCACACTCTGCTTCCACCGCGTGCCTGTTCTCGTTTGGTTTTTATCAGTTTCACCTGTCCTCGTTAGTGCTATTGTTTCCACCTGGTTTCATTTGTGTTGATTGGTCCACCTGTGTTTCAGTACTTGTGTTTAAGCCTTGTCTTTTGAGTTGCTGTTGTTCTGGTCATTGTAAATGTTGCGTGCGTTTGTACCTTCTTGTTCCTTGTCTTCTTTATGGTGAAGTAATATAAGTTCCATATCAAGATGCCCGCGCTTGGGTCCCACTCTCATGTGGCTGCTTGTGACACATACAATAGGTTCCTACTGTGCAGCCACTCAGTATGACAGAAGCCTCTCGCTGTAGAGCTGGCACGAGGGTCGTTTGGGTTGCGTGGGGTGAAGGGGTCCAGGTTCCACAGGCCCCCAGCCCTGCTGATGCACCATGTGTGTGGAGCTGGGCTCCGCTCTGCGTGATGGATGACACGTACAGACGCACAGCCCCTAAGTGATTGTGGAAGATTGAAGACACCCAATTCACTTAGGCTCGCTCCCCGCCAATCAGGCCAATGGCCACGGTTAGAGTGGGGACCTGAGCCACGGCCCCCACGGAGCCCAGCACACTGAGAGCACCCTGAGCCTTTTCAAAGAAAAACCCTCGGCCTCCCATCTCAGACTCAATGAAAAGGCCGTCATTGTGCTTAGCGGGCATTTTCTAACTTCCTGGTACAATGTGTTTATTGAGACGTTGTTGTGACCGACAGGTTTCAGATAGAGCAGAGTACTCATCACAGCTGGCTCCTAATGATGCCCGGTGTTATTCTGTTTGAAGTAGCCCCTCGTCCCCAAGATGAGGGATGCGGCGCCGTGCGCAGGGGAGGGATCCCGCGCCATTAGGAGCCCAAGATGAAAACATTGATCACCACGAAGGAAGCCTTCTTTGAAGCGCATCATAATCCACGTCTGGTGTCTTTTCTCTCGCCCTTTCAGAATATTCCGTGAGCCATTGATTTCCTCCTGAGTGGGTTATCTTTGATGAGCTAGCCAGTCCACCCTGTAATCACCTCTGGGCTGAGAATGAGAAGGCCCCTGTAATGGAAAAGGCCAGGTCCATTCTGATCCCGAATCAACGCACACGGAGACTCACACATTTCCTCTTCCTATTTTGCCTGGCCGCACGAAATTGCCGCTCATGTGATGTTGATCATGAATTCATGTTTGGGATTGATAAACATGCTTGAACATGTTGACAACATGGGGCCCGCTCATTGCTCTCATCTGTGTTGCGTTATCGATGGGGATGATTGGATGCTTGCTCCTGGAGCCGCATAGATTGTACTCTCACATACGTCCGGTGTGAGCAGTGGTCTATTAACTGTTCTATGTAAATGGCCTGTGTGGCACCAACGTGGCTAGACAGAGAAAAGGAAAACAAAACAAAAGGGCAAAGAGGGAGAGACAAGAGAGAGAGTGGAGAGAGGTGGGTATTTTTAGCAGCAGATCTGTCACAGGGATTTCTGGGGTCTCTGATCACTGGTGTCCATCAGACCTCTGGAGCGTGGCGGCCTTGGAGTCGCACCGGGGACACAATTGCACAAACACACACACACACACACACACACACATTTAAAAACACCGCAGGCACTCACGCCAAGCCACAGTGAAAAATGTGAGGAAGAAGGAAAGCGATAGGTATGGTCAGGAAAAAAGGAAGTTGAAATGGTGACGTCAAAATGTAATGCGCACAATGACTATACAGCAGGGTTAAAGCAACGTTTTTATCCGTCTTGGTGCAGATCCTAGTTCCGACCTGCTGCAAAGTGTTCCTGTAGGTACAGAGCTAACAATTCAGTAGCTGGTCGCCCGCAGTTGGATGGATGAAAGAGAGCTATTTAGAAATCCCGAAGAGGAAAAGGAGGAAAAAGAACGACAGGCCGAGGCAACTATTGGGATTTTCCGTTCTTTCTTTCTGCAGGATGGGAGGCCTGGTTGCCATGGTGACATGCATTTCTCCAGAATTGCTTGTATTGATCCACAGAGGCGTCAACGGCCAAGCCAGGAGCAGGAGAAAAAATGGAATGTGTGTGTGTGTGTGTGTGTGTGTGTGTGTGTGTTTTTTCTAGTGGGGTTCTAGGTTAGGATTAGACAAAGGAGCAGTGTGGAATGAATCACTAGACAATAAATAACTCCTGCAGCCAACTGGATTTGAAGGTCAAAAATGCACACTCACACATATCCACCATTCCATACTGTAAAATAGTGGTGGAGATTGTTTTTGTGTATGTGTGCATGAGTAACGAGTCAGTATACGTTCAGAGTGGGTTTCTAGAGCCTGCAGAGCAAGATGAAACGTTTGCGGTCCTATTGTTCAATTGAGCCTTGTCCAAACAGAATATTGTGCCTGAGTGCATCACAGAATTATTGTTATTGCATGTACATATTCAGACCCAGAAAATGTAATCTACAGAAAAATCTAGTGTTCCAAAAAACAGCTTGCAGGCGGACATTGCAGCGTTTTATTTATCTTCGGCCCTTGTCAACAAGTGGTTGGGAGGCTGTGTGTATTGGTGGTATTTAACAAAGATAAGAGCTATTAACTGGGTAAGCAGAGATGAAGGGACCAGGCATACTGTTTGAAAAGCTGTGGGGAAGGGAGCGCTGTATGCCCAAACTGGCTGGCAACGCTGTTTGAAAACTGTAATCCCTGCCAAAAGGTCAAAAGTCTCTGCTGCTTTTTATTAGTATCTTTGTGGGGCTGTTTTAAGCCCAGATCAAGCTTTGTACTCTGTTCAAAGAGCAACATGTGGGGTCTATGAGGGGATTAGTTTCAGTGTTTCTATGTGTGTTTGTGTGGGTTTGTTTATGTGTGTGTGTGTGTGTGTGTGTGTGTGTGTGTGTGTGTGTGTGTGTGTGTGTGTGTGTGTGTGTGTGTGTGTGTGTGTGTGTGTGTGTGGGTGGGTGCGTGCGTGCGTGCGTGCGTGCGTGCGTGTGTGTGTACGTTCCTTTGTGTGCGCACACATTTGTGTGTGTGTGTGTGTGTGTGGGTAAAGGAGGGAAAAGGAAAGCGTGTGTGGCATAAATCACCCAAATAGGAGGATCGTCAACTCCTGGATTCCAGGCAAAGGCCAAGTGCATGGTGTGGGATCTGGGGTCCAGCTTTCTGACAGCAGAGCACCCAGACAGCCAGAGATCTAGGCTGTCCCATCTCTCCCATCACTGGGGTGGATGGAAGCCGGTCTGATTAGCATGCAGCTAGCACAATGCTAGATAAGCACCCCGCATCGCAAGAGGGAAAAATCCCTGTGAAGACCTGTCAAGGAGCATGCATACACACACACACACAGTAAACGCACACACACCCGTGCTCCCACAAACACCACAGACAAACAGCATGCCAAACACGCCGTGCACCAACAAACACACACACACACACCCACACACACACACACACACACACAGAAAGAGAGAGCAGAAGCATACCAAGCAGCCGGTACACAGAGTTAGCCCTGAGGGTCCTCAGACCAAGGCAGGAGGGAGCAGAATGGGAGAGCGTCCATCAGCTTTAAAAAAGACCATCTAAGCCTGTGTATCTCGGCTTCCCTCTGCCTTATTTCTCACAGACACACACACACACACACACACACACGTACATCAACTCTGCCCTCTCCCACACTCAGTCTGCCAATCTCTCATCCGTAGGTGGAATGAACTGCCCTTCTGAGCCTCTTCTTCATGATACACACGCAACTGTAAGCAAAAACAATAAAGCTTATAAGAAAATAAATCAAGCAAAAGCATAAAAACTAAAAAAACTATTTAGAATTATGGGATGTGTATTGATTGTACATTATGTACCTGTGTATTATGTTGCTGCTGCGGGTCTACGTCGGTGTTCCCGTTTACACAAGTTAGTGTTTATCTAACATATGGGTGTATGTGTGTGTGTATTGGGAGGCTGGGATTTCTTGATTGCATGTATGTCATTGGGCTGTGTTTTCCAGCTCAAGGATTCAACCTCTCTCCGTGGTGGTGTGTCCTGTCCTTGCAGCTGCTTTCTCCAGCGCCACTTGGCAGCCTGAATGAGCGGCTAAGCTTGGCACCAAATCAATATGAGACAGTTCTTGAAGAATTACAAATGGAATAAGGGTCAGCCTGTGTGTGTGTGTGTGTGTGTGTGTGTGTGTGTGGGGGGGGGGGGGGGGGGTGTGTGTGTGTGTGTGTGTGTGTATGTGGTGGAGGTGTGTGTTGTGTGTGTGTGTGTGTGTGTGGGGGGGGGTTCTTGCAACTAGCCAACACTGTTTGGCCTGCTGCACAATGGGAAGCCAGGAGCCATAAATCTTGAGGTGGTCTGAAGGTAAAGTTGGGCCATGGAGAGAAACACACTGCAAGCTGTGAAGTGTTCTGAGGGTGAGTGCAGTCCCACACGGACAAACTCTGCAAATACTCCAAAGGTGGTTCCCAGTGGTGTTATGCCAAGACTTAACAGCCATTTCACATGCTCTCGTTTTACTATTGGAAGCACACTAGTGTTTTACAATAAGAGGCGTCCCGGTAGAGAGAAAGAGAAGCAGCATTCCCCTCTGTCCTCAGCTGCCTTATTTTGAGTATGGCAATGCAAACACAATTATGCAACACACTCACGCACATCCACACAAATACCACAGGCCCATGAGCGCACACATACACACCCATCGACACACACACACGCACACACAGGTTCCTATAATTCTCTCCTGCTTCATCTAATACGGGTGGTTTTCGTGATCGATGTGTGTGTGTTTAAATATCTCAGGACAGGATGGGATACAGTGCTCACCCAGCCGCAGAAACACATCAATAGACCTGGCACTCGGATCCATAGCCTCTGTTTCCAAATACAATTAAACAGCTTTCACTCCGTCCTTTACACACACAACCATAGCTCTCTTTCATACGCCATAACTCATAGATACCCTATCCAAGTACTGATAGTATATAAAACATTCAACAGCAGGTTTTCCACATACTGTGCTTTTCATCTATTGAAACTTATCCTAAATAAAGACATGGATCTCTCTGTACGAGTGTGTGTGTGTGTGTGTGTGTGTGTGTGTGTGTGTGTGTGTGTGTGTGTGTGCATATGTATGTGTGTATGTGGCTCTACGCACTGTAATGGTGTAATAGGTCTGGTTCAGGGAAGAAGTATTTTTTGCCTAGCTGAATCCCTTAATTTGTCTCTTCCTAGTACCTTTGATTTGAACAGCTGCATACCATGTCTTGCTTTCCCATCATTTTTTTTGTCTGTGAAGAATTGGAACTTTTGTGGAGCGTAAACCTTTATACAAAGCTCAAGAAGTTGCTGTGAAGAATGGCATCACAGCGTGCATGAGATTGTCTTTGGGTCTGTGTGTGTAATTGTGTATGTGTGGGTGTGTTTGGAGTTGCTGCCTTTCTCAAGGAAGTCTTCCTCAAAGCTTTATGCTCGGGTATTTTAACTTCAGAGCCTATACACATTCCATCTCTGGCATAGCGGTGTCAAAAACCTTGAAAGAACCAAAGACATCCCGGAGAAATCAGAGGCACAAATAAAGATGTGTTGGCTTTGATGAAAGCCTCAACCTGTTTGTACTCCACCGGGTCCCTCTCATACTATTTCTCTTTTCTACTGCTGATGGAAGAGAAGAGGTCAAAACCTGCCAGTTTGCCTTTGCGTTCAGGTGCATTTAAAGAGAAAAAAAAGGATGTTTGGCTGGAGAATGAATACAAGGCAGAAAAGTGTTAATCAAAACCTTTGAACATAAGTGTTGACACCGGGGGTTGAGTTTATAGCAACACTATCAAGCGATGTTACTACGAACGCACTTTAGGTATTTGAAACGTTTCATAAAATGATGATTCTACAAGCACTTAATGATGTGAATCATCTCATGTGTGAGTTGCGATTCCTTCCCACTGGCACCTGCTTTGAGTGTCTTCACACACAGACGTACCAGTGGGCTTTGTGTCGGTAATCCACTGCAGTTCCCTTCATTTCCTTCAATCTTTTCCTTCTGTGAGACATGTTTATGGGTGATTTATTTGGGAGGTAAGTGATTTATGTTGGACTAAGCCTTTGGGGTTTAACTGGGTAAAAGGAAGCTGAAACCATAACTGAATGCTGACATGGTTAGTCCGAGAGGCCATAAGTGCTCCTCAATTGAATTCGGCTGTCCTGCTGCACGTATAGTGTACTGACAGTTACGATGGTGCGGAGCACAGGCCAAAAGACTATGAGGACAGGCTTGAGAAGATCACGGAAGCGTTTGCTACAGTCTACACAATTTAGGATTGCGTAGTAGCGGAGTGTTTAGTCTAATGAAAGAAAGAAAAGCAACAGCCCGATACAGGCCAACAGAACCAAAATGTTTCAGGGATCGTTTCAGAGCATAGGGAAACATGAGTGGTTCCATTCCCCATGTATTTTCAGTAAGCACAAACACGACAGAGGAATATTTCAGATCCCCTCACCCGCCACCACATTCTGGGTCTCCCAGCACTCCATTCAAATACTGCGTCACCATGCCTGTGTTCAACTACGTACGATATTTCTGGTAGAATGTATACTAACATAAATATAATTGTGGCTGCTTCTGCTTCAGAGGGATACAGTCATCCAGGCTCTTGTCATCTACGTCAATTGTGTTTTTAATTCAATGTTCTGAAAGCACTTTGAAACATTGCTAAGAAAAGTGCAAATGAACATACAATCATTCTTAGGGTGTTGTAGGCTGCCAAACTCTACTTCTGGATGTGCTTCACCGAGACCTAGGGAACCCAAAATGGGAGCTGTAATTCAGACAAGTGCAGCGAGACAAGAGCAAAATCTACACGGGAGACGTTATTTACTCACTGAGATTGATGGCGTCTAGATGATGTGCAAACTGTACACGCTGTTTGTTTGGAGTGCTCTGCCAATGAGGAGTATCTCCGGAGGAAAATGTCAACTCCGAGAGGAGATAACGTAATTGTGGCCTCAAAAAATGTCCGCTCTGATTCTCCCGCTCCTTATGCAAACACATTAATATCTCTGCTGGTTATTAATTGACCAGAGCGGAGAGGAGAGCAGTGGTGACACACTTTGAAACGTTTGGTCCTGATATCTGTGGTCCACTGGCTGTCTCCCAGTGTCTTCTCTGACTGGAGACTGACAGGCTGCTGTGGAATGGCCAGCTCAGAATATAAAACTTCATTGAGAGTGCGGACTCTCACTGGCAGCTTGCTAATTAGGCTAAATGTGACCCTTCCGTCACTAAGTGTGTTCAACCAAAATACGGTCGCTGTTAAAAACCTGTGGGATGTTCCATGGCAGTAAGAATTTTGGGGAGATGTACGACTGTTTGGGGGCCAGGGACTCACCTATCTCCCTTTATCCTCCCAACCTGTTTTAGGGCCGATCTCTTTTCCCCTTGTTTCCTTTTTGTTGATTGAAAAATCTCCAAGTGTCCTGTAAAACAGAGGTGTTATTTGGTCCTCTGCCCTGTAGCCTGGAATTACCAGGAGGCCTATTATCCCAGTGATGGCTCTGTCGCTCTCTTGCTCTGTCTTTCTCTCTCACTCTCTCACACAGACAGACACACACACACACACTCACACACACATTCACATACAGTGGCACATTGATCGCACACATCCTGACCTTCTGAATGCATGGTTCACATGCACACACCCGCACACACACAGAAACACACACAGACACGTACGCATTGATTTCCCCAGCACAGAAAAACACTGGCCAATCTTGGCCAGGCTGTAATTTTATGTCCACAACAAAATGAAAGGGTAATTTGAGCAGGACAGAAGAAGAGAGTCACAATCGGAGATAAAGGGACAAAGTTTGGCTTTTGAGAGGCCAGTGATGATGATAGCTGTGTGTGTGAAGAGAAAGGCTGTTTGACAGGCTGACAGCCGCGCACCTCACTGCACCCGCAGCCCAGACAAACACTAAAGTACTGCAATTTAGATAGTTTACTGGCCATTGTCAAAACACAACTGCAATCTGTGGAGGGTTTAACAGGTTTAATGTCAGTCAGTACCAGATGCCCCCCCTCCTCTTCCTCCATTTCTTTTTCTTCTTTATCCACACCATCACACCACACATCTCCACCTTTACCCAATTCAAACTCCACAGTGTGAGCTAGTGTGAACTTTGATTTATATGTTGTGCTTGGTGGGTTGCTTGGCCTCTGGGGTTGTTTGCTTTTGAGCCCCAGCACTGAGAGTGCCCCACCCCGGCCAAAGGGATCCTGGACACAGCCCTGCTCCTGGAGAGGGGTCATGCCTCCTTAACTTCTAGATAGAACTGGTGAACCCTGGATGGGACATCAAAAAGCCCAACAAAGGAAATAGACAGGCATTCTCCCTAGTCTAGGGCTGAAGTCCACCAAGCTCATATTAAATATTGCAAGGTCAAATGGATCTGAACTTTGTGTTTTTAAGCGATGGTCTAATTGTATGTAGTGAGCAAAAACCAACAAGGGATTATTTTGGCTTTCTTTAACTCCTTAATCAAATTACTGGCTTACTATAACATTATTTTTAGTGTTTTGTCTTTTTTTTATTTTAACTGTATTAGAAAGCCGTGGTGGTTTTGCTTAAACTTAAGAAAATGTACAGAAATCAAACGTCTGTGCCCACCTCAGTTTCTCTCTTTTCCTGGCTCTTCTCATTTATTTTTTCCTTTCTTCTCTCTCGACATGACCTGTCAAGGAGCAGAGTAGTGTCTTGTGTACAGTAAGTGAGGAGCCAAGATGGCAGCTTTCTGTTGGAAGCTTGGGCCTGTGGTCTGAGGGTGTCTAGGGAAGGGCAGAGGGAGGCAGATTGGGGGAATGGATGCCTGGTCTGGAAATTGGAGGAGGGGCTTTGGTGGAAGCAGTGGGGAGGTCACGACCTTGAGTATTGATCAGGTTCTATCATTTCCATGGCGACTGAAGCCTCTCTCTGAGCTGCTGAAATACATTAGATCTGAGATCCATAACCCTTCTCTTTCTCTCTCTCTCTCTCTCTCTCTCTCTCTCTCTCTCTCTCTCTCTCTCTCTCTCTCTCTCGCTCTCTCCAACTCTCTCTCACACACACAAACACACACACACACACACACACACACACACACACGTACACAAACTCTCTCACAAACACAGACACACACTGCTGCTCAACCAAGCACAGGAAGAAACCGAATTAAACCTTAAAAACAATCTGGGGCTGCGGAGAGTACAATTCATCATGATCCCTGTGTGTCAGGCAAAGGTGTGTGTGTGTGTGTGTGTGTGTGTGTGTGTGTGTGTGTGTGTGTGTGTGTGTGTGTGTGTGTGTGTGTGTGTGTGTGTGTGTGTGTGTGTGTGTGTGTGTGTGTGTGTGTGTGTGTGTGTGGAGGGGTTAGGTGTGACCTGCTCTTTGGACACATTCACACACACAAACACATATTTAAACAAATACTACACACTCTTCACTCACTTTAAGCAGTAGTCTTTAAGCACTCAAACAGATTCAGCCGAGGTCGGTTTGTTCGTGACTGTCTCAGAGAAGTGCATTACTGAGTACTGTATACTTGTGATGAGCACGAGTCTGTCTGAAAAAAAAAGAAGTTGCTCGTTGTCTGGACAGGAAGTGAACGAAGAGCACAACAGTATTTTCTTTTGTCACACGTGGGTCGGGCTGTCAGATAACTTTGACCTCCATTCCACCGGTATCTCTTCTTTTCCCCCTTCATCCCTCTCCATGTTTCTATAACTCGTACTGCTTGCTTTCCCTCCGTGTCTTCTTCTCCGTGTCTTCTCTCTGGGTCTCCCATGTCCTCCCGCTCTCCTCCACTCTCCGGGGAGCGGCGTGTGAGTGGAAGGGGCCACGGAGGCCCAGCGTGGCCGGGACAGGAAGGCGGGCGGGGGGCTATGGAGCTGGGGGAGCTGCATGCCTCGCGCCGCGGCCAAGTGATTTTCTCGCTGCTGAGGAGGACACTCCAAATCATCTCCAGCAATCTCGGTAATGGCTCTGAGACGCGGCTGCCTTTGTCCCGTAATGGTGACAGATGACTGGCTGGGCAGACGGGCCGCTGGGGCGCCAACCTACCAGTCAGCCTCACACCTACACACACACACACACATACACACACACACACACTCATACATACACACACACACATGGGGGAGAGGAAGGCAGTTGTCTCTTGTTTGTCCGTGGCGATCGCCGCTTCTTCTCGACTGTGAGTCAGAGGAGCGTGTTCTTAACTATTGCTCCATTCAAAGGGGAGATTGATTCCACTTAGACCGGCAGCGCCTCGCCGCGAGGCAGGAGACGAGCTTTAACTAGCTTTAATGCTCCCACTCGGCCATGAACGCCTGGCTTTCCCCTCACAATAGGATGGAGAGGTGGGGGAGGGTGGGGGTGTGTGTGTGGCGGGGTGGGGGGGGGGGGGAGTGAAGTTTTAGCGCTCCATATGAAATTCTACAGCGGCGCCGTCGTTGAACAGGGAGCGAGAGCGCTTCCCGCCCACCGTGTGTTTAGCGGGTGTCCGAGGGCGGGATCTTTAGCGGAATCCCAAGGCGTTTTGGAAACGCCAGCCGGGATCCCGGAATCAATGGTCAGATATGTCCGGGGCCCCGACTCGCTCGCCCAACAGGAGTCCGACACGTGTCGGCCGTGACTGAATCGATGAGGGCTAAATGGAGAAAGCGTGTCGTGGCGTGTGGGCTCCGGCAGGGAGAGGTGTGAGATGTCCTGAGGACTCCCCGAGGTCTCAGGTTTAAACTCGCCTTTCCCCCTACTGTCTGTCTGTCTCTCTGCTGCCCCTGTGGTATGCTCTGAGTTCAGGTGTATACACAGCGTGACACGCTCACAGACTAACACTGTCCCTGACATCTTGCTTTCAGCTCTCTGACCCTGTGGTTCCTTATGCTCTGAGTTCAGGTGTATACACAGCGTGACACACTCACAGACTAACACTGTCCCTGACTTCCTGCTTTCAACTTTCTGACCCTGTGGTTCCTTATGCTCTGAGTTCAGGTGTATACACAGCGTGACACACTCACAGACTAACACTGTCCCTGACTTCCTGCTTTCAACTTTCTGACCCTGTGGTTCCTTATGCTTTGAGTTCAGGTGTATACACAGCGTGACACGCTCACAGACTAACGCTGTCCTTGACTTCCTGCTTTCAACTTTCTAACCCTGTGGTTCCTTATGCTTTGAGTTCAGGTGTATACACAGCGTGACATGCTCACAGACTAACGCTGTCCCTGACTTCCTGCTTTCAGCTCTCTGACCCTGTGGTTCCTTATGCTCTGAGTTCAGGTATATAAACAGCGTGACACGCTCATAGACCAACACTGTCCCTGACTTTCTGCTTTCAGCTCTCTGCCCCGGTGAGGGCGCAAACAGTGACGCTACGCTGGCGGCAAAAACATCTATATTTTGTCTCAGCAGTGCCATTCGATCCTGTTTATGTTTGTGAATGTGTGTGTGTGTGTATGTGTGTGAGGGTGTGTGTGTGTGTGTGTTCGTACCTGTTTTGTCGTTCTGCCTGAGCTCTTTTTGCCCTTGGTGTGGCCCTTCCTGGAAGGCCTGGCTAAATAAGGGCTTTCTCAAGAGGGCGCTTAGTCCGCTTCAATCGAGATTGATAGTCGGGAATGTGATGTCATATCCCTACGTGTGTGTGTGTTTGTGTGTGTGTGTGTGTGTGTGTGTGTGTGTGTTTAGGCCAATAAGTGTGTTCCTATGTGTGTATGTGTGTGTGTGATCATGTGCGAGGGGCTAGAGAGTGGTCAGCTCCAAATTGCTTTATCGTTTGTGGATGAATTGAATAAAGTGATATCTGGCTCTTTGGAATGTTACCGCAGGGCTCAGGAAAAGCGGTTACTGCAGCTATCTGTGTGAACCCCCAGGATCCTGTTACACCACTCCACTCAGCCTGCATGGCCAGCTGGGGAACCGCCTGGCCACAGGGAGACATGCCAGTCAGACCGGGCACAATATGAAGGAATATAATAAAATGACAGAACACAGGTGTGTATGTGTGTGTGTGTGTGTGTGTGTGTGTGTGTGTGTGTGTGTGTGTGTGTGTGTGTGTGTGTGTGTGTGTGTGTGTGTGTGTGTGTTTGTTTTTTTGTGTGTGTGCGCGCGTGTGTGTGTGGGAAGTTGGAGAGGGCTGGGCAGGGTGGGGCCCGTTGACAAATGACACTTCAGTAGAATAGACTGCTGTTCAGATGGCTTCAGCCTTGTAAAGATGTGACAAATGATGGAGCAGAAAGTATTGATTCCAATCTCTCTGGTGCAGTGTTTCACCGTGAAGGCTAAGGTGGAGGATGCTGACATTCACACACACACACACACACACACACACACACACACACACACACACACACACACACACACACACACACACACACACAGACACACACACACGTGAGTTTGTTCGCACACACCTCGGCGAGCGGGGCTGTTTTCTAATTGTGGGTGGACGGTGTTAGGATGTCAGCAGGAGCACTTGGTCACAGGCATTAGGCTCTCATCTCGATGTGTTTCCAACAGCTGTGGATCGCCACGCTGTCAAGATCATTTAGCTGATGTTCTGTGTGTGTGTGTGTGTGTGTTTGTGTGTGTGTGTGTGTGTGTGTGTGTGTGTGTGTGTGTGTGTGTGTGTGTGTGTGTGTGTGTGTGTGTGTGTCTGCCTTCCCTGTCCCCCTGGAAGGGGAACCGCGGCGGATCAAATGAGAGGGAGACGAGGGATGCAGAGACAGAGTAGTGGGGGATGGGAGGACACTTGACAGCTGGCCGACTATATTTATCCCTTGGTGGACCTGTACAAAAGTCCGTTATTAGGCTAGTGAACACGCACACACAGTCACAGACACACACACTCACACACACACACCTTCCAAAGCCCCTCCGTGAGCCCAGAGGAGCCGTCCTGTGAAACAGTGAACAGTCGTTTGGGGCTGCGGGGTTGCCCCCTTACATGAAGACGTCCATTAATTATTCAATGGCCGCTGTTGTGTGGTTGATGTTGAGTGAGCTCATCTTGCCACAACCAGCTTCTGGAGTCCCACGGGGAGACCGCTGGATTCTGATAACAAGATGGAGAGAGTGTGGGGGAGAGATTTGCTGCATGTTGTTTTTTTTTTTTTACATTTTACTTTCCAAATCCTCACTCCATTGTCTAACACATGTGTGTCCGATACACACACACACACACACACACACACACACACACCTATATATGTACACACGTGCCACACAAACATTTCTTTCTCTCAAGCAGAGCAGGAGGGGGGCTTTCAGCGGGGGGTCAGTGCAGAGGTCAAAGGCATTGAGAGTCATCCCCCTGCAGCTCGTCCTCCTCACAAAAGCCCACGTCTCTGCTCCTCCCATCAGCCTTATCCCCAATCAGCCTCTCCACCTCCCCCTTGTGTGGGTGTACGTGAGTGAGTGTGGTGTGTGTGTGTGTGTGTGTGTGTGTGTGTGTGTGTGTGTGTGTGCGCGCTGCTGCAGTGGAGCAGCATTGTTCCCACCCCTCCGGCCGGAGAAGAATTGACTGCTCACCGGGCCTGTTGGGGTCACCGACCCTCGACCCCAGGGACAGCCAGTGGAAAGCCAGCCAATCAGCTTCTCTTTGATTCCCGGCTCAGAGAGGGGGTGGTGCTCTGACCATGAACCCATGTATGATTGTAGCCTGTTGGAGCATATGTCGGAGATCTGTACCAATCTGCTGGGGGGTTCCTTTGCTGTTCGAAGCTGGAGGGAGCCCTGGCTAACTGTTCTGGTAGGCTGTCTGCCCTGGCTAACTGTTCTGGTAGGCTGTCTGCCCTGGCTAACTGTTCTGGTAGGCTGTCTGCCCTGGCTAACTGTTCTTGTAGACTGTCTGCCCTGGCTAACTGTTCTGGCAGGCTGTGTAGTATAGACTGGCTGGTCCTGGTTAAGTGTATTATATGCTGTGTATTCTGGTGAAGTGTATCAGTAGGCTGTGTATTCTGGTGAAGTGTATCAGTAGGCTATTCTGGTTAAGTGTAGCGGTAGGCTGGTTGGTCCTGGCTCAGTGTAGCAGTGGGTTGCCTGTCCTGGCTCAGTGTAGCGGTAGGCTTTGTATTCTGGTTAAGTGTAGCAGTAGGCTGTGTGTGCTGGTTAAGTGTAATGGTAGGGTGTGTATTCTGGTCAAGTGTAGCGGTAGGCTGGTTGGTCCTGGCTCAGTGTAGCGGTAAGCTGTCTGTCCTGGCTCAGAGTATGCCGGTAGTGTGGTCTTGTGTCCTGAGCCCACACCAAAGGCCTGCTGGGAGCGGGGGAGAGGAGTTTACTGGAAGGGGATGGAGAATCCTTACGGTCATGACCACGGCCGTAATCTAATGAACGCTCACTCAGAGGAGGGCAGAGCTTTCGGGAGGGGAGGAGGGAGATAGGGAAGGGAGGGGAGGGGAGAGGAGGTGAGGGGAGAGGTGAGGAGAGAGAATGGAGGAGGGGTGATGGGTTTGGGGGGTCAGGTAGGGGGTTGCTCCTCTGTCCTCCGGCCCAGGCCACTGCAGGTTGACCTCCATTCAATCATGTCTGATAACTAGGTTGCAGTCAAAGACGTTGTATGTCCTCCTCTGCAAATAAAAAGCAGCTTTAGGAAGGGGCACTGGACAGAGCTCAAGTATTGTATTATATATATATATATATATATATAAAACTTGAGCTCTGTCCATACAGTATATATACAGTATGTACAGGATAAATACAATTATGTTTATATATATAGTATATATGTATATACTTCATTGATATGTGTACATATGTGTGTATTTGATTAGCTAGCCGTTCTGTTAGAAGCTGGATTGAGAATACCTGACATATCTCCTCTAATTCCATTGATCTCCATGTATTTAGAGCTCCAGGGAAGGAGCAGGCAGGGTGTATATCACACACATACAGGTTCTGATAACGTATTTGTTAGCATGCATCCATTTGGATTTCAAAACTCTATGTCTTTAAACTAAGACTGATGCTGTGTGTGTGTGTGTGTGTGTGTGTGTGTGTGTGTGTGTGTGTGTGTGTGTGTGTGTGTGTGTGTGTGTGTGCGTGCGTGCGTGCGTGCGTGCGTGCGTGCGTGCGAGCGTGTGTGTGTGTGTGGGTGTGTGTCCATGCATGTGTGGCTGCCCTGCTGACCTCCAAAGCTCTAAATGTTTTGATTTACGGGCTGCGAGTGTGAGAGCTTTGTCACAGAGATATATCTGCAGGACCCATTGTGTTAATGCAGTGAGTGCGTGTCTGTGTGTGTGTGTCTGCGTGTGTTTATGTGTGTGTGTGCGTGTGTGTGTGTTTGTGTGTGTGTGACAGGGACTAATTCCATTAGTGGTCTAGTGCTACGGGAGATGAGCAGGGATTGACAGGACTGCAGCGGTAATGAATTGGCTCTGGCAGCATCAGTCAGCCTATAGTTCCTCTTTCCCATGTGTCTCTCTCTCTCTCTCTCTCTCTCTCTCTCTCTCTCTCTCTCTCTCTCTCTCTCTCCCTCTATATCTCTCCCTCTCCCCTCTCTCTCCGTCTCTTTCTCTCCCCGCCAAGCCCCCTTTCTGCTGCCTCTCAATAAACACGCCTGCCTCGGAGCTGCGTTGGCTAATCACCCCTCTTCATTACAGCCATGTTGGCTTAACCATGCTGTTTCGGTTGCAGCTGCGTTGAGAAAACCCCGAGCCTCTCGGCCCAATCTGGGCTGTTCCCCCTCCTGGGCTGTTCCTCCCTCTGGGCTGTTCCTCCCTCCTGGGCTGTTCCCCCTCCTGGGCTGTTCCTCCCTCTGGGCTGTTCCTCCCTCTGGGCTGTTCCTCCCTCTGGGCTGTTCCTCCCCCTGGGGCAATGCTGTGGCAGTACACCTGTTAGGGGAAACTCAGAAAAAGTGAAAGTGTGCGTTCCTGGTTCCAGCTGTGTCTGATAGGACTGGAGCTGCTCTGAGTGGCGGTGTCCACAGTGTTGCAGTCTAAAGGACAGCGGGGCACGGGTGGCCATGGAGGGGGAGGCAATGGAGTGATAGTGGAAAGTAAAGAGCGGGACAGAGGAGCGGAGAGTCTCATTGTGGAGCAGGGAACAGGGGGGACAGAGAGATGAACTGATAAAGCAAGCAGGGGGGGGGGAACAATTGAGTGGGCTTATCCATACTATAGATTCTATAGCGTCAACGGAGAAACAGATATTAGGACGTCTAGGTGGACAGACATTTATGCCTTCAGACAGACAGACAGACAGACAGGCAGACAGGCAGACAGGCAGACAGACAGACGGAGAGACGCGTGGAAGAAAGGCCAGCAGGCAGACAGACAGGCGGACGGTCAAGAGGGACAGAAGGGCCGACCAAGCTGGACGGACGGGCGGACGGACAGAGGGATGGGCCCTCCAAGGCTGACCTTTAGCTGGAGAATGGCCGGCTCCTGTAGCGCTGGGGAGCCCCGCTGGCCGCCTCAGAGCCGTGGTGATAAAGGAAACGGCGCGGCGGGGGGCCCTCAAAGGACACGCCATGTCAATACAGGAGGAGAGGGGGGGGGTGCATTATGTTTCATTATGGTATACATCGTGTGCTTGTCTTGAGTTGCGGCTCTGGAGTGTCGTTCCGAACTTCGGTGACCTGGTGATGCGAGGATCCTATGTGAATGGAGAGCGGGTTGGACCGCACAAGCAAAAGTCAACGGATATTAACCGCACACAAGTACAGGCATAGATCTTCTCTTTTCAACAGATTCCATTGGAGAATCTCTCTCTCTCTCTCTCTTTCTCTTTCTCTCTCTCTCTCTCTCTCTCTTTCCCCTCTTCAGGAGAAGAGAACTCCCTCTAATGTCTGCCATCCTTCTGATCTTGGCATTTGCTCTTTTAGAAGAACATTGATTCTGTAGGCCAGGTCTTCTGACCGCCCCCCTCCCCCCTGGGTGAGGCCCTTTCATGTTCTCAGCAGCACACTGACCCCAGCCCTGGACCCCAGCCGCCAGCCTCCACAATCCATACTGCGTTCACACACACACACTCAAACACACACACACACTCCCCATCACCCCCACCCCCCCTCCCTCCCACACACACACACACACACTTGAAAATGCTTTTTTTAACTACTGTAATGTCTGACCACCTAAATAAGCTCATGGCAAAATTTGAACACATACAGATCAGTGGTAGAGGAGGAGAATGCATGTTGTTGCTTCTTCCTGCAGACACTTGCCGGCCTCAGCCCTGTGTAGTGGCCAGTGGCACGGTCTACAGTTCAGCACTGCACACACAACATATTACACGTACACGTCTGAGGGTCTTCGCGTCGCCGAGTCTCCTACTAGGTGGCTGGCTGAGAGTTGGCCGTTTCTCCTCCGCAGTGCAGACCTTTGCGCGGCTGGTCCCTCTCTCAGTCCTCATGGAGGTGCCTTGTTATGGGGGTCGATAGCATGGAGGGCGTGTGTCCTCATTAGCTACACTTTAGCTGCTACAGGATGTCCCCCAGTAGGAGATGGAGACAAGGAGGCCCTCATCAATGATGATGATGATGATGATGATAATGATGGTGGTGATTGTGCGTGTGTCTGTGTGTGTGTCTCATCCTGCCATCACAATGATCGATCCCCGCTCAGCATTTGCAACCTTCCATGCCCCCCAGGCAGCAATGGGCAGTTGGCTCCCCGTGTGTTTGTGTGTGTGTGTGTGTGTGTGTGTGTGTGTGTGTGTGTGTGTGTGTGTGTGTGTGTGTGTGTGTGTGCACGCGCGCGCGCGCGCGGGGGGTGGAAGTCTGTATAATTACTTCCGATGGAGATAGCATCACAGAGGCCACCTCAGAAGGAGAAGTGAAGGAGGAGTGGATTAGCTCCAGAAGAGAACGTCCCTCCTGTCCGACAGAGAGCCTCCTCGCTCACCTCGACTCTCCCCCGGCTCTCACCCCATGTCCTCTTCTCCTCCTGGCTCCTCTCCTCCTTCTCTCCTCTCTCGCTGCTTCCAGCTTCTCTGTTAATGTTCTTAGAGAGGAAAGAGGTTGGAGTTATGGCTTGTCATAGGACTCAACTCATATATCAGCTGGGATGACCTTAGCTTCACTGACATGCGGGACAGGACTTGGAGTTCGTGTATGTGTGTGCGGCTGTGTGCCTGTGTGTGTGTGAATGTGCCTGTGTGTGTAAGAGTGTGTACATGGTCTTGTATGGCTATACTAAATCTCATGTTTGTAAATATAATCTTATATTTGATCTGATAATGACATGAGTGTGTAATTGTATAACGTCTTAATGTCTGACCAGAGACAACGTCAGTGGAAAATATACCAAATGATTACATTTTTGGGGGAATCTTCCTGTGCGTCTGCCTCTCTCTGTGCATTCTGTAAGTCTGTCTGTGTTTCCATAGTTAATTATGCCAGGCTTCTTGTGGCGTGTGTGGAGGAGTAAATATTTGGAGTAGGAAGCCTTCTGCATCCCGGGACAGCCAGGGAAACAGTCCCGCTGGTTAACGATGATTATTGATTTGTCCGCGGAGCTGCAATCAGCGCTCAGCAAGCAGGAGCCCGGTGACTGACAGCGACAGAGCCCGACCGCCGGCAGCCAACCGGGAAGAAATATCCACAGCAAGGGTAGGGGAGACGGAGGGAGATGGAGAGAGGGATAACGGAGAGAGGGATAAAAGTAATTGATGATTGTTTCAGCGGTAATGGGGGGGGGGGGGGGTAGAGAGGAGATTGAAGGTGATGTGGGAGATGCGGGAGGAATGACAGAAAAGAGGAGAACGATAGGGAGCAGAGAGAGAGAGGGAGAGAGAGAGAGAGAGAGAGAGGGAGAGAGAGGGAAAGTGAGGGGGGGAAGAGATAGGGAGAGAGAGAGAGAGAGAGAGAGAGAGAGAGAGAGAGATGGAAAGAGACAGAGAGAGGGGGGGCTGGACAGAGACAGGTAGAGGGAGGCTGGGGGATTCCTTGGGTCTGTGGGCTCCGATCTATTCTCTCTGAATGGGATTATCTTTCCGGTGCAGCAGAACAAATATACAGGACCTTCACAAGGAAATGTCAACGTGTGTGTGTCTCTGTGTCTGTCTGTGACTGTTTGTGTGTGTGTGTGTGTGTGTGTGTGTGTGTGTGTGTGTGTGTGTGTGTGTGCATATGCACACAAGCAAGATTGTGGCTGGTGGGTTTGTGTGTGTGTCCGTGTGCAGTGAACACACACACACACACACACACACACACGTAGGCTTGTGTCTGCAGCTGTGCATTGATTTCTAAGAGCGGGCTGAGCCGGAGAGTGGGTCTGAAAGTAGACCGACGTCATGAAACAAGACTCTTCTGTTCTCCAAAAGAGGACAAGAGCCATTAAGAGGGGAAAACACGTTCACAACAAGCTCTGCCGGGCCGGCGCGTCAGTAGCAGAGCTGTGTCCACGGGTCGGCAGGACCACCGTGTCTGGCGCCGTGGTCTTCCTACACACAGAGTCCCACGGAGCAGGAGACCAAGCCCCCCTGGGCCCCCTGTTGTGTTGGTGTCTGTGCGGCGTTCGTCTCCTCGGAGCTCTGCGGCGCGCCCCTCTGGTGGGCGCTGAGCCTCTCGGCGCGTCTCTCTGTCTCCTCCGCGCGCGCCCCAGCACTTTAATCAGTCGGCCAGGCGCAGCGTGCACGCAGGCAGAAAGGCACGCACACAAACACCCGCCAGCCGTTTCATCTCTGCGCCCCTCTCCCTCCGTCCCTCTTTATTTCTCTCGATTAACATTTTTTTTTGGGACGCGCACACGTCCGCGCAGACACACACACACACACACACACACACACGGCCAGACCGCACGCCGGGAAACACCGTTATTAGATATCGCACTCGGCGAAGCCAGCATGATTCATGTTTTTATTAGAGAACTATAAAACAATAAAGTGCTGGCCCAGCGAGGGGAGGAGAACGTCCGTACTCATCCCCACAGCCAAAGTGATGAAGGCTTTTAATACAAATGCTGAGAGATGTGTTGTGTGTCCGGGAGGAGAACGGGGTTGGTGGGAAGTGTTGTGTGTCGTGGCCAGAGGTTGACATGAACGTGTGAAACACAGTATGTGTTTAGTCTGCTCCCCTTTGCCTCCGTCAGCCTGGCTGTTCGGCCCCTGGTGGGGATGGATGGGGGCTGTCAGTGGACCGCCAAAGATAGGGACACTTCTGATCCCTTATGGGCTTTGGAGAGGTGCGTGAGTGTAAGTGTGTGTGTGTGTGTGTGTGTGTGTGTGTGTGTGTGTGTGTGTGTGTGTGTGTGTGTGTGTGTGTGTGTGTGTGTGTGTGTGTGTGTGTGTTGTGGTAGGGGGTTGGAGCCAGTGCGCATGTGTCTGTATTGATGTGTGGTTCTGTGTGTGTGTGTGTGTGTGTGTGTGTGTGTGTGTGTCTGCAGTGCATTTCTGCAGGTTTCGACTGGGCCCCGTCTCGCACCCTCGTTATTTACGGGCAGCTGCTGGCTGTCAGCCACACCACAAGGTGTCTGTGTGAGCGCTCGCCTCCCCCCGCACACACACACACCACCTCTGGCCCCTCCACTGGCCCCGACACACACAGCCCCCTCCGCCTCCTCACACCCCGAGCCCCACCTTCCTCTGTCCCTGTGCTGTCCCTTAACCTACAGCCGCGCCACCCCCACCCCCACCCGCCCCTCCCCCTCCCTCCCTCCCTCGCTACGACTCTGCCAAGGCCTCTGCGCACACGCCTAGCCGCGCGCATGTCCTTTTGGCAGGTGAAATACGACGGCGTACATCAGGCCTGTGGGTGTCCGTGAGGCAGGCCCCCATGGGTGCTGCTGATGAGACCGCCAGGGACAGGAGGCGGGGAGTGTGGGAGTGTGTGTGTGTGTGTGTGCGGGGGGGGGGGGGGGGGGGGGGGGACGACGACAGCACATGAGAGAGCAGCACTGCAGTGAGGCTAGGTTCTCTCAGGCCCTGGTCAGAGCCATCAGAGGGCCTGTCCCTGGGACTCCAGCGGGGCCACACACAGAACCAGGGGCCAGGTCAGTGCCGGTGGTGTCGCTCTGCCAGACCTACTGAACCCAAAGTGGAACGATCAATTAGTTTGACAATCACCCATTTGTACACACACACACACACACACACAGAAACACACACACTGATACAAGCACGTGTTTCCTATAAGTGCATCCCTCTTTGGCCCCTGTTGTCCTGTTGTTTCGCCGGCGCGCCTCGTTCTCGTTACCCGACAGCCCGCCCGCGCTTCGCTGGAGAGCCCTTGACCCGCTGCCGAGTGCTGGGCGGTGGATGGAAGTGGCGTGGCCCGTGGCCTCCCGGCGGCTCCCAGGATGATTGAGGGGGATTATGTAGAAAATGGAGGCACTCAGGTGAAGTCCCCTCCACCCGGTCCTCTCGACCGGGAGGGAACCGCGGCCTCGCTGCCAATCAATTATCCCTTTCCGCCGATTAAAGCCTTCAAAGCCCCTCGCTGAAGAAGACGAGGGAAGCGCCCCCCCCCCCCCCGTGCGCAGGCTCGGCCACACGTCCTGGCTAAACGCACTGCTCTCGCCGTTACAATGCCTGGCGAGGGCGTAACAATGAAATGCAAAAGCCTCACGCGCGCACACACACGCACACGCAGGCACAGATTGCCGCTGTCAAGATATCAAGAGGTCTCGGATAGCTCTCCAGACTGCTTCAGAAAACAGGACCTAGTCAACAGCCTCGGGCTATTCTTCTTAGAGGGAGGTGTGTGTATGCGTGTGAGGGGTTGTATGTCAGTGGGTGGTGTGTGTGTGTGTGTGTGTGTGTGTGTGTGTGTGTGTGTGTGTGTGTGTGTGTGTGTGTGTGTGTGTGTGTGTTTGTACAGGCAGTGTGTTGTGTGCATTTATAAAGAATTCTATGTTGTGTGGTGTTAGTCTGGAGTCGATGTGGTAACTAGTGTGTGGCTACAAAGTAGCCATGTTTTGTGTGCAGGATGTTAAGCTTCGCTGGTCTGCCTGCTGTTACACCTCAGTGATGCTAGAGGGAGCCCTCCCCCACACTAGGACCGGCACGGAGCCCGTGAGCCCCTTGTGCAAGCCCTCCACTGGGATCACCCTAGCCTCTGGCCACAGGGCCAAGGCCAGTGCAGCCCTAGAGCCATGGAGATGGAGCCAGGCCCCTGGGGGCCAAAGGCCAGGGGCCAGAGGCCTGGCTGGGGAGAGGGGAGAGCAGGGGAGAGCAGGGGAGAGCAGGGGAGGGAAGCTGTGGTCCGCTGGAGGACAAAGGCTGCGATGCTGGACACTCTCTGACCTTGTCCGTCCGACAAACACACAAGGAGAGAGAGGCCAAAACAAGATGGAGAGACGGGGAGGGAGATTAAAAGGGAGAGAAGTGGATGAGACAAGAGGAACTCTAAAACGTATTTTATGAAGAACTTGTGCCCCTCTACAGCCGTTAACAGCAAGGAATACTGGCCTTGAATAATTGTGTATTGGCCCCAAAACCCAAGGCTTAAGCCTTGCTATAGACCAGGGGCTGAAAAGCAGATTGCTGAATTCAGTTCTTTAAATGGAGAGAATTATTGATCTGGCTCAGCTGGCCCTGGCTGGGCTGTGCGTGTGTGTATGTGTGTGTGTGTGTGTGTGTGTGTGTGTGTGTGTGTGTGTGTGTGTGTGTGTGTGTGTGTGTGTGTGTGTGTGTGTGTGCACGCATGATGCTTTGTCTCTCAGTACCTTGTTGAGGGGGGTGGGGGTAACCATGGATACTGCCTCACCCCCCACCGCCCTACACACCCCAAACATGGCCCAACCGAGCCACTAAGGCTGTATGCAGGTGGGGGCTGTTCTACACACACACACACACACACACACACACACAAAACAAAAAACCTGCTAAGACTGCTGTTACCCCCCACCTTCAAGCACAGAGCTCTAAGTACAGAGCCAGTCAAAAGTCGTAGGAGAGACAGTTTTCTGATCTTGTTTTGTGAAGAAGTCCAGCCCCGGGGCCTGTAGAGAAGGGCTACAGTCCCACTTAACACACAGAGACACACAGTGAGATCTGAGGGAGCGGCCCGCCAAGGGGACGGCATCTCCGGGGCCGCAACCCAGACTCATCCCTCCTCGTTTCCTTTCCCTCTTTGCCCCTCTCTTGTCTCTCCCACCTTCCTCCCACCCCTCTCACTCACGCTTCACACGCAAGCTCTTCTACGCAGAACCCAACGCGCGCCATACTGTCTCCTCGTCTTTTCAGGATCCCTGTTCTGTTGTGTTTCTTTGTTTCCCTCACCAGACACAGACCTCATACTCTTTTTCTTGTGCCTTTAACCTGACCCGCCTCAAATTCTCTACACACACACACACAGTCCTTTTACTGGAATGAGATGTGAGGAGAGGAGATCAGCGCGTGTGTGTAACTGATATAAATAGACCTCATTATCACGGTGTCAGACATTTTTTTAGTCATTTTGGAAAATAGTATTATTAGTGCGACACACACACACACACACATTACTGAGACACCCTTATCTTCGTCACTGAACGAGGGAGGAGGATGATAATGATGAATGGCGGAGGGTTTCACACCATCGCGATTCGGCAGAAAGACACAGCGCTGGCTGACTCAGGAGGGATCAATACTCCCAGGGTCAGTTTCAACGTTTTAGTCACATGACTCGCCCACCAAAATAAATCAGGGTTTAGACAAGCTTTGCGACTGAGACACTTCCACTGTTGTTTAAGATGAAAGGGCGTGTCCAGTTGTACACGGAAATTTTTTTATCCCGACTAAGTCCAAGGTAGCAGATCCTTCAGAATCCTTCAGGTTTAGCATCTTACCAATACGTTTGGCAAAATACATTATGAGTACTTTATTTTTTGTTTTCTGATTACCGGTATGAGTAGTGTGTGTGAAATGTTTGAATTCTCAGTTAAACAATGTCCATCATAAAGCTATTCCCCTGTGCCATAATTTGCTTACTAGGAAAGCACGGCTCATGTTATTGTTATTCATTTCTCTTATGGGGAGAAATCCATTTTTTGCTGAGTAATGCTGCCTCTGTCCAAGTAGAGAGAGACATAAAGTGACAGAGGGAAGATAGATGAGCAACGAGCGAGAGAGAGAGAGAGAGAGAGAGAGAGAGAGAGAGAGAGAGAGAGAGAGAGGGAGAGAGGGAGAACAATTGCGTTTCCGCTTTAGAATAAACCTTTTAAAGTTTTAGCTGATTCAAACGTTCTCTCTCTCCGTCTCTCCTCAGTCGAAGAAGAGAGTGATGGATGGGATATGTAGTTTCAGAAGGAGAGAAGGAAATGTTTAGACGTAATAGTCTATCAGCAAAAAAAAAAAAAAAAGTTGCCAAACACTGCAGTGCTGGAACATAGGTTACAATGTGCCGGGTCTGAAAATGGCTGTGTGAATTAACACCACCCTGGAGAACAGTGAATAGAAGGGGAGTAAAAATCCTTAAGCTATTTCAACGTGTGTAAGTGTGTGTGTGTGTGTGTGTGTGTGTGTGTGTGTGTGTCTGTGTGTGTGTGTGTGAGTGTGCCCGCGCGAGCGTGTGTCTGTGTATGTGTGTTTTGGGCAATTAATTGGGGCTTTCTGGGTCCATTCACAACAGCTGACCTCTAACCCGTGTAACAAGCAGCAGCTCCGCCTCTGCTGGCCTCGAGTCTCTCAATCTCACACCGTGTTAGGGGACATTAGTCACACGCACACTTAACCACACACACACCCTGCTCATTGTTAAGGGACTATTGAAGTGTGTCAGAGAGGCTTCCATTGTTGTGGCAGAGAGTCTCCTCTATGTGTCGAAGCGGTCCTCACTCAAAAGCCAGCCTCAAAGTGTGCCCTCTTCTATCAACAGTCACATTTTCAAAATGTCAGGTTCTAATGTCATCAAGTATTGCACAGATTATGGATGTTATCATTGACTATCAGGACCTGCAGGATCAGAACTGATATTAAATAGCAAAACAATTCTGCAGTTCCATTCAAGTTGTCACGTCCAACGCGCATGTGGTTTGGTAATCCGTGCCACCTGAGAGTCAGACACATGAGATCCCACGGGGTGTATTCAGACCATGACAGAGTGTTTCCTCGGCAACGTGTCCCATACTGTGACATCACGTTCCCCCCGGTGAAACCATAACTAAGACCTCCAAACGTTTGAGTCGTCCGAACGACATCCATTGTCCAGGCCTTGGACCGGGCCCTCCTGGTCAATGAAAGCAGGGGCCCCGAGGAGACCCCAGAGCACCCCTGTCGGTGATCCCTGTACGGTTTGACATGCAATACATGATGACGTGTAATGAGATAAGGACGTGTTGAAATATTTAGTAGCACGTTGGTAAGGTAGGAGCACCGGAGGTCACAGAGGTCACAGGGAAGAGGTCACCAAAGGAGGGACTGAGAAATGGCCCTTCGATTACTAACACCCAGAGCCCGCTCCTTCATTGGCCCCTAGAGCCAGGAAGAGAGCCCAGCGTCTGCTTCACTCTCCGTCCCTCTCTTGTTTTTTTTCCTACACACACACTCACACACACTCGCACACATAGACAAAAAAAAAAGCCAGCTCTGAGTACTAGGAATTGGACCATTGATTGTTCAGCTTTTAAGGGAGTGACCTTTCGGAGAGGGCTGATAAATCTGATCTGGGGCCATCTGTGTCTGGGAGGAGGCAGCCCCTGGACGAGTGGCGATGGCACCCCAGGGGCGACCGGCTGACCAAAAGGACTGGACAGAAGGGTCAGCAGTGTAGGTGGAGGGCTGGGCTAGTTAGGCCTGTGTGTGTGTGTGTGTGTGTGGGTGTGTGTGTGTGTGCGTGTGCGTGTGTGCGTGTGTGCGTGTGTGTGTGTGTGTGTGTGTGTGTGTGTGACACATTCACACACACACACAAACACATATTTAAACAAATACTACACACTCTTCACTCACTTTAAGCAGTAGTCTTTAAGCACTCAAACAGATTCAGCCGAGGTCGGTTTGTTCGTGACTGTCTCAGAGAAGTGCATTACTGAGTACTGTATACGTGTGTGTGTGTGTGTGTGCGTGTGTGTGTGTGTGTGTGTGTGTGTGTGCGTGGGTGTGCATGGGTGTGTGTGTGTGTGTGTGTGTGTGTGTGTGTGTCAGTTCAGATGTCACAGAGCCTCTCAGTGTGCATCGTTCACTCTGCCCATGTCAGGAGTTCCCTGCCAGGCTCGTCTAACCGGCCGTCGAGCCGAGTGCTTCCCTGGACAACGAGCATCGGCTCTGAAGAGTGCCACGCTGGCCCCCGTGTCTCAATGGAGACGGGGTTGTCTTAGTGGCCACGTCGCCTGGCTTAAGTGGTGGTCTGTTCTCGATGAGGAGGGACCAGAGGATGAGAGGGGACGGGGGGGGGCGCACTCAGAGGGACACATTCACCTTCTCGTGTTCTGGGATTGTTTCCCCTCCTCGTGAGGCACTGCTCTCAGTCACATCCAAAAAAGCCTCCTTTCCACACACCAGCCCTCTCTAACACTCCACCCCGCCGTTTTTTTGTTCAGCTTTGAAAAATAGTGCCACCTTAAACGTAGACTTGTTTCCCACAGTGCTCCTGTGGAGGACACTCGTCTGAGGGACCTTGAAACACAGTCAGTCGCACGCCGGCATTCAGGCAGATTCAACGGCAGGAATGTCCGAAATTCTTTCAGCAGGAATTCAATCAGCGGAAGAAAGGGAACGCATTGGCGAGCGAGTGACCTTGGAGGATCGGGCGGTCGCGCAGCCCACCATCTCACATCTCGCGCAGGCGGTTACGGCAGAAGGTCAGCGGCTGATTGAGAGGATCAGTGGCAGTGCAGCTGGAGGACAAACACAGGGAGTAATAACCGCTCTGTGTTCTCTCGTAGTCGCTCTCTGTTTCTCTCTCACACACACGTCATTACACACACACACACATACACACACACACACACACACACACACACTGAGGAACACGAACAAAGACTTACCACACACTCTTCGTCCCACCTGCTCTTTGGTAAAATACACACTGTTGACAACTCTCACACACACACTGTTGACCAAACCCCACAATGAACAACCCGAGGCCGTCTCCAGGTAGTAGATAACCAGCATTCCCACACACACCGTCACACACACCAACCTTAACCCTTCACCTTAACACACACATTCACACGCACAATTACTCTTTCTCTCTCCGTCCTCCCTGTTTTAATTCCCTTTGGAAAAGACAGGTGCAAACGTTGATGGAGTCTGGCCCGGATTTAGCCCCTGTGCTCTGAGTAGTGCGCCCAGCTGCAAGCTCCCGCCCGCCGAGATCGATGTCCAGCCAGGGAGGCAGGCAGCCAGGCAGGCAGGGAGGCAGGCAGCCAGGCAGGCAGGGAGGCAGGGAGGCAGGGAGGCAGGGTGGCAGGCAAGGAGGCAGGCTGTGCCCAGTGACCAGAGGGGCCTGCAGCTCCCCAGCCCCAGATACAGCCACGCTTCAGTGGGCACATTGGGCTGTCCACAGCAGGATACGGCCCGGTGCGAGGCCTTATCACCGCAGCGCTGGCTCAGGCCACGCTGCGGGCAGAGCAGTAGGGACAGTTGGCCCCCCTCCCCCGTCCTACAGCCACCCTCACTTTCCCCCCCGTCCCCCCCCCCCCCCCCCCCCGTCTCCCCTCTCTCTCCCTCTCCCTGCGCCATCCATCTTGGAGCTGTTTTGATTCTCTCCACCCTCCGTCCTCCATCCTCCAGCCCCAGCCGCTCTCCAGCCAACCACAGTTTCCTATTGATTTATTGATTGCTGTCTGCCTGTGGGAGAGCGGCCGTGGTCTCCCGCTCCTCTCCCCCTGCATGGATTTGTCTTCCCTTTTCCCTTCACCCTCCATCTCTCCCACTGTGTTAGGGGTCTGCAGTAGGTATGAGAGAAAGCAGGAGACCAATTCTACTGGAGAGATCAGCTTCTCTCTCTTACGCTGCTTTTTCTGTTGTTGTTTTTTTAGACTTCTTTGACATGTTTTGCTTTTAATAAGAAAAGTGAAAGTGAAAAAAAAACTAAACAAATTCCAGAAGCGTGCGTCACAATGGTCATGCTGATGCAGTTTATTATCTGTGCCGTTTTTTCATGTTCACAAAGAGGGAGAGACACTACAGAGCAAATGTTGCTTTCGGGCGATGTCCAGAGTGTGGTTGGTGGACGTGAAGGTCCAGCAGAAGGTCAGGGGACAGAGGGACAGCCTCCTCTCATCTGGGCTCTGGGTCAGGGGGGGTCACAGAGAGCAGCATGTGATCTCCTGACCTCTCAGGTCATTGGGCAGCTCCATGTCCGGGGACAATAGGGTCCGCCCTAATGGAGGGACAGAGTGACGGAGAGGGAGATGGAGATTGTTTGCTTTTCATTAGTGTTTCATTCAGTTGACATGATCTTTTGATCTTCCACTTTGCATTGTTTGAAAATAAAGTGTATTTGAATGCCTCTTGGTTTCGTCCCGATTATTGAGCTGTAAATTCCAAGGTGGAATTTATGGGAAAAAAAACAAGCAGTCAAGAATAAAATATTGTTAATTTTTACATATATTTTATGAAAAAATTTTCATACAATCTCCCCCTGTGTCTGGAGTTTATCTGATATCATAATACATTTCTCTGAGAGATGAGAATCAGTTTGTTTATTTTTTTTTAGTATAGTATCAAATAAATGCAATGCAACCTCATCGAGAGAGCCAAGCATGGGAAAATGGCCAACATAGATAAGAAATATAGAGACATGGTAGAGGTTTAAAAAATGTGAACACACACACACACACAGAGTTGTGGCTGTATCTGATGGACAAAGTGTTTATCAGTCCAACGTTTCTCCTTGCACCTCCTTAGTTCTCTAGCAGAAGAAGCACACCTGAGACCCAGAATGACACACAGGGTACAGACAGACAGGCTGCCAGGACAGGGTAACCCGTTCTCTCTTTGTTTCTCCCACACACACACACACACACACACACACACACACACACACACACAACCACAGCCAGAGGCAGTTCCCCCTGTCTGACGCCACGTCCCCCGACAGAGCAGGAGGTTAGGTGTCTCCAGGCCGGAGGATGGCATCACAAGGACAGACGTCTCCCTGGCTGCCTGGCTGCCTGGCTGCCGACAGGTCTGATGGATCAATACACTGACGCTGGTCCTAGGGACACGGCACACAGTGCCCCACCCTGGATGAAGGAAGCCCACCCGCTACAGCAACTCATCACACACACACACACAAGCCATCTTTAAACTGTGCCGACTCTGCCACCTAAGGACATATTTTTATGTTAATTCATTTGGGGGGTTCGATTAACAATACTACAGTTCATTATGAAAAACTCCGTAAATCCAACGATAAAACAAAACATTTACGTTGAAAATATAAAAACAAGCTACTTATTTTTTCTAGGAACCTTTTTAGCGATGTCTACGGCAAACCTGGATTATCGGAAGAGGAAATAGGAAATCTCAAAGTTTCCGGATGCACTCTAGGCTTTATCGTTTATCCAGCCCTTTGTCTGGCCGACTTTTGGGGATGTGTGTGTGGCGGTTTTGGGAATGACCTCACCCTCAAAAGTGTGCTCATCCAGCTCTAATCTCTCCTAAATGGGATGGTCTTTTCCTCCATCCTGCCTTTTCCTAATGGTCCCTGGGTAATAAATCTAATGGTCTTACATCCAAACTTTTACTGTGTCTCATTGCAATTCCTCCAAAAGTATATTTGATGTCCTCTGAACTTCGTTACGTTCTAGCAGAAAGCCATGATTTCACAGGAAAATGTATATATCGCCTTTGATTTTTGTCTATTTTCTCGCAATATGGGCTGGCTTTAGTGGGATAAAAATTGATTTTTAAGCTTTTTGTGCATTAGCTTTTAAATTTGAAATTGTATTTGCAGAGGCCATTCGTGATCAATGAGAGAAATCTAGATTTATAGCTGTGATGTAATAAGAGTGCTGCAGTAACAGGGGTATCTCCCTCAGAGAACAACTCACCTCCGCTGCCGGAACATTCCGCCCTGGACTGTCCTGGACACTTAAACATTGCATTTTCTCCTCATCTTTACCCTTTTCTGCTATTCGTCTCAATGTCAATCATGTTCTGTATGACTACGCATGTGTGCGTGCGCGTGTGCGTGCGTGTGTGTCTGCGTGTGTGTGTGTGTGTGTGTGTGTACGTGTGTGACTGTGTCACATCTCTTCTGAGTTGGCTTTGGTGTTCTTTATTCTTTTTCTTTTTTTTCATACTATGGTCCTTGGCTAAGGCTTTCTGCACCTGGCCTGTAGAAGACGAGGGGATAAAAGCTATGAATCCCCTTAATCATCTTCATCATCTTCTTCACTTATCTACCTTTTCATTCTGTGAAAGCCTCTTTAATGTCTTACGTCGTGTCTTGTCTCTTTCAATAGTTTCTTTGAAGACCAGTGCTCTCTGAGCAAATGGACTCTTACAAACACACGGACACACACACACACTAAAAAACATCCCGTGGGTAGGTCCGTGTGTTTACAGGTTGTCTAAGCCTTGAAGAATCTTGAGGACAGTATTAAAAGCCTTAAGGGGTGTCTAAGGTGCACTGATTGGGAGTGCACACACACACATACACACACACACACACACAAGGCCACCTAATGGTCCTATTATGTCAGTCACTCAACATGTTTCTCCGTTTCCCTTTATGTCCGACTGGGATCTGAAACCGGCTTCGTCCTCTATTTACTGCCAACCCCAACCTTTCCGACCCTTCAGCGCACGGTTAAGAAGAGGGGACCCGAACCTCCACTATGAGGGCCCACCGGAAGAGGGTCCAGAGAGTGATGCAGGTCTAAAGAAGTGCTATTCACTGCTGCACATAAATATTATGGACTTAATGAGTGGTGGTGGCTCTGCTGGTTTATTGGATTAGCGTTGAGTGCAACGGCAAAACTCCCCGTTCTGCAGTGTTACTGTGTTTGTCCTGTCTATATTCCCAACACTATCCTCTCCCCCTTACCTGTTCAAACTCCTCTGCTCCAGGGTGACCTGCGATGCAAACAGCATTATTTGATGAGCTATATCTCTGTAGGTAAGTCGGGGTCACAGTCTTTCCCTTTCGCGTTCCTCTGCTTTCTCTCCTCCCATTTTCTCTTTTTTGTTGTTGGGCTTGTGTTTGTGTGAACGGGAGAGAATGTGTGTGTGTGTGTGTGTGTGTGTGTGTGTGTGTGTGTGTGTGTGTGTGTGTGTGTCTGTCTGCGTATGGGTGTGTTTCTTTCCAGTACGCATGCACATGGCAGGACCCTGCTAGGCCAGAGCTGTTGTCGAAGGGGGAGACATTGATTTTTTCTCCCCCTCTCTTTTCTCCGGGATTTTTGACAGAATCATAGCTCCATGGAAACAAAGAAACTGTTCTGCGACAGAGAAAAACCTTTCATTTCATTGGGAGCGACTGTGGCGGCCTGCCACTGATAACAGCATGGAGTAATCTTACACACACGCATTCACTCACAAAAGGCCTGGCAAAGCAACACACACACACACACGCATCACATCGGCTTGAAGTATGATTATTACATTATTGTGAAAATAAACAAAGGGCTTTTTGTCAATCAGAGAAATACCGTTGCCCTCCTACACAGGAATTCTAACTATAATCCACAAACTGCCAGCATGATCACTCGTCTGGACTTTCCTTTCCCCGCTCCGCAATTTATCCCCGACGTTCCAAAGTGAGCGTTGGAGAAACAACATGGATACGATAGGGGCCAGGCCAAGCAAACACACTGCCGATGGCTGAGAGGACAATTTCCCAATGGATTGCATAGGCGGGCGATGTGAAGGTCCAGACGCAGATGTTAAACGATTTAACCCCGTAGATTAGATTTCGGGGATTCTATTGCATTTAGCATCTTTTTTATCATTATTGAGATGCTGACGAGGGGGGGAAAATCAATTGTGTCGTATTAACTTGGGAGCCACCAGCTTGCCTGCTCAGCGCGCACGCTAAAAGTTGCGTTTCCGCGCGTTCTCCTACATTTATCCCTGTGTTCACGTTTTTGTTTCGTGCGGGCGAGCACGAGTGCACGTACGCTCTGCCAAGTCTGGTCCCCACAATTATGCACATGAATAGCTGGACGCCCAGAGGAAAGCCACAGACAACGAGCCGAGTGTCAAGAGGTCTGCGATTTACACATCAAAACGTGTGATGTCATTAAAGATTTAGGAAGAGTTGGTTTCCCTCCACTCCTCTGCGGTGGTGTTTAGAGGATGGCTTGTCTCATCCTGAACCCACTCACAGCCAAATGTCCCATCTGCCAACATTTCCACGTCAGTCCAACAGAAATCAATAGCAATAATTTCCCCTGATGCACACAGACGGACACACCGACAGACACACATGCAGGCGCATGCGCACGCACACACGCACACACACATACATACATACGTGCACTTGGTACTATGATGCTCTTTGTTTAGACAGCCGTTCGTTCAGATCTGTACAAATGTTGGTTTCCGGCACAATTTGACAGAAAATGATGTGTAATCCCCTTTGCTCAGAGTAGCAAAGGAACTGTTGTGTTCTCCTTTTTGCTATGAGCTCTCTCTTTTATTCCCTTACCCCGTTGACATCCATACACTCCTTGCAAGTCCCCATTTTACCTCGCTCTGCTGCAGGTCGTGATGTGTGATGGCGGCCGCTATGCTTCAAGGTGCTCGTGGCGTCGATACAGCTCATGTTCGTGCATGTACACCCACACACACGCGCGCGCGCACACCGGTACAAGGAAAAAGTGTGCACTTCAGATATTCAGATATGTAAACACGACTGGGACGCACTTTGTGACCGAGCCCGTTTGAATGAAAGCAGGGACAGGAGGAGTAACGGAGTCAAGTATGGATGAATCCAAATGAGTTCATTAATCATTCAGTCCTGGCCGGCTATAGACAGCCCGCTAGTTAAACACACGTCAGGGATTAGGGTCACAACTAGATGAAATTATCAATTTAATACGGCTGCACACACACAGTCATAAATGCACACGCACACACGTTAGTTAATCACGTGTGTGAGCGTGGTTGTGTGTGTGTGTGTGTGTGTGTGTGTGTGTGTGTGTGTGTGTGTGTGTGTGTGTGTGTGTGTGTGTGTGTGTGTGTGGAAGGAGTGGGGGATCAGGGTGATTGCGTGTGTTGGTCAGTGGCCAGTTGGGGCCCTGGCTGTTGACCTTGAGCTCAGAGGTCAGGCAGCAGACGGCCGGCCAGCTGGACATTTCCATCTCAAAGACCTTTGGCACCCCTCAATACACACGCACACTCACAACACACTAACCGCCTACAAGGTCCCCCAGCTTTTACTTAGATCTTATTTTCTCCTGCTGTAGATGGTCTAGTGGTTTACGAGCCGGGAGTAACTGCAACCATTCATTTCTATGTTCCGGGGGGTCTAATGGAGAGGTTGGCGCTGGAAACCTGAGCCCTTATAGAGTAACGAGCAGTGTGAGCGTGTGTCTGTGAGTGTGTGTGGGGGGGGGGGGGGGGGGGGGGGGGGGGGTTGGGGGGTCCGTGTGTGTGTGTGTGTGTGTGTGTGTGTGTGTGTGTGTGTGTGTGTGTGTGTGTGTGTGTGTGTGTGTGTGTGTGTGTGTGTGTGTGTGCGCAACCCAGTTCTCTGCGGCCAGCCTCTGACCCCATAAACGATGTCCTCCCTCCCCTCATCCACAGTGGCTCTTTACTGCTAATAATGCCTGATCAGATCTAAGATGGCCGTCCTGCGCTGGGCTGGCTGAGAATACCTGCAGCCCTCAGCAGCAACTGTCTGTCTGCGTGGGCCGGGTGCTCCTCCGTTGGAGGCGGACGCAGAGGGAGACGCAGCGGGGACGGGTCACGCCCAAAGACCTGATTGACCGTCTCCCTCTCGGAGGGGCAGAGAGGGAGAAGGGGAAAGGCAGGGAGAGAGGTAGAGGGAGTCGGCCACTTCTACTCAGTCTAATACAGTTAGAGCCAGGCCGATCAGTCATCCGACCAATACTAACTATGTCGCTGGGCCTCTCCTCCCATCTCCTCCTCACAGGAGCCACGGAGAACATCACTACACATTTACCTGCAATTAGATTTGCCAGAGTATTCTGCTGGGACTGATGGAAGCCCCTAAGACCTAGAAATGGCACAGCGTGTGTGTTTGTGCATGTGTGTGTGTGTGTGTGTGTGTGTGTGTGTGTGTGTGTGTGTGTTTTTCCAGTATGTTCTGGGTGGAACCCCTGTCCTTAGCGATAGCCCAGTAGTGTTTGCCTGGCCTCTGGTGAGGTGGTGGATGGGTAATGATTCAACCATTCAAGATAAGTGATTGGACGAATACAATGGTGAGCCTGATAACAACCCCCACCTCTCTTTGCCCTGCCCCACCAGTCAACAAGCCGGATCCCCTACACGCACATGCGCGGACACACAGTCTCGAATACACACCCAGCACATGCTCAGCACATTGATACAGTAACATAGCCAGCACTAAAGTTGGTGCAGACATGCAAACAGGACAGACGCCTTTAGGGGGTGTCCTGCTCCTTGGTTACTTGTTGGCAGTGCAATACTTTAGGAGAGAGTATGCGCTGGGTGTGTGTGTGTGTGTGTGTGTGTGTGTGTGTGTGTGTGTGTGTGTGTGTGTGTGTGTGTGTGTGTGTGTGTGTGTGTGTGTGTGTGTGTGCACGCGCGCGTGTCTGTCTGTGTCTGCGCGTGCATACGTGAGTGTATGCTGTGTAAATATGGCTGCGGTTTTGCAGAGCCTTACCTCGTCAGAATGCATGCACACAGATTCCATTCCCTTGTCCCCGCGTTGCTCCCCTTTCCTATCGCCACCCCCCAACTCCAGCCACCTCCCCCCCCCTCCACCTCCCCCTTGCTCTCTGTGATTTACAGCAACCCGCCCCTCCCCACACACACCTCAGCAGCACATTAAGATCATTTAAACTGTAGCCATTACGAAACAGTCTTTGTCTAAATGGAGCCCTCTCCACAGATCTCAGCCCCATTTCAGCCACAATCAAAGCGAGCACTGTGACTAATGAAGAAACAATAGGCTGAGGAGCTATATTAGTGTTTACTTATGAAGTATGGTCGACCACGATGACACTCCGCGGTCAAAGTGCGCGTTCTTGTGTGCGTTCTTGTGTGCGTTGATAATCGTCTCCCTGTTCAGCTCTCGGGAAAGGTTATGTACTCGCATGAAAGCTGTCTAATGAAGGTTGTGTCCTGTTCGAGTGGGGCACGGAGAATGTGAGTGTGGATAATCCCATAATGGCAGGTAGATGACAGTGGAACCTGTGTAATCCTCTTTTAGCGGCGGCTATCCCTGACTTCTAGCTATCGGCCCTCTACTAATGGTGCCTCACCTGCTCACAATGACCCTGCCTCGGTGTAACACAAATATGCAACTTTCACATTTGAACTGGAGCCAGCGTGAGGAGAGGCAGGAGAAGCAGACGCTGTGGTGACAATGATAAATCAGCGTTTGCATTAATTTTGAAACTTTTGTAAATGTCCACCCATGAGTGCTCGGCTCACTCCGCTCTCCAGCTGAGGGGTCACTGACCTTTAACCCCTGACCACTTTGGCCAGCCCCAGCCTAACCCAAGGCCAGATGGACAACTGGACAATACTCTTCTAAGTCTAACCCATCTCCTCTTCCTCTCCTCTTCACACCTAGCTACTCTTCCACACCTCTCTCCTGTCGTCCCCATTCAGTGCCCTAGCTTTTTCTTCGTTCTCCTTGGACATCCACGCTATGCTAGTTCATTATATAGAGCTTATTTGGAAAATGCTTTCTACAGATGTGTTTCTTTTTATGTACATAAAAAGGCTTACTAAAATGTTGTTTACTCATCCTGACTCCATGATTTATTAATAAAACATTTCGAACCGACTCTTTCGAACTGCAGGCTCAGGGAGATTTGACCATATTCCAAAACAAATTACATTGTCTTTGGTTAAATTCAAATATGGTATGGCTTTATTTTCCAGTTTACTTGATTTTTGTGAGGAGATAGCATTTTATTACGCAAAAAAAAAAAGCTTCAAGCGCGGAATACTGACCCCCCGCTTACGTGAGCCCGCTATCGGATCGAACCTTTCGATTGAAAGTGATACAATTTGCATACTGATTCGCTTTCAGCGTGCACAGATCCATAACAACTCACGCAGCTATTCAAATGCGCCTGCATCCCGAAAAGCAGGCAGATACCGGTTAACTAGAGAGGTATGAACACACGGGATCGAAGGAACCAAAAGGTTTGCCGCTGGATGGAGAAATTATGTCTGAAACGGATCTTTAAGCTGAATTAGGGATGCGACTCTCATGGAAAGGTTTTACTAGTGTAGATCGAGAAACTGGGACTATGGAACGGAAGAGTCGATTGGACGTGTCCGGAGGAAAGAAGAAAAATATTTAATTGTCTGATCGTGGAAAGGGAACAGTTTTTTATAAATTGATGATTGTTATTACCATTCTGTGGTGACTGTGTTTGTGATAAAATAGCCTAGCTGGTGATGATGCATAAGAGAATAGGATCCCGCGGTAAGAACACTTCTGAGGACTGTGAGCAGCGATCCTCGAGTGTGCGTGTGGGTGGAGTGTGTGTGTGTGGGGGGGGGGGGGGGGGGGGCGTGCGTGCGTGCGTTTTTGGGTGGCCGCGTGTGTGATAGACAGAGAGTGTGCACCTGTATGTGCGTGTACGTATGAATTGTGTGTGTGTGTGTGTGTGTGTGTGTGTGTGTGAGAGAGAGAAAGAGAGAGAGAGTCCGCGCGCGCGTGAGCAGAGAAACACAGCTGATTTTTAATACAATTCTCTGCCTATATTCGGGCACACTTCAGGCTTATTCAAGAATGTACCTAGGCTCAAATGTAGCAATACTGTCTCTCTTTAGACGAAAACTCTAAATAATTATATATCACGGCTGAGCCGGTGCGACTTGGATAGCCAAGGTCAATCTTACTCTGCAAGTATTTTAAACAATCATAGCCCACATTAGTATATTTTTGACTTATTTTGCATTTGTCTCGCAAGGATTGTATAATGGAAAAAAGAGCGTGAAAATATAAAAATAAATAACCTGTAGGTCGTTAGGTCCATGACGCCAATATGGTGGTGTATGGCTATTGTTTGGAGGGTTTTTTGACAATTGGGTAAAAACGTAATTGGCCAAGCATAACTCAACTCTAAAAGTTGGGTACGGCAGGTTATATACAGGTTTTTTTTTCGTACTCTCCTCTCGGAACACACACACACGTACGCAAAGATACACGCGCCAACACTCACACACACACACACACACACACACACACACACACGAACGGAATGTAAATGTTGTTGAGCTAAGACTATGTTTTTGTGAGGGAAAGGGAAGTCTTTCGAAATAATTTGCGAGCAATATTTGTGACGGTTACATTATGTTCCAAAAATCCATTGACCAGCAGCATGATTGCATACAAGGAGATATCCACTGGCTAGGTTTAAAGGCTTACTTCCTTCGCAATTTGTTTTTAAATTGGCACAAATTATAACCCACTAAATCTAGTAATATTTTATGCGATTAAAATATAATATGACAAGATAAACATATTGGCCTATTAGGGCAATTTGTAATAAGCAAAAAAAAAATAATACATGAATGCACAGCGTTAAGTGGTTGAAATTTTAACAGTAGGACATTGAAATGTAAAAATACAAATAGACTGGAAAATGTAGGACCTTTAAAATAAGAAAATATTATATTGAATACAATGTACTGATATCGTTTTCAAATGTATTTAGACCTCTGACCGGTAAGAAACTGTAGCGTTAGTGTAAATATGGCTGAGTTTGGGGCCTTTTGGACAGGAAACTTATTTGACGCAGTATGAGCCGAGAAACTTTATAGGATGACCTTCTATTATGACTAATGTATTATTATTTTGCTTTCTGTTGTGGATAAGCTTGAGTGCCTGTAATTAAAATAACTGTTACCGCCAGACTTAGGATCCAATAATTAATTTAGGCTGGGACAAAAAAAAAGTACATTGAAAAAATAAATATATATATATATTCTTCTTCTGATATAGGCTATACAAAAATAAGCATACAATAAACCCAAAACCATGTGAATTGGTTTGCCGTGTAGGCCTAGGCGCCTTACGCCTATTTCTCATGAAAAATGATTCTAAGCCATATCGGGTCATTGCATTTTATAGTTTCATCAAAGTAGCATGACAAAAGGACAGCATATTGTAAAGTGATGACTGCTTAAGTTCAGTTAAGTGCACGAATCACCTGCACAACAAGTGACGCGGAATAACGCATGGAGGCAGTTAGTGTATTTCATTCAAACTCTAACTTCAGTCAAACAGCTGGTCATTAGCGATGATGGCATTTTGATAAACTTTGCCTACATTCCTTAATGGATAAGCAAACTCTTTGTCTTTAACTATTATCAACATTGCTCCTTTAAGTCTATAAAATCATCAAAAAACATGAAAACGAAAACAATTCCCTTTTTATGTGCACAGAAAAATAAGCCATAATAATCTCTTTATATTGTGTTCTTTTTAAGTTTTAAACCATTCAGCATTAATAATTTTCGACATGCATTTTAGACTCATACCTTTAAATGTATTCGCATTCGTTTTTCACCGTCGCGTAAAGGTTAAATGAAGTAGATGCACTTTTAGGCTTTATGCTCATCTTTATTATGCAGCAGAAAAACCGCAGTTTGCAATATATGATAGAATATTGGTTGTTTATGACCACAAAAACAGGTATTTTAAAAGCTTTTCATGCTGCTGCTATATGTTGGTCATTTACAAAAGCATGGGGTTGTAGACCAATGGAAGGCATTATGCTGTATAAAAGCTATTACATATTTGCAATTTGATCGAAAGAGTTAAGCCATTTAACCCTAACAATTCCTTAAACGTAGGCCCATACGTAAAATACATAGTGTGCACTGGTCGTTCATTGGGGGTTTTAAAGCAGGCAATACTGTCATTGTGAACTTTGGCTAAAAGCCCGCGGCGTTATGTCACTGCTGAGTTGTTGAAATATTGATCCATGCGCTTCTCTGCAAAGCATTTTGTCTATTGTTACCCTTTTCCCGATCTGCCACCGCTAATATTTTGGCTCCATGGGGTCGATGCCATGATTGGAGCTATCGGCATAGGCGTCCGATTAATATTTAGTGTGAAACGTTGAACATGCAGCAACCTGTACATAATTAATAAAATATAAGGAGAGTCTTTCATTAGCCATATAAATCCAATAGAGTCAAACTATTTGCAATGGCAGACACTTAACATTACTAGTGAGCAACGAATTTCTATGAAAGGCCCGTTAAATTCAACTTTTTTTCCGTAAGCCGATTTAGTTAACATCTTCTAAATTACTACTTAAATTAATACATAAAGAAGACTTACCTAGAAGCACGATCTGAAACGAAAGAGGATTTAAAAATGGCCTATTGAAAATGCATAGGCTGCAGTGTAGACTAAACCTGCAGGTTTTCTGATCTAAATTCGAATTAAATCTTACTATTTTACACCAATGCCTTTCTTTCAATATTGGATCATTGAAAATCTGGTTATAGCCTTTCATCTACAGTCCCTATAGACTGAATTTCCACATTCTGAAAACATTTACAAAGACGTGGGGACGAAGGGCACAAAATAAATCCAATATGTGTAGCAATATACAGATATCAACACTATTTTGTTCCCTGGTTTAATAGGCCTATGCTGCCACAGCTGTTTTGCATGATGCAGCGTATAGGCCTAGAATTATTGTTGATCTTAAATTTTATGTATTTTATTTTTAACAGTAAAAGATGATCGCCTACACATTTTATTTTGAAAACGTATAGCCTTAATTTAGACCATGCCATTTTCGTTTTGTGATTTTTTTTATCGTGCATTTTGACGTGCCAAGAAATGCTCAAATGCTAGCTACATGCTTTATAGTTTGCATGCATGGCACTAGCCGAAACAGCATTTGTTTCCTAAATATTTTTTGGGCCTTAAACGCCTCATTGCCTTTACCGCCCAACCAGTCTGCAATAATAGGCTACGGTTCAACAGCCCTGCATTGTTAGGACACAAGTCACACACACGCCATTGACATTGACTTCACTTCAGAGACAGTTTAACTTTTTCGTTATTTGTTCTTTTCTTTTATTTTTTTCTATTTTGTTCAACCGAACATTGTTAGTGACCCTGACAGATGCAGGCTCGTGTGCAGCAGCGCTAGCTGGTCAAAACAAGAAAAAGTCTGAAAGGTTAATCTGTCACCCGCAGATGTTAGCTTTTGGAGTCTTGAAGCGTCACCTTTGACATGTCCCCCATTCAGCTGGGGGGTCCAAGCAGGCCACTGACCGCTGCAAGCTGTCACCTCCGCGGGTAGTCTAAAGGACGCCTGGCTACAGTCCCCGACGTGTTCGAGTTGTGATAGCCGTGTATAAAATAACCCATTAAGGTTGGAAAGAATGCAGACATGCTCATAATTGTTTTCAAACATTTTGAGATACCTCATTGTTTGTTACTGATATGCGATTGATTAGCAATTGAGCGCGCCAATGTGTGAGCATTTGTGCGAGTGTGCGTGCGGGTGTTTTTGTGAGTGCTTATGATATGGATGTGTGTGTGCATATGGGGGGGGGGGGGGGGGTGCATGCGCACGCAAGTGTGTTTTGCTCCTTAATGGGCATATCGCTGCTACTGTTTATGTCAATTCTACTCATTAAATATAACCATCGGTTTGACAATGAATTGGTTGGCTTAATGTTTTTTATGTGTTGGCGCAAAAGTAGGCCTACTAATAACTATCGCGCACGCACACACACACACACACACACACACACACACACACACACACACACACACACACACACACACACACACACACACACACACACACACACACACACACACACAGACACACACACACAAACACACATGCACAAACACGCATCCACATACAGGAACACTGAGAAGTAAGGCTTGGTTCGTTAAGCCTAATGGTGGAACAAAAGGCACATCTGCTCATCTTTTTTTGGGAGGAGGTAGCTGTTTCTTACGTTGTGTAAACCGCCACATATTTTCTGAAGTAAGGTTAATGTTCCCTAGTACGTCGTGTGTGTGTGTGTGTGTGTGTGTGTGTGTGTGTGTGTGTGTGCATGTTACTAAATATGTCTGTCAGTGTGTGTGTGTGTGTGTGTGTGTGTGTGTGTGATTGGAAATGTCCTTCCATTTAAGGTGATACTTAATCCACTATTTTATCTCGGATGTTTATGGCCACTTCATATATGATTTTAAGATAAAATATCTCATACTGGGACAAATTTTTTCCCGATGTCTCAAATCAACCAGACGTAATCAACCTGCACGCATTTCTACCACATTGTTTTATCATTGACAGCATAGCTTACGCTTTTTCACTCTAGACCATTTAATAAAAGCTTACAGTTTAATATAAACCTATACCAACCTCCCTTTAATACTTGACGTCAGAACTCTGAGACTGTGTGTGTGTGTGTGTGTGTGTGTGTGTGTGTGTGTGTGTGTGTGTGTGTGTGTGTGTGTGTGTGTGTGTGTGTGTGTGTGTGTGTGTGGGAGGGGATTGGAGACAGTGCGCATGTGTCTGTAGTAGGAGCTGCAACTGTGGAACTCAGGAGAGACTGAGCACCGCGAGTCAAGCCCAAAGAGATGGCGCGACAACCGACCGGAGCGAGAGGACTGCTGGTTGGCGGCGGGGGGGATTGAAGTAGGATACAAGAAGGAGAACATTTTAAGACAATATCTCAAAGAAAACGCATTGGATACTGAAAAGAGAGAAAACCCTGGATAAAATGTGTATATATGGATACGTTTGACCTAAATATCAGAGACGAAATATCAAACATAGCCTAACCAAAGAATACAACAAAAGGAAATTGAGCTTCACTTGACGTGAGGACTTCTCAACACCAGTCAACCGCGTAGGACAGATAGATGATTTGTCCACAGCGCTGCCCGGATCATGAATGCCCAGTTGTCAATGGAAAATATTGGCGATCTGCACTTGAGCCATGAATCTGTCGGTCATGGAGATCTGCTAAGCGGACACAGCCCGCATTCCCGCCCGGGTCACCGTGGCTTGAGCCACCGCGCGATGGGTATGGCGACACTGCTAGACGGCGGAGACTATCACTCCGGTCATCATGGACACCTGCACCCCGCAATCAGCATGTGCGAAGCGCCACCAGGGATGAGTGCAAGCAGCACTTACACAACCCTCACCCCACTACAGCCCTTGCCTCCTATTTCCACCGTTTCCGACAAGTTTCCTCACCATCATCACCACCATCACCCCCATCATCACCACACTCATTCCCATCAGCGGATACCAGGAAACGTTAGTGGCAGTTTCACATTAATGCGAGAGGACCGAGGGCTTGCGCCAATGAACAGTCTATATCCCCCATATCATCATAAAGATCATTGCATGGGCCAGAGCCTTTCCCCACTGTCCGGGTCAGGCTTGGCCAGCATACACACCTCCCAAGCTGGCCTTCCACCTTATGCTCATCCCGGTGCGGCCATGCCTGGGGAGAAGATGCTCACACCCAGCGGGTTCGAGGCTCACCACCCAGCAATGCTGGGTAGACACACCGAGCAGCAAATGACGTCTTCGGTGGGTATGGTTCAGATTAATGGGCTACACCACCACCCACATGCCCACATGGGGACACAGGTACACGGGCACAACCGGGAGCAGGCCTCGGGGCCCGGACAACAGGGGAGCAGTTCTGGAGGACAGATGGAGGAAGTGAATACCAAAGAAGTAGCGCAAAGGATCACCACAGAGCTCAAACGTTACAGCATTCCCCAAGCCATCTTTGCCCAGCGGGTCCTTTGTCGCTCACAAGGCACACTCTCCGATCTACTGAGGAACCCCAAGCCATGGTCCAAACTCAAATCGGGCCGTGAGACTTTCCGCCGCATGTGGAAGTGGCTGCAGGAGCCTGAGTTTCAACGCATGAGCGCACTCAGGCTCGCAGGTGAGCGGAGCCTAGGTAATATCGTTTCCTTTTTTTACCTGTTCTACTTTTTTCGTTAGGTATACATAGCAGGACTGAAATATTTAGGAACAGGAAACATTAACAAAACATTCAACAGTAAGCAAATACAAACATAGGCTATTTTTGCATGCGAAACCACATGCAAAACGAGTGCCAATGCATACACCTTTACCTCTAAATATCGACAATGGTGTGTAAGATGATTCGAAGATTAAATAAATCGCGTGCGTTTTGAGAATTAAGCCTGATACTGGCGGCCGACCTCAAGTTCAAAACGATATCGTATTTGGTTCTGAGTGACAATGACCATCGTACTTTAGGGACATGCCAAATTGTAGGCTATCAAAGGCCTATGGATCGTATAAGCTTAGTTTGGTCTTTAAACAAAGTATGCCTACACCACAATACACCTTTTGGTCAGTAGTATAGGATTGGTTAGTAACTGGTGTTCTTAAATTTGTCCCCAAGGAGCTCGAGACAGTCCAAGCGCGAATGAGGGGCACTAATCCGCTTGGGCGAAGAGACGGGAAGAATGCACCCAAAATCTTAGGATATAAAATATAAAATACATGTATTTGTTTGACAAATGACGACAACATGTGTCTTTCTTGCTATTTTAGATGCTCCTTTTTTTTTAGTGTGTATGTGGAGGGGGGGGGGCATAAGTGTGCCTAGATGTGGTGGAAAGTGTCCTTAATCTTAATTGATTTTCTGCAGTTGTTCACCAAATTTTCCCATCTGCCGTGTGTATATGTATGTGTGAGTGAGTGAGTGAGTGAGTGAGTGAGTGAGTGAGTGAGTGAGTGAGTGAGTGAGTGAGTGAGTGAGTGAGTGAGTGTGTGTGTGTGTGTGTGTGTGTGTGTGTGTGTGTGTGTGTGTGTGTGTGTGTGTGTGTGTGTGTGAGAGAGAGAGAGAGAGAGAGAGAGAGAGAGAGAGAGAGAGAGAGAGAGAGAGAGAGAGAGAGAGAGAGAGAGAGTTTGCATTTGTGTTTATATAATTTAATTAGCAATTTAAGCTATTACACATTTTAGGTTTGGTGGGAATCAACCTTTGGTTTTTGTGATATAGCCTAATTGAACTGAGCGAAATAGCACTGCTTGAATAATTCGGTACAAACTCGGCAAACAATAAATTTGAGGCAAAATACAGGCTGATTTTTCTTTTAGACAGAAAAATATTCTGACGAGTCAAGTGCCTATTAAAATCCCTTTAAATACATATAATTTTCTTGATATGCATGGTTTAGCGCTGGTTTACAAAAATTGTCTGCTAAATACATTTTTTTAATTTTTTTATTTTATCATTGGCAAAACACTCGGCGAATCAAATGCAACATTTAGTCCTATTATTTTATACATCATAATAAATTGTATTGCTGGAAATAATGCCTATGCTGCTCAACATTGTTCGTTTTATCTTATTTTCGCAGCCTGCAGTATAGCAATTTGGGCAATTATCTCCCTAAATGGTATGCTATAGCTCTATATTTGTAATGGAATTGAAAATTAATCGTCCGGCTGTTAAGAAAATACAAACTAATAATAATAATAATCTAATAATAAAAGTGAATTGTATCGGAATATACATTTTATAGGCCCATCCAATAAAATATTTGGTAGCCGGGTTTAGGCCATTATTTAAGCAAATTCTCACACGCGCAGAAATACACGCACACACACACACGCACACACACACACACACACACACACACACACACACACACACACACACACACACACACACACACACACACACACACACATACATAAATACATACATCGCCTACATACATACATCCACACATTAATCATTTTTCGATTTTTTCAGTTCAAGTGTAATCATGAACGCGATTTTTTTTAATACAGTGCTATACAGAGAATATATATTCTCCGGTTGGGAAATTAGTGACTGAAACGTTGCTATATAGGCCAGAGTCGTGAGTGGAGTTATCTTTGTAATGATTACCTGGAAGTCGAGCCGAGTGATCAGCCATGATAATAAGGCCGATGTTATTTTACTTATCATGGGAAAGCTCCCTGCCTGTTTGGGCACTGCACTGGGGTGGCTCCTGCTGTCGCTGTGGCCTTCAGTTCGCTGATTTATAACAGCAGATACAGGCAGAGCCCCAGTGGTCTGTTAATGTTTAGCAGTTCTGGACGTAAATTAAAGGCAGGTAGACAAGTGGGGTCTGCAGCGTGACAGTTGGATGGTGCATTTTGACACGCTATTTTGCATGATATATTCAGTTGACAACCATGCTGAATTATTTGCCTAATTTCATTTTCATTTCAAAACCTATTCCAGTGCAATAGACTGTAGAACTTTCAAATACCAAAATAGTCATATTTTACAGTTTTGTCATACAATAGACAAAAGTAGGTAACTGAAAGTGTATTCGTAAAAAAAATGGCTGCCTTTCACAGCGGGAGCATAGAATCTTGCCTATGCATTTAGGGGCGTTCTATTAATTGCATTTTACATGATTATAGCACATCTATAAACTTACAAATATTAAATTACACACATATGCAAATAACTGATAACAATTTTAGATATAGGCTTAAATAAAAATAGGCCTATAACATTTATAGATGGCCAACATTGGTAAAGTTTAATATTTGATAACCCCTTTTGGTATGACTTAACACAGCACTGCCACCTATTGGTTAGTCGTAGCATTTTAGTGATGTACAGAAGAAAGAAACTTGTTCCTGAAAAAGCTGCATATTACTTGGGGTTGTAACACAGGCTTTGGTTATTTAGCTTGTCAATGTGAAGTTGGTCTGCTCCAGTAAATAATTTTTTTGTAAGCCTATCCAAGTCCCTAGCAAACCTGGATTTCATATTTTTCAAATGTTGCTTGCCAAACTACACTGTAAAAAATCCTATTTTTCACAGAGAAGAACTTTAACATTTTCACAATAGTTTGCTCTGTTTTGAAATTGCATACAAAACACTGTTAAATTACGGATAGTATCTCAAAATCCACAACCAAACATTCCTTGACAAATTACATGAATTCAATTATTTTTGCAGAAAAATTACTATAATAATTATACAGTATTTTTCCAGTTTTCCAAAATTTCTTACAAATATCTGTAAAATAAATATGCTACTCCAATTATGAAGGTTTATGTCCATACTAAGAAGATAATACTTCTTTGTAATTTTAAGGTAAATCTTAGTTTCCCTAGTGTTGTTTGAGCACATGGACCTGTTTCGTCTTGAGCTTAAATTTCTAAGTTTTGGCGATGAATTACAGTGGTTCTTTGTAGAACTTTTAGTGCCATCACTTTAAAGAAAGGAAAGTGTTAGGACGATTTAGCAAATATCTTTCAAATAACAGTGTTTCTATGCTGAATGCTTAGTGCCGGTGGTTGATCATGATAATTTAAGAAATATCTGTAAAATAACAGTATATCTTGGCAAAACCTTAATTGTAATTTCTGTGAATTTATTGTTTTTGTACTTTATTTGTATTTGGAGATTTTACTTTAATTTTATGGTTTTTGTTTGGTAGCCGTTGCTGCCAGTCATTTGACCCTTTTTAAGGGATTTTGTTTTACAGTGTATGTTTTAGTAAGTTTTAATGCATGTTGATGGTAAATGCATACTAAAATCCTTTCACTGAATGACATTATATTTGACCTGTGCAGCGGTCCTCTTGCAGGCTACACAGTTGTTTGTGGCCCATAAACCCTTGTGTGTAGATCAAAGATTTGGTGCACAGTTGTTTTCTAAATCGCATGCAAAGCCATCTTGCAGACTAGTGGTAAACTATAGTTTACACAGAACATATCCATTTAACACAAGCAATGTCATGCAGTTGCTTTGATTATGATAAGATTGGAGGTGTCTATGTCGAGGGAGAAATATGGGGATCCTGTCAAATTGACTAACATGTTCTTCGCCTTTCCCCTTGTCTCCCCAGCATGTAAGCGCAAAGAACAGGACCACGGGAGGCACGAGCAAGGCAGTGCATCTAAGAAATCTCGGCTAGTGTTCACAGACGTGCAGCGAAGGACACTTCATGCCATCTTCAAGGAGAACAAGCGCCCATCCAAGGAGCTGCAGATCACCATCTCCCAGCAGCTGGGCCTGGAGCTGACCACTGTCAGCAACTTCTTCATGAATGCACGGCGTCGCAGCCTGGACAAGTGGCTGGATGACGGCTCGGCCCACTCAGCCAATTCTGCCTCCAACGCCTGCACTAAAGCCTGAAGACAGACTGATTCAACCTCGGTGGAAAAGCTTTAAAACAAACAAAGAAAACCTAAGACATTAAACAACGTTTTGCCCTTAAACCCTGTACAATACTGAAATTTATATTATCCAAAGATGAAAAAACCAAAGACTTGTATGACCTGCTTGTTCTGCAACACATGAACATTTAGCATACTGCAAAACAAATAGTTACTTCCATTTCACTGGTCTCACAGCTTTACAGTCCCAATCCTAACCTATCGTTCACAGTGCTTACTTTTGATCTGATTGGGTGATTCGATGACGGGTCTCTGAATGGAGGTTTAATCAGCCTATCAGAAGTGTGTTCTGCAGCTTTCCCAGGTGGGACACATTGGTCACAAACAGCTCCAATGGGATTGGCTAATCAGCTTTAAGGAGGAATCCTACAGGAGTGACCGGAATGTTGCGCAGTATTTTCATTGGTCTGTCATTGAAGAATTCTAGATAAACTGGGAATGATCACGGTAGAGTGCTAATCCTCAACCAAACCCTAACCCTTTAACTACTCCATAGTGCTTTCTTCCAACATTGAAATGTAAAGACTGAATAGCAACGCTTTGAACACTGCAGGAATATTGTGCAATTTAGTAAAAAACAAACGAAAAACTATTGCGACAATTTAAAACAAAAATGTGTGGAATATATACACATACTCCTGATGTCTAAGCATGTACATGTAACAAGAAATGTTATATAGATTCAGTAGACTCATTACAGATGTCTGAGTTACCTAGCTGAGACAACAAGGCTAGTCAAGTGAATATCTTTAAGCACTAAGAATTCTTAACCTGTGACTCAAGTAACAGATTTTACAGTGACTTTCATTAGTTCTCACTATGTATGAGACCACCAACCAATCCGTATCAGAGCTTAAAGGCCCTGCAAGGTCATGATTCAGAGGGAATAGTCAGCTCTCTGTGTAAGCTGTACATATTGAATGATATTCCATACTGTCAAAGTTGTCAGTAAGAGGACATGATATCATATGGTAGCATCATAGTATTAGAACAAGATTTTAACTTTAAACTAAATAGCTCAACCACTCACCCACCCCTGAGCATGCAAAAAGGTTAGAAGCCATGCATTTCAGCGTCAGGAAGAAAGCACTACAAAGGGCTGGTTTTGGCAAGGTAAAGGAGCAGGTATTTCAGAGTTGGTGGCTAAGTGGGGTTAGCAGCTCTCCATTGATCAGAATGACACCCCTAAAGGAAAGGCAATTGAAGAGAATTGCTTCTTCTTGTACTACAAAAACAAAGACCTACTGATGTCTTATTGCGTGAACCAAAGATGCTACCTCACTCAATTTACATTTGTGATTTCTATCACTTTGATGATACCAAAGATAACCAAAGATTTTTTCTCAATGCACGGCCTCTATGAGTGGTCTCAAAAGATGTATTCATGCCCTCTCTTCTTTTCCTTTCATATCTAGCCTTCCCTCCTCCCCTCCATCCCTGCTATGCGTGCTCCAACTTCATCAGTGCTCTGATTACAATACTTTAGAAATGCCCCGATTTAGCTTTAGGCAAATATGTTGATCTAGCTGTTAGCTAGGTGCGCTTGATACAACTGATGGCAGCCCTATATCCATAAGACTAAGCAGACATGCTGGTCAAGGCATGCCAATACGGAGACTTGTTGACATAACTTTAGGCAGACATGTTCCTGAAACAAGAACAGACATGTTGAAATCTTTCTAAAACTCCCAGGACGAGTGCCTTGCTTGAACCAAAGTGTTAAACCGCCATTGACCTCTCACCTTTGACTCTGTGAATACCTCAGCCTATAGAAGGGCCACTACTGAAAAAAAACTAGGAAGAAATATTTCTGTCATCATGGCGCTTTTGCTAGCGCAACCATGCAATGAAAACAAACCAAAGTAATTTCTGTTTTCCACTTCTATAAACCAAAGCTCCTTTTCCCTTCTTCCTTGCCCCAAATCCTCCATCTCTTCCTCTCCTCTTTTCTCTATCTGTCCTTTGTACAAAGGCCCAACCCTCTGGCCGTGCATGTCTTTCCCAATGTCTCTGAATACCTCATAGTAATAATCCTTTGGGTTCTGCATTGAGAGTCTAATCTGTGAGTAAGGCAGAACTGTACTAGTTTGGTAATTGTTATTGTTACTTCAAAAAGCTTTATAATAATCTATTTTGAAGTTTTGTTGTGGAAGTGCTCTGTTTTGGTCATGGAGGACAAGTTTCAGGACGTTAGTTTGAAACTTGTAGGATGGGATAAGCAAATTTTTATTATCAGAAATTGGGCTTTGCCAATATTATGATGAAGGTAGACTATTGTTTTTACAGGGTAAAACCAACTGCTGTGATGATGTGTTTATATTTTCTCTTTTCTCTACTAATGTGTTGTGATTTAATTTAATTGCGTTTTTGTATTGTTTTATCACTGCTTTAATTTATGCATTTGTAGAAATTATAGATAGGCCTTTGTATATAGTAAGTTTTTGAAAAACAAGAAACTGTCTCTTTGTGTTACAGCCTTATTTACCATGCTTAGATAAAATGAAGGAGTAATATATTCTTCTTCACTTAAATCTTAGCCGGCACTTCAATATGTGTTCTGAACACTGCCAGAAATCCAGACAGTTGATTTGCCAACAATGTTCAATCGGAGCTACTTTGTTTAACAGCTGGCAAAAAGCAGTGTGTGTTTTAGCTGCTTTTGACTTTTAGATACTGTTCTTTTATGGATATTACTGCACATCCAAAGATTTTTAGAACAAACCAAACCAAAAAGAGGAAAAAATATGTATGATGTTAAAAAAAGCACTGGTATTTGTGTGGTAGACTTGTTTTGATTCGCCATTCGCACGGGTATAGAATGTAAAAGGCGTAGGGCTATGTAGACAAGCTTACGCTACCATGTGGGGAATCTCCTGTTTAATGTACAATCTAAAGCATTTGAAATGAGGGCTGCAAGTCCCGCTCACTTTGCTGTCTCATGCACAGAGTAGGGTGGAGTGTGGGCTGGGCAGCCGGTCTGCCAGGAGCTGGGTCTGTTTTTAAGTCCCATGGCACCGCCGCGTTGCTCCATCTAGTATCTGTTCTTTTGGTACGTACTCGTGTAATGACAATGAGCAAAGTCTAATAAATCTGCAAAGAACCCAACCAAGGAATCAGTGTGTGTATGTCTGCGTGTGTGGGTTTGTTGGGTGGGGGGCGGGGGGTAGATTGTGGGGGTATGATCACTTGAACAGCACATATTTTTGTGTGTTTGCCTCTCTGTATGTCTGTCTCTGGCTGGCTGTTTGTTTGTCAGTCTGTTTGGATATGCAGGTTTATATGGTTGATTGATGTACTGCATATACCCAACAGTTACTGTAGGTGTTGCTGACAGTGTTGAAGGGCCTTCTGTTAATCATTAAACAGTCTCCCTGACATCTATTTGCATAAACCGTCGGGTTAAATTTAAAAAAGGGAAGGGTTTTGGTTCACCATATAGAGTTGTCTATATAAACATTTGAGTCTGTTGTATGGCTGTGGAAGCAGACAGCCATTATCAGTTTGATATATCTGGTTACTGCAAGCTTTGTTTGTGTGGATGTTACATACTGTTAGTAATATAAAAAGAAAATGAACAATGTAGCATGATTTACTTGCCTGTGTATCCTCATTGTTTTGTCTTTATCAAATAGGAGTTCCCATAGTATGATGGGTAGCTTGGCTACAAGTCTCATAACAATACTACAGCGCCAAAGACAATCATCTGGATCTCTCATGATGTGGGACTAAACTAAAACAATTTTAGTGACAGATCAAGCTTTTAGTTCCTCGCGTTTGACTAAATCTCTGTATTTACCAATAGAATCAAATTACTACTCACAACATCAAGTCTCTTAGACTTTCATTTAAGGATGTTTTTTTCTTTCACTTCTTAAACGTCTTTAGTTTTAGTCTTGTCTGTCTGTCTGTCTGGGTGCGTGGGTGGCTGAGTAATAGAGGTGATACATTAGGCATTACTTTCAGGTTTGCAACCCCATATCTCATTAATTGATTTGTCATCTCTTTCTCTCAAGCTTTACTACTACTCTTTCAGTGCCGTGCAATATCACCTGTTTCAATTGCTGAGCAAGAAAGAAAAAAAGACAAGCAAGTGATGTCATTCAGCTTTTTTCAGTGTTCAGTTATTTCAAAGTTTCTGTAGTCACAAAGAGTAGAAAATAAAATGTTGGCATTTCACACACCGGAATCCTGACTCTTTTTTATGTCTGCCTTTATGTAATGAAGGGAAATGGTCTATTAATGCACTTAATTTATTCAGCAGTGTCTGAAAAACAAAATCCCCATACTATAATGTACGATTGTGTACTGTGATTGTCAGCAAGCACACATTGCAAAAAGCACAAGATCTGGAACCTTAAACCTAATTGAAAACAACATACGAAAGAAAATCATTGAACGTGCTTTATCCAGGCCTGTTGTTCATTCACTGAGCTCACATAAACCCTCTTTTGAAGGGCTTGTCACTTTTAGCTTGTAAAAGAAAGCTACATTAAACAGCTACATTTACAAATTATACAGAGAACGCAGTCTGCAATCCCTCTTTTTTTTCACTAAGTGGTGCTGTAATGTAATAAAAAAAGTCAGCTATTGTGAATCTGTCATCACCGTTTACATGTAGATATGGACGTATTTATTTGTGTGTATTTGTGTGTGCACATACTACTTCGTGTAAGGTATTTTTGATTTTGATTAAACGGAATAAAACTCGTATCTAGTAGTCATTTTACAGCCCACAGCTCCAAATTGTCTTCCTATGCAAATAGTAAACACCTGATAATCAGTGACTGTAAAAAAAACTTATACTGTGAATAGCCAAGGAACTATGGCAGATTGTGTTTAAACGATACCAATTCCACCTAGAACAAAGGCCACAGTTATACTGTGGCTATGAGCTTGTGGAATTTGTGGTGACATTACATGACCTCAATTCAGCCTGTCTATGTTACAGCTGTCCTCAACGCGCCAAGTCAGACAGAACAAAATGTTCATGAGAAATAAACCTCACGTGCGCACGTGAACTCGCGTAAGATCCGACTATCCAATCACTGTAGCGCATTATTTCTTGCGTAGAAAAACTATCGAACAGCGTGAAAGAAAGGAAAGAAATAAGGCGAATGCGTTATTAAGCCTCGATGTAGACTAGGCAGGGTCTTGTTGTAAAGCCATGAGTAGTTCTATAAAGTTTGTTAAAAGCTGCGACCTAATTTACAGTTGCTGTGGTAGCTTGCAGGTTCACTTGAGGCTGTCAAACAAAGCTAGTAACAAAACAGGGAAGTGACGAGCCGAAGCTGTTGTTGGGACACGTGACTCAAGCTGGAGCGTCTGGAGTTTTGACAAGCAAAGCAGCAGGGAGGTTAGAAGCTATCTGCTGGCCCAACGTGACGTGAAAAAGTTGATGGCAGACCTTCAACAAAGGATGTAGCTAAAACCGCTTTTCTGGGTCTGGGCTCTCGGAATACAGGTTAGATGTTGGTGGTTGCTTGACCTGTCTAATCTAGTCGCATTGTCAATATATCAAACGTTATTGAGGTTAACATAGAGACAACCGTTAGCTAGCTTGTGAGTCGGTCACGTCAACGACAACATGCTTTTTAAAGTTTTGTATAAAAATAGAGAAGCTCAATGTTTGAAGAAGACTGTTGACTAACAATTTGTCTCAAGTAGTAATACTCTACCAACTCCAAAAAATGAACAAGGTACTTTGGACGAGTGGAATGTGGATATGGTCCTTCCGATAACGCTATAATGATTCCGATTGAACAAGTCCTTTCGCATATGACGAGAGACAATGTTAGCAGTTAGTTAAGGTAAACTAGTTAAAATTACTTGTCGAGAGGACGTGATAGCAAGCTCAGTGGTGACTGGTAGTAACTACGTTACCTGCGCATGGGTGTTGGGATGTTTGGCAAGGTCGTCGTCATCATCAGATGCAGGCGAACCACTACAGTAGCCAGCAGCAATGTTTAGTCAGTCAGCAGGCTCGTTTGCTTGTAAAGGCAGGTTATAACCCTGGCTAACGGTAACGTTGCAGTCTTAACGTACACTAGAGTGAGTGGTGACCAAGGCAGAGTGATGCTTCGGGACGAGACTCGTAACGTTACTTCTGTGGTGGTGGAATTTGAGACGGATTGTCAGGGTTGTTAGTTTGGTAACCTAGCGTTAACTAACATCAGTCAGCTTAACGTTACATTCCTAGCCGATTATCCAACCAGTTTGGATATCATTAATATTGGCGTTGATGTCGACATCAGACCGTCTTTTAACGATAGCCAGTTAACCTAGCTAACGTAACAGTACAGTGCTACTCGATGGATCCCTACAGTAGCAGTCTAACAAAGCAATGCTTTGTTGGATAGTGAGCGATTGGCAGCAAGATTCAGGCTACCCAGCTGGCAGTGTTGCTTTGCTTATCATACAAAATAACAAGTCAGAGCGATCCTTCCGAGGATTTGGCCCTTGACATCAATTTGCTGTCAATGCTGTGTGTAAGAGAGACCTGTAAAGAAGACACAGCGGAAGGAAGGCTTATAGAAGACCCTGTAAGAGGCCCGGAGGAGACCCTGATGACTTTGGACAACATGAAACCTGAACGAGGTAGCTAGCTAAGTTTGAAACTTAATAAATGGATCTTACTGTAAAAGGTTAGAGGGGTTGTACACTATAGGACTTAGTGTCTGGTCCACTGTGGCCTTTTACGCAATTGCTAGTGAATGATGTAATAGCTGAATGATTAGTTACTAGCTAATTTTATCTTTAAAGCTGATTAAAATACACTAACAGTCATGACTCAAGTCATAGTTAGTGTTCAACTTTTAAATTCAAATCTTTTTCTATTGTTTTTGGTATCAACCCAGTTTATGTCACATCCAACAGGGACACCACTTAGCAGCTGATGTGTATGTGCCCAAATCAAATGCAGTGGCTTTGTATTTTGTCTGTTTTGTTCTTAATCATTTCATCAATAATATTTTGACCTTCTTTTACACCTATGATGTTGTATATGGGAACCCATTAATGGGTCTGTAAGTCTGTTTACATTTTGTCCTATTTGCAAGACGCAACACAGACCACCTTTGTTTATTTCCATGCATGATTATACAACTGCAACAGTTTATCAAAGGTAGCTCTAACCCACTAAGCCAAAACATAAACTAATCAGAGTCCCTGTCTCTGGAAGGAATAATCCCTTTGATAATGGACATTGGACACTGTTCTTACATAGGCATTTAATTGATTCCACATGATATGCAATTGATCCTGGGTCAGCAGTAAGTTAACTCTTAGGACACAGCAGCACAATATAAAAACACAGTTTTGGGTAGGACCGAGGGGCCACTGTGACTCCTGATGAGATTAAGCCATCAATCAAACGTAAAGCGTGCTTGCCTAGGTTATGAAACTACAGTCCATCAGCTGTTCAGTGTGTCCTACACACCACAATATGCTGGAAACAGGACTCCTCAGCAGTGGAGGTAAACATGTCCCTTACATGGGCTGGGATTTAACCCTCTCCTGGGTGCCTTGTACAGGCTTGGTCTTTATATAGACACACTGAATCAGGCATGTGGGATATGTGACTAGCCATGGTAAAGAACACACTCACACTGAACTGCAATTAAACTATGTCCACTGAATCATACAACCCTGATTTCAATATGTGCCCTGTTATTTAGTTGTAAACATTATGTGTATTTCTAGTTTGCATAACATAGCAAAGGTTCAAGGCAATATAAAGCTGTACTTGCTCAGTTCCCATAATGACAGGCCAATGCTTTGTGCTGTTGTTCTTGGGAACATACTGTTCCTGTAGTCTAGTGGATATAGCAGACTCCCCTGGCCCAGACACCGTCTCCTGCCTCAGTGAAAGGGACTGCGGTAGTGAGGGGAGCTGTTGACTTTGCAGAGAAAGCAAGTAGCACTGAAGAGCACAGAAGTTGTTTGTACTAGCAGGGGAGCCTACAAGGAGACGGACCCAGACATGTTCCCCCGGGGGCTACACTACACAGAGGGGTCTCCGGTCAGGTAGGTGTGAAGTGTCTGGGCTGCGTTCGATCATCATGTCTTATCAGGCTATAGCACCGAGCACCACGTTTGTCCAGCACTAGTTTAGGCCTTCATGGGGAATGCATGTTGTACAATGCAGGGGGTATAGAGATGGCTGCTTCACTTGGCGGGAGCCTGTAAGAAATAAAAGAAGACAGCCAGTTGGTTAGGTAACCTTGTCTCTCTTTAATATGGGAAAAATAATATTGAAGATTTGCATGGCATTTCTTTGAGACCTGCCGGCACAGATCAAGGCAAATTATTTTCTTAATATATAGGCCATCAACAGTAATCGGATCTGACTGGCTTTGTTATTTGTTTTTCTGTGTTAGTTGTAATGCGACGTGTTTAGTCCGAGGAACAGATTGTTTTTTCCCAGAGAGCCTTGGGCTCTAGAGCCATGAAGCTGAGCCACCAGCTCTTCCAGATTTCTCATAAACAGGAGCTGAGGAACTGTCACAGAGTGACGTGTAAGACTAATGTACGCGCCGTGTGGCGATGTGTTTGTGCAAAGGAGAGCACTCCGTGTCCGTCGCTCACAAACCACTCACAGGGATGAGCTCAGAGTTAATCATGGAGTAGTCAGCTGGCAAGCCTCTCCCTGTCCTCCACTGTTTTTGTGTTTGTTTGGAGATGCTTCCTGCCGGGGCTGAAGTGAGCGTCTGAAGGGAAGTGCACACCCTTTCACCACAGATTAGAAATCCTGAGCCAGCCCTGATACAGCCTGATACCCGGCAGGGACAACCACATATCACCCACCCAGCAGTGTCTCCTTCACGGGGGGAACAGAGGGGCGAACCTCAGTGACACCCACTATGGTGCTGCCCCGTGTGCCCGGAGCAGTGATTCCCCCTGAACCAGCACAACAGGTGCTCTGTTCTCCTGCGTTCCCACAGTCAGTTGGCGAGCCAGTCACAGCCCATCTGTTCTAGTGGAGTCTACAGCTGTACACAGGCAAGACATAATGTGCCTTTTTAGCCCTCAAGTAAAGGTATTATGGCGCGACTGTGGATACGTATCAGAACATTGGCCGTGTTGTTGATTGCAGAGTGAAAAAAAGGCCGGGTGGCGGGAGGGTGTAATAGCGTGTGTGTGTATTTCAATGTATAGAATGGCAGCCCAGAGAGATAAAGAAAAGCTGTTGAATAGGACTGCTGCTTGGTTACCATTAGGGACCTGATTTACCCTGCTCTCACGGGCTGGGAGGGATCACAGCTGTAATCAAATGCTGTTGCAAGTTAGGTTTCACTGTCAGTAGCCTGCCTATGCAAACGCAAATGCCTGCCAGTTGCTGTCAGACTACAAAGACGAAGCTAGTCGAACTGGTCTAGGCTAAATGCACATGTCCAGTCACAAGTGGAGTACCGTGTGAGTGCGGTCGACGATGCACGTGCATGCCCTGAGGGTGAGAAGGGAGTGACGTCATCAGCTGCTGTGTGTTCGTCACGTCCTCTGCCCCTGTGGCTCTGCACAGCCAACCAACAGGCAGCACCACAGGACTGGGAGGTACCATCTGGACCTGTTGGCTGTGCCTGGCCGGGCCAATGATTGTCTAAGACCACGACACAAACACTAACACAAACACAGACACTGTCTCTGCCCTATTTAAAGCCAGTGGAATAAAGCAGAGCTGGTTCTGACTAGATCAGGGCCCTGGTCTAATACTGTAGAGAATGCATCAAGTAATCCATGACCCAATTTGATCTTTGATATGATATAACCAGATCGGTGTTGACTAGACTTTTGACCCTTTGGTTTTTATCCTATTTTGTCTCTTTGTTTGCTCTTATAATTGCAGTCAGTAAAATAAAAGTGCCCGAAAGGGGCAATTGTTTTTGCTCCTCTTTTACTTCTATTGTGGATGTGAGAGAACCTGACAGAACCAGATGCACCCCCCTGTCTTATCTGCCTGTTCTGCTGAGCAGTCCGGCTAAGGGGGCCTTCCCTGGCCTCCTCTCCTGTCAGCCGTGCCCACACGAGGCACATCACATTACCTCTGCTAGGGCAGCACCTCAGCTGAGAAGGAATGTGAACTTCAAGGGGCTGTTACCAGATACATTCCACTGTATTATCTGCCGACCTCGGGTGTTACAGACACCGGGTTCAAACACACTGGCACACAAAGTTGTCGAGTGGCTTTCTTTTAAACATTTACGCCCTCTGGCTATTGTTGCTCTCTGCCCAGTGATATGGTTTCTAAGTTACAGCTTTCCAGTGACACGGGCTTCCCCTCAATTTTATCGTATCCACGGAAGGATAATTTGTTGAAGTTACAAGCCCTTTTACTTTGAAGGTATCCGGGTTATCCTATTGTATGGGAGAGGGCCTCATCTATTCTCATAGACCACATCTTTTATTAACGGCAGCGGAGGACTAGCTTCACCAAACATCCCCTCGCTCCTTTCCTACTTTCTCCATGTTTCCTTATGCGACATCCATGGACCCACTTTTGTTTGCCTAAAATCTATAATTCACAGAATTCGTTTCATTCTGCCAAGAAAACCATTGATCACCTATCGATTTGAAGCGTCCCTTACACAAGCGTTGTTTGTCCAGGTAGCACTGTGACTGTGTGACCTGCCCTCCTACCAGCCTGTGCCAGGGCCAGATGGACCAGTGCAGCCCTACTTGGAGAGGTGTTATCAGCACGCTGAGGCCTTGGCCAGTTTGGGACACGTCTTTTTTTAGCTTGGAACCAACGTCGATGGCCAACCACAACCAGGCAAACCGACTCGCTCGTAACATTGCCCCTTTGAGTTGTGGTGCGGTTGCACAATTTGTCCTCCCTGTCAGAGATGCCATCTCAGCTCCAAAGAGCTCTTGGAGGTCAGAGTTCTAGGGGTTAAGCGTGACCCCGTGGTTTACAGAGACGGAGAAAGGGAGAGTGTGTACTCTGCAGTTGCTCTGTGCTCTGAATAGACAGGCCTAACTACAGGGTTGTGCTCGGCTGCGGAGGAGAGCAGAGTGGGCATGCAGCGGGGGGATTATGACCCAATGCTGTGCTGTTCACGAGCACCCAGTTACATAAGGGGTATTAGTGGGACAATGAATGTGGCTCTGCGCCGTTAGTGAAGGCCCCAGCCATGTAGCCTAGCCTAGTAGCCTGGCCCCAGTCAAGCAGACTGGAGAAGCCCCACAGCATGTGTTTGTGGCGGGGCCTACTCGCCAAGGACACCTGCTGCTCAACGGTCACTCCAAGCCAGGGTCACTGGTTGTTGTGTGCCCTGAAGTGTACGGAGGTTGTGGGCTGGGTGAGGGCTCTGCTCTTTGGGCTGTGTGCTTTTTAGAGGCTTCGTCGACGAGTGCGCACTCGAAAAGGAGGCTTACTGCACGGAGCGGGGGCCGGCCACCACCATTATATGCAAATGCAATCAGTGAAGAACCTCACACTCTGAGAGTCCATCGGAACAAAGTCCAGCTCTGCACTCACACAGCACACCGTAATGCCCGCAAGGACTTCAGAGCAAGGGCTGTCTTTTAAATCTACTGATCTGGAGGAGACAATGGGTTTCTCTTCCTCTCTCTGACACAGCCTGAAACATCCCGTTCCACTTCATTAGGTATGTTGCCTCAGTGGGTCTCAGGGGAACGGTTAGGATTGATAATGAAAGCATTTTTTCCTGGCTCCGAGCTGTTTACTTGCCAGTCAGCGGGACTTAGTCACACAAGCTGTTAATAAATGTCCTCACTCAGAGCAGGACATTGTCAGCTCAGTTTAGCATAGTTACGAAAGTCTGTACAGTTGGGGTTAGCATCTGTGCGTGTTTGTGTGTCCTGAGAGGAAGGAGTTGTTATCGAGGTCAAGGGGGCAGGTTGTGCGTGTGTTGGGCCGCTCATGGGTTTGATTGGAGACAATAAGACCCTAGTTCACAGGAACAGAAGGAGAGTTCCCTGCCACTGGAACTCTAGCCAGTTAGTCAGCCAATCAGATGGCAGAGCTTGTTGCTATGTGTGCTGTGAATCTGCTCCTTTGTGTGAAGAAAGCAGTGAGGGAGTGAGAGCAAGAAAGAGAGAGAGAGATAGGCCCATACCTCTAGTCTAGAGTTTGCACAAACAGAAAAAAAGTGGAAGTAGGAGGGAACTTTGCATGCAGCTATAATTCTTGCATTAGAAGTTGTGTATAGCTTGTTTGTGCTCAGGCAGCCTATGCTCCAGGCTGAACAAAAAGCCCAAAACTGCCTGCTTTTGTAGTTTAAAAGCTTTTCACGGTGGATGTTAATCACTTTCTGACCCACTACATGGTGGGAGTCAGTAGTCCATCAACAAAGTGTTGACCGTGAGTTAAAACGCTTAGTAAACAATAGAGGGAAAAGAGAAGTCGGGTAACTAACACAACCTTTCTCCAAATAATTACTGGCCAACTCCACCTGGGTTCTGCTGTTTACTGCAAAGGAAAGGGAACGAAAAAGGTTTTGTTTGGTGTGTTGGCACAGACCTCTCCCAAGTGAAACAGAAAACTCCTGACATGTCTTCCATTCCATTCGACCCCAGTTCATTCCCACACACTGGCATGGTTGCCAACCCTTTGTCCCCATGCAAAATAGATGTGTTGTGTGCCCACGGAAAAAAAGGCCTCATCCTTGAAGCTGGGTTCAGGCTGGGTGTGTATTTGTCTTACCTTCACTAGTCAACATCTTCTGTCCTCACTCGTTCAGCCTTGTGCAAGCTAGCCAAACAGTAGAAGAACGACAGTGTCAAAGCTAAAGTAAACTACTCCTCTGGAAGCTGGGTGGGATGGATAGATATATTTCTTGTAGGGTGTGTGGGTTTGTTTTTTCTGTCCTCACAGTTTCTACCAGTTGGACACTATATTCATTGTGGCCTACTGTGAATGCATCGAGTTGAGCCACTCTGGTTACAATACAGGCCAAGTAAACTTTGATTTTATAGAGTAGGAAAATGTGTTTGGCATTGTGGGAGGAATGCAATGCCAAAGTATTTGTTTATGTGCATAGATTCAGTTTGCCTGGTCTTGTGGAATGTGTTTTCCGTTCCCATGCAGATAATAACTATGATATAGGCCTTGCCCATTGTTGTGTAGATTTGCAGATCCAATGAATACTCACTATGTTGGTGGTAACCTTAAATAGACCTAAACGTTCCACCTTAGAGTTCTCACAGTCGGCCTTTACTTAAAATACTAAACACAACTTCTGTGTTAAACACGGCCATAAAAAAATGTTTTCATGACAGCAACTGAAGTCATGTCTGTGATGAATTGATGTCCTCAGCGCTGGGCAGCGTTTCGGAGAAACCGGAGATCACGCAGCGTAGCCCCTCGCAATGAACTCAGACCAGAGCTACAAATAGCCAAAACATCTGCCAAACAATAGGCAGCGTTTAGGTGGCGTGACCTGTTGGTTAACCAGACACGCTAACTGTGCTGGTACGTCCGTGTGGATGTGTGTTAGGAGACCAGTGATGGAGGAGGAAAGGGGTGACGGCATGTTGCTCTGGGGCTCACCAGTGTGTGTGCCCCCCCCCCCCCAATACGAATGTCCGGACAGATTTACCCCACCCTACTTGGGGCAGCGTCACAGAGCTTGGACCTTCTGTTCTGATATGGTCAGACCTACATGGCCGTGCTTTATATAATCTGGCTTGGCCATGTGTAAGAAGAGGGGGGTAGAGAGACCAAGTGACCAGGCCGTGTCTATATTTATCTGACTATGGGCCACAGTAAGGAGATTTAGCATGGCGAAGCTGTGTAATCTGCCATATTGCTACTGTAAATTCATCATAGGCCTGTAGAATGTGTACCGCTGTACGTGTGCCCATGTCTCTAGAGCAAGTCTGAAGCCGTGGTCGGAGGAACAAGTTACGCCTAGTAAGACAAAGGGCTGGACCAAAGCCTTTTCTGTAGAAGTGTTGCTATACAGAACAGGGCTGCTGTGTGTTTGGTTGTGCTTGGGGAAGCCAGGTTGAGGACTGTGTTTTGCTGCAGCTGCAATGGAGCAGACACACCTCGGCTTGCTGAGCCTGCCTGACTGGATGTCTGGCTGCCTCTGCCACTGCGGCTGGAGCTGGCTGGAACTGCCTCTGCGATCTCTGTACATCAATCTGTTCCATATGCCTGTTGTCCTGGTTGTTGCACCCACATCCTAAAGTTAGAGCTAATAATCTGACGTCAGCCACACAGTACTCCCAGTGGATATTTTGGATCTGGGTCTCGGCTAGGCAGTGAAATCTATAGGGAAAAGATAAAAGAAAAAAAGGCATTTATACCAGAAGCAGGGTAGCACACAAAGTAGGTAAGTCATTTAAAATGTCAAAGCAAAGACGTCACACACAGTGGACTAGGGTTATCAACAACTGACACTCGTGTGCTTACCAAACTTTCAAAGCAGTTTGGACTTGAAATGCGAGGCTTTGCTGTGGAAACAAGATGATTGTGTAGCCAGAGGTCAGATTACTGGGTAAGCTTATCTTTGAGCTACGGGACTGACTTGACAAACCACAGCTTTGTTGAGACAACGCGAGGCTAATAAACACACACCCGCATACAACACCACACACACACTCGGATCTATACTTTCCTACGGTGGATGACATTGCAGAGACTGTTGCCCGACTCTCTCTTGAGGTGGCTGGAGAGCAGCTGATCAGTGGGCTCAGTGCCACTTGTACACAAGCACATGCTGGCTGCAGCACATCTAATAATAAGACATGCGTGACCCCCACTCCTACATCTGAACTGTTAAACATTACACAGAGAAGCAGTGGGTTTGTGTGTCTTTCTGTTGGGCCGTCCTGTTCCAGCGCAGCGGCACACAAAACATCCGATACTATCGGTGCAAAGGCACCAGGCCTCTTAATCTTTACACCACTCCTTCTCCAGCCCTTTGTCCCAGTCTGTTTTTGTCTGCTGGGGCAAGACATTCCCTCCTTGGAGGAAAAACACACTGCCACACATCTTACGCTCAGTGGTCCTGAAGGGGTTAGTGTTCCCCTCTTTTTTGGAACACGCTTTCATCCGGCTCCCCCTCGCTTTCCTTTCTCCTGCCGGCCCCCTCGCTCCTCTCCTCCGCTGCTAATAGAGCATTACCTTTAGCACACATCCCTCTAAACCCAGAGCAGGGGAATTGTTAAGGGTGAGGGCGCAGTGAGAGCTGGGCTGTGTTGTGTGGTGTTCCTCCCCCCTGGCCACTCTCTGCTCTCAGCCTACAGCTGGCTGACAGACCCCCCCCTCCCTCCCTCCCTCCCTCCCTCCTCCTCCTCATGTTGTGTTCTGCTGCGCTTTCCACGTGCAGCTCACAGCTCAAGCATGTGGGAGGAGTTCCCTGGAAAAATGTGCGTGACTGCCTGACACACACACACTGCTGCCTGACAAACAGCACCTTCAGCTCTCCCACTCAGCGCTGCACTAGCAGAGTGGGACTGCGTTTTAACAAGGCTGGCTGTGGGGCACGACCTAGTCGTGAGGCGCTTCTCTTATCATCCCTATCCCCCCTCCACTTCTTCTGTCCTTTTCTCTGCGTCTCTTTTCTCCGTGAGAGCGAACAGGCTGCTGGGGGAGCTGCTGTGCATCAGCTGAGGGATTCTGGGAGTTTTATCTGGAGGAGTGGAGAGAGAGAGAGGAAGAGGAAGAGAGAAAGAGCTCAGGCAGGCTTTTCAGCCCTCAGCTAAAAATACTCCCATCAGAGCTTATAGGAAGGAAAACAACACACCCAGGTCTCCGCCATACGTCTCGCCTAAATACTCCGACCAGCTTTTGGAGCTCTGTAAAACATTACAAGGAACAATGTTTCCTCCGACACAAGGGCAGGATTGTGCTCCGGGGTAAGTTCCGAAGGTGAACAGGGCTCTGTTCTCTCTCCGCAGACCTCGGCTGCCCCGCATGCTCGACCCCAAAACCTAACCCCAGCCCGGGCTTGGCCTCAGCTGACTCACAGGGCTGTACGGTGAAGGCACAGCACTGTTATTTCTGTCCCCCTCATAGGTGTGACTGACTGCTTCAGGGCGGAGGAGAGAAACTCGGGCGTGTCGGTGCTCAGCTGACGTGGAGGTGCTAAATTAAATTTAACTCCGAGCCACTGAGCTCGGGGAAAGTCCTCTCCTTTTCATCCCCGCTCTCGAACCCAAACACTCTGAATACGGTTTAAAAAACGCCGTGTCCTAAAATTAGGGATCCATATCAACCAACTTAGTAAATGTTCCTCCTCGGATGGAGACTGTGTGTTCCGACTTGAACCAGGAGAACCAGACATTCTGCTCAGAGGCAAAGCCTCGCGGAACAAGTGACTGATCTGTGTATCTCTGCTGGGTCTGTGCACGTGTATTCTAACCTGTTTGTCCTCCCTTCGTTTGGTTCATAGGGGATGGATGGGTAATCTAGGCCTGTCAGTGCTGTGTGGACGATGTCTGCTCGCTGTCCTCATCTCCTCCTCTCCCTCTGCCGTCTGTCCCCTAGATGTGTCGGAGGAGTTCTTTGAGTACGACGCCGAGGAGTTCCTGGTGTTCCTGACTCTGCTCATCACCGAGGGGCGGACGCCGGAATGTTCTGTGAAGGGAAGGACCGAGGGGCTGCACTGCCCCCCATCACAGTCCGCCCTGCCGTCCCTTTTCAAGCATGAGTGCAGCGACAAGCTACCACAGGTGACACACACACACACACACACACACACACACACACACACACTGTCTAGACATAAGGCTGGGATTCCTTGAGCCTTTTACCTCAGCCATTGACTAACTGTCCTGTGTGCGTGTGCGTGTGCAGTGTCGTCAGGCCAGACGCACCCGCTCAGAGGTGATGCTGCTGTGGAGGAACAGCATTCCCATCATGATTGAAGTCATGCTCCTGCCGGACTGTTGCTACGGTGACGAGTGTCCCCCTAGTGACCCTGTCAGTGACCCAGCCATCAAGCGGGACGCTCTGCTGCTGGAGAGATGGACCCTGCAGCCCGTGCCCAGACAGTACGTACACACACACACACACACACACACGAGGGGCTGATCTGCTGCAGCGGCCTCATACACTCCCCTCTGCTTGTGTCTGTAGGAGCGGGGACCGCTTCATCGAGGAGAAGACCCTCCTGCTGGCGGTGCGCTCCTACGTGTTCTTCTCCCAGCTCAGTGCGTGGCTCAGCGCGTCCCACGGCATCGTCCCCCGGAACATCCTCTACAGGTCAGCACGTTCCCCTGCACATCCCTCATCTTATGAACCCACAGCTGACCCCTGACCCCTGCCTTTTGTCCCACAGGATCAGCGCAGCTGACGAGGATCTGGTTTGGCAGTTCTCCCAGCCCCCCTCGGAACACCTCTTCCCCGTCCCCAACGTGTCCCAGAACGTGGCCCTCCGAGTCCGGGTCCAGTCGCTCCCCCGCCAGCCCAACTACCCGGCCCTAACCTGCAGCATCCACACAGCCCTGCCCCCCCTGTACAGCAAGAGCCCCCACTTTAGCCCCGGCCAGGGTCTTCCTCTATACAAGAGGAGTTCGGACCCTAAAGAGAGCCTCCTTCACAACCCTAACCTCTCACTTTACAGCAAGGGCCCCAGCCCCATCTCTAACCTGCCCCTCACCACCCTGCCCATCACCAGCATGCCTCTCCCAGGCCTGTCCCTCACCGGGGTGCCCCTCTACACCAAGAGGAGCCACGAGCCGGTGGGCGGCCACGGGCATGGCTTCCACAACGGAGAGCTCCCCCAGGTCCACTCGCCGCTCCGCCAGGGCTCCCCCCTGCTCTGTCGGGCGCCCCGCTCGCCCACTCCCTCTCGCTCCCGCTCCCCCCTGCCCCCCGGGGGCAAGGCCGTAAGGTGGCTCTACTCGGCCCTGAACAGCCCCGCAGACACCCCCCACACTGAGGACCATGGCTCTTGCCCCAACGGGGCTGAGAGCCCCAAGAGGTCGGGCGGCTCAGAGCCGCTGAGGGCCTTCAAGAACCTCTCGTTGGCCGACCCACCCCGCTGCCCCTCCCCCAGGCCCAACTCCTCTGAGACCAATCCCCTGATTGGATCACTGCTACAGGAGAGACAGGAAGTTATTGCCCGCATTGCACAGCGGCTCAACTTCTGTGACCCCACCGCCCCTCCCCTCCCCCCTTTGTTCACGCAAGACGCCCCGCCCAAAGGCTTGTGGGTCAGTAACCATGACGAGGTGACTACTCTCAACAAGACCAAAGAGCCGGACGGCCTGCCCAGTGAGCCCGCTATGGGGCCCGGGCGGCCCTCTGTGTTTGACACGCCCGTCAGTGAGACTTCCTTCAGCCGGCGGGAGAGCTCCTCTCCAAAGCCGGCCGCCTGCAGGAGGCTGGGACTGACGGACCCCAGGGACAGAGACCAGGAGAGGGAGAGGGACAGCAGCTTCATTGCCCAGGCTGTACAAGACATCACGAGACTGATTCAGGACAGGCTGTCGGCCCCCTCTCTGTCCCCGACAAACAGCCGTAGCGGCAGCCCTCTGCTCCACACACACACGACCATCACGCACACGCTCCGCACATACACGCACACCACGCACGCCTCCCAAGCGGCCAGATGTAGCCAGAGCAATGGCTACACCAACGGCCACACACCCAGCCATAGTCCTCCCAGGGAGGCCCCCCCCACCCCACCTGCACCTGTTTGCACAGATAAAGTCAGAGCTGATCTAAGGGCAGACTGCCCTAACAAAGCTCAAAATGGTGCTCATGTAACACTTGAAGACCCGCCGTTCAAACCGCAGTCCCAGACTGGTCAACGTTTACAGACTTTACCCCAAGAGGAGCCCAAAGCCCGGACCTCCAGCTCCTCGGATCCCCCCTCCCCCCACCAGGAGAATGGTCTGAGGACCACCCAAAGCCAGAATTGGACCAGCACCAACACCAGCCCTTACCTGAACTCTACTCGATGCCTAAGTCACACCAAGTCCCAACCCCAACCCCAGCCCCAGTCCCAGGGTGAGATCCAGTCCGCTGCCCCTCAGGATGAGAACCAAGCCCCCCCACGCTCCACTGCCTCAAGCCCACCCAAGACCTCCACCCCCACCAGCGTCCTGGTGAGTTACAGCTCACTGTAGGGAACTACTGAAGTAGTTTGGCTATTATTTTGTTCTGTACTGTTTTATTGTTTTACTGCCCTATAACTGTATGACTCTCAGTAAATGTCATCATGTTGTATTTATTAGTTTTAGGCGGATTTCACAACTGGACACAATACTTCCAGCTTTTACAGTCTTGGAATGCCTGAGTTCATCTTGTTCTCTCTCTCTCTCTTGCTCTCGCTCTCTTTCTCTCTCTCTCGCTCTCTCTCAGCGAGCCCAAAGTTCGTCCCCGCTGCGGCCCTGCAACAGTTGGAAGAAGAAGAACCGACACTCTCTGGACGCCACGCTGACCAAGGCCTTCCACCCCTGCACGGGCCTCCCCCTGCTCTCCAGCCCTGTAAGGACCGAGCCACACAACCCGTTCACCGTTCACTGTCTGTCATTGAGAGGCACACCCGGCTGTCTGTGTGTCAGCAGGCCTGTTGTTGGTTACCCAGACTCTGGAAGCACGTCCGAGGCACGTGACTCACGAGTGCCTCATCAGCCACAGCAGCCGGCTGAATCACCTACTGTTCTGACACACCAAACCCCCCCCCCACACACACACACACACACACTTACACTGTACAACAGAGTGGAACATTATATCAGTGAAACCGTAGTACAGAAAGTGATCAGCCAGACATTAGGTGGAACGCTTTCCCCATATAGCGCAGAGTTACTGCTGTGTGGAGGGTTTTGAAATGCTTTTGTTTTTTGTTTGGCCGTCTCAATATGGTGTTTCCCTCTGCCAGGTTCCCCAGAGGAAAACCCAGACGGGCTACTTTGACCTGGACACCTCTCTGGTCAGTTGCAAGGACCCTCTGTGGGCCTCTGGGAAAAGGTGTGTTCTGCTCGATCCTAAAGTCCACCAGCATGTACAGGTTCTCTTGGTTTAGCATTTTACTTTGTTCTCACCAAGGTGAACCATGGTGAAACAAACGTCGGTATTTATTGTAGTGTCCGTGTGATAGACAATGCGTCGCTAAGCTATGTATTGTGCGCACTGTATTGAAGCCCCATAGACAATAAAGCGTCCTGCAGTCACCAGGTGGTTTAACTCTTCATCTTTAACTGTCTGCTCAGGTATTGTTCCCTGTGTTGTTAGCCCTGTTAGCCCTGTCACTGCCACCTGCTGCACCGCTGCTGTACTACTCTCACTGCCCTCAGACACAGAGCTCAAAATGGCAGACCAGGCCTGCTCTATGCTCAAGGCCATGACACTTCCACACTAGACAAGCAGCCTGTGTCTAGCTTTTCGGTTTGAAGTGCTCGTCTTCATAAAACGATCGATCCGCATTCACCCATTTGCATACTTTTGTGGGTGTCTCATCTGAAAACACAACGGGAGATGTGGGGCTTGTACTGAATATGGACGGCAGGCATATCCTTTATCCCTGGTGTGTTGTGACAACATGGTCGTACGTGTGGGTTATGTCCTCAGGGTGTGTGTGAAGAAAGAGGAAGACACAGATGAATCTACCCAGCTGTTCAGTGCCAGTGCTCCACCTGCCAGCCTCAGTCTGCTTGGCAACTTTGAGGTGCAGAACAAACACACACACACACACACACACACACACACACACACACACACACATATATATATACATTGCTGTGTGTTCACTTTTTGTTAGTGCAGACTACTGCAGAATGCACTATTCAGACACTTATAGTTCTCTGACTGTTTGCAGGAGTGTGTGTTGAACAACCGCCTGGAGCCCCTGGGCACAGTGGAGGGCTTCACAGCTGAGGTTGGAGCCAGTGGAACCTTCTGTCCCAGTCATATGACCTTGCCTGTGGACGTGTCATTCTACAGCGTCTCCGATGATAATGCCCCCTCACCATACATGGTGGGAACCCCCTCCCCCATAACCCTCACATGCTTAATCAATAATCCCTACGATTTGAATTTGCTCTCCAAACCTCCCTTAGCATGAGGATCAGGTTACCGTGATGAACTAAAACCCCCATACCAATGTGAACATCAGTACCTTGTTTGCGGTTCCTGTGTTTGACTTTGTGACATGTTATTTTGTCCAACCAAAGGGTGTGATCAACCTGGAGTCCCTGGGCAAACGGGGCTATCGTGTACCTCCATCAGGAACCATTCAAGTGGTAGGATCTTTTCTAAAGCTTTTCCAGCTGAAGAAATAGATTGTTTTGCTCAGGGTCTTTTGGTGCAGTAGCTGTCTACACGAGTGGCAGACACAGAACAAAGAGATGAGAATCCATGTCTTTATGTAGGTGCAGAGAGACCCCTAGTGGGGAAAGAAAGAGTTGCATCATGAATTGGAAAAACCTACTTGTATGTATAGTTTGCAGTGTTTTGTTTTAACTTTAGTCCTCCATCTTTTCATTCAGACCTTATTCAACCCCAATAAGACAGTGGTGAAGATGTTTGTGGTGATGTATGACCTGCGAGCTCTGCCAGCTGGACATCAGACCTTCCTACGCCAGAGGACCTTCTCAGTGCCTGTCCGCCGAGACGCACACAACAACAGAAAGCTTCTACCCCTGGGGCAGGGGCGCACCTTACGCTACCTCGTTCACCTGAGGTGAGTGTCGTTTTGCACAGAAATTGTGTTATGCTGGAAATGTCAACATAAATGTAGGGTTATAGAGCCATATAGTTTTCTTTCTAAACCTGTCTTTTCTTCAGGTTCCAGAGCTCTAAGTCTGGAAAGATCTACCTCCATAGAGACATCCGTCTGCTATTCTCCAGGAAGTCCATGGAGGTGGACAGTGGTGCTGCCTATGAGCTGCAGTCCTTTACAGAGTCCCCCGCTGACCCACCCTTCTCCCACCGCTGTTGAGCTAAGATTACTGGCTAGTGTTCTGCTAAGGCCTAAATCTCATTGGGCCTTGGCGCAAGTAGGTATTTCAACTGACAGCCTAATTTCTCAGTGTAGTGAACTACTTGAAACTGAGTGACATTAGATTGCTTTGGTCATAAGTGAATAGGATGCCACTGTACATGTAGCCACACTCAACTGCTATCTCAACGTGCAAGGCCTTACCAAATTGGTATACTGTCCTGCAAAGTTCGACGACAGCTCAACCATTTAGTGTCTCTGGCATGAGAGGAGCGCTCAGGTCTGTGGGAGAAAACAGAATACGAACACTTTCAGAATAGGAAGTCTATCAATAGTCAATCAAATCTATATTGAACTAGGTAGGTAAGTGGTGTGGTGACTATTGGTGGACCTCCTGCAGAAGCAGAACAACCAATCCAGTGAGAGAAAATCCAAGATGGCATCAGAAGCGCACTGTGTTTTTCCATGAAAACTGGAAATTAAAAATGAAATATTGTAATACTTTTTTTGTACTGTTAGAGAACCACTTTATTGGAAGTGTTGCAATAGAACTCAAGTAACCTTAGCTTAGTGTTTACATATTTCTTTTCAGTTTACCTTTCATCATTTATTTAATATTTAAATTAATTTCATTTAATGCTCATGTGTTGTCTGTCATGTTAAGCATTATGTAGTAAAAACTCTGTAAATCATAGTATGTATTTTTGACATTAATATGCACATCTGAAAATATAAATATGGCTATATTATAAAGCGGTCTCTAAATCTGTTTCTGTGTCTGTTATATTATTGCTTACACACACAATCTGTTATACACCACACATGATTGGAAAGCTTTACATAGATTAAAAGTAAATACTGCTGCTGCCACAACTCAATCTTACTGAAGAGATCCCCTGTCGATATGTGCGGATCCTGTCTTAATTTATCCTTTTGAAAATATATACTTCAATAATACTTTGTTTTGATCTATTGAAATGCGAGTCTAAAAAGGTAATGTTTTGTAAAGCATTTTTCTTACACATTCAAAGAAAATGTTGTGTTTAATTTCTTTTAAATAATGGATTTTACGAGTGCTCTACTTCCCAATCTCTGGAATGGGAAATGCTTTACAGTAATAAAAAACAACAAATTAGAAATAAAGCTAAAATAAAGAAAAGTTGACAAAATAAAATGGAGAACATATCAAGATACAATCAAGATAGAGAAACATAAAAAAAAGCAAGTTGCAAAAGCATGTCTGGAAGTGTAGCCTATATGATCAAGTGACTGTGTTATCACCCATTTTAACTGTCTTGGAATTTAAAAGTTGAATCGTAGTGGGTAGAACAGATTTCCTGAATCTGTCAGTTTTACAAACAGCCAAAACAAATTGATTGCTTTAAACTCTATCACTTCGTGCAAGGGATGTGTTATATATTGGCACCTTTTTCAGTAAAAACGTTGTTTTATTAAGATTGAAGTTATTAAAATGTACCAATGGCAATGCCCTTGATCAATCCAAGAAAATATAAATAATTATTGCCAGATTAAATAATCGCCAGTAAAATGAACACGTCTCAAACTGTCGAGTGTCGTCCAATTTGAATGTGACGTAATATTTCTTGGCCACCATATTTTTGTGCGGGAGTACCGAGAGACCAAGGAAGGAGTAAATTGTTGACACTGACTCACGGGAATTTGTATGGGGGAAGGAGTACAGAGAAGACGGTTGACAAAATAGCGTACATTTTTATCGTGAATACATCAAGTCACATAACAATGTCTGAGGAAATTGAATGTACAAAGACGAGCGAGGATACATTGGTGGAGGAGCAGAAAGTAAGTGATAAAATAGCATGCTAATATTAGCTAGCATCCACGAACTGGCGCTGCTAACCAGCACTGCAGGAGCAAACTGCTGGCAAGCGAAGCTGATCTTCCAGTACTTTCCATTGACTGCTAGCATACGTTTAAACGCTCTGCTAACATGTACAGCCAGGTATGTAGGTGGCAACATTACCAGTCAGCCTACTCAGCCAGGTTTGTTCTTGCTAGCGGTAACGAGCTAAACAACTAAATTACGTCAAGCCAATTATTATAATGTTAAACACACCAACGATAACTGCGCTAAGTAACGTAAAGTTAGCTAACGTTAACATCAGTCCGTGAACATGGTCCTAGTTGTTGTTGTCATTAGCTTTATAATTTAGACAGCTAACGCGGGTGAGTAACTCAACTACTAAGGCATGTTCTTGTTAGATAGCCTAGCATTAACAATATTAGCTAACGTTGGCCCTTACTTAGCTAGCTACAATCTAGATTTAGAATCGCACAAAGTGCTTGTCATCCTCGGCGCTAACGTTAGTTCTCAGGTTTGTAGTTAGACATTTGATACTTTGAAAATAGTTACCTACGTTGACGCTCGTCAACTTTATAGCGCGTCGTTAGACATTATGCAACTGGTTAGCGCGCTGTTCAAACAAATTGCGGAATGAACGTTAAAACGTTTGAATTTAAGCGAGATGAATGGCCGTATTGCGTCTGAATGTATAGGAGGGGCACAGACTTGCAGTGACTTGGTCCATGTGTTGATACTTGACGTGTTTGTCCTGTCTTGATTCGCGTTTCCTTGCCTCCTTCAGGAGTTGGGTGACAAGGTGACTAGTCCTGAAATGGCTGAGGAGGCCAAGTTAAAGGCCCGGTACCCAAGTCTGGGACACAAACCAGGAGGTTCCGATCTGCTCCGCAAGCGGCTTCAGAAGGGGGTGAGTTACTGGTTATAATAGCCTTCTGTCTAGTCAGCATTTGGAGCTATTAACACATTGGCATGGGATTTATTGCGTATATGTTAAATGTTACGGATTTTATAAGTGCTCTGCTTTTTGAAATAATGCATGGCTTCATCGGCTGCCAATCATTTCAGAATAATATTTAGTATAACTACTCTCCCTCACCACCGCTTTATTTTCTCTACAGCAAAAGTATTTTGACTCTGGTGATTACAACATGGCTAAAGCAAAGATAAAGAACAAGCAACTTCCAACAGCAACTACAGAGAAGGTTGAGATTACAGGGGACCACATTCCCACCCCCCAGGACCTGCCCCCAAGGAAACCCTCTCTAGTACTCAGCAAACTGGCTGGGTGATACATACAGAGCAAGCCCCACCTCTATTCCCAATCCCTACCCAACTACCCCAAATCCCTTAATTCCAATCACATTGAGACCCACACCCTTTCCTTAATCCAACCTAAGATAAATTAGCTGAACAGCTAATACATATAGACCCAGTTCCATATCCGTGACTTCACCATGCCTTCCCATTACTGACTACTCTTCTGTCATTGTTCTCATCCCGATCCAGTCCTCTGTTTTGGTTTACTTTTTACTCCCATGTATAATACACTGAAAGAGACAGCTTAAGTGTGAAATTAGTGGATTGTTATGACTCCTCTGTTCATGGAGTACTGTTGAAAGATGTCATGCTCTGCTGTTATTGGATAAACAGTGCAGACTGGCAAAAGCTGCACAATGTATCTTAGAGGGCTTGAATAGCCAGTTTTGCACAGGAGGTTCACATAGGGCTGTCCTGAACATCAGCTTAATATCGTAGTTACAACTCTGTAGAAAAAAAAATGTCTTGGCCTTTCAGGGTAGTTGAAGTACATACATTGTTAAAGCCCTAGTTAAACCTCCTATGCAAACCAGCTTACTTGGATATGTAGTCATACAGTTTAAAATGTATATATTTCCTAGAATTTGGGGAGGAGGCACAAATCAGCCTTTTAGAAATGTTTTACATTAGAATTGTATCATTCACTGTATGTCCTCAAAATTATGCTGTAATGTGCTTGATTGATTATAACTGATAATGGCAAATACCAGACACAAACTTTTGTTGACATGTTCATGTTAAACTTAAAAGTAAACAAATTGACCACGCAGTGCAGACCACTGTGAGTGGTGTATGAAACTGCATGTGTGACACAGGGCTCCCTGAAGCAATCTCATCTAGCTTCAAATTAATTAATCCTTGCTCCACTCAAATACACACTAACCCACTCAGGTGTTTGTTTGATCTACCAGTTGGGAGAGACTGTATAGGGGTTGAGGTGTAGGCCATGTTTATAGTAAACTCAGAAGCACTACTTCTGTCTGAACTGTGCATGTATTTGACTACCCTGCTGTCACTTTGTGCCATTTTGTTTTGTAAATAAAATAGTTTTGCACAAATGTATTGTCGCTGAATGTGAAATATGTAAACATATTGCAAATGCTCATACCCAAATGCTTATCACCAACAGAATTCCTACTACTGAATAATAATAATAATAATAATATATTTGTTTATATAGCACCTTTCAAAACTGTTACAAGGTGCTTTACAATAAAAATATCAGAAAGAAAATAGAATGTAATCAAGACACAGGAAAATCAGGTAATACAAATAAACTAAAATAACAAAATATAAGGCCACGGTTAAGACAAAACTTTGAGATAAAAGTGAGTTTTAAGAAGTGATTTGAAAGAGGAAACTGAGGTGGCCTGCCTGAGATCATCAGGTGAGTTCCAAAGCTTATAGGGCCTTGAACAGCAAGGGCCCGGTTACCCTTACCGCAGAATTTGGATCTTTGAACTAAAGGGCCCTGCTGTAGGACCTCGTGCAGCGATCAGGTGGTAAAAGCAGATCGCAGAAATAGGCAGGCACCAAACCATTCAAGACTTTGAACAATTGCAGTAAAATCTTAAAATCAATTGTAAAACTCATGTAACCAATTAAAGGCTGGCTGCAAGGATAGGTGTAATGTGGTCTCGTCCAGTAGGCCTACGGGTTAAAAAAAACAACAACCTAGCAGCAGCGTTTTGAATCAATTGACATCCTTGGAATGTTTGCTTGCTGATTACAGAATAAAGTGCACCGCAATAGTCGAGTCTGGGGGAGATAAAAGCATGGATCACCTTTTCTAAATCTGCAGATTAAAAGCAACGATCTGATTTTGCTTCGCTCTCTAAATTGGCAAAAGCATGATCGTATAACATTGGTCACCTGAGTGTCAAAGCACAACTCGGAATAAAAGATCACACCAAGGTTGCGGGCCTCCTTACTGACGTAATTTGATAAGGTGCCTAGATTGGATGAGAGATGGCCAATGATGCTGGTGTTATTACGATATGGGGTATGGATGTGCAGGGCTCCAGCAGGGTCTTAAAATCCATACATTTAATTTGAAAAAACAAAATCAGAGCCTCCAAAGATTTTTTTATTCAAGTGTGGGCGGGTCTTGAAATATTTTGAATTCAGTTTAATATTTTCCAAAAAGTAGGCCTAGGCTATATAGTGTTGCTCAAATATTTGATCTGACTGAGCATGTCATATTTTAATGTACCAATATCCGCTTGAATAAGCATAGATCATTATTTAACATTTAATTTTATGCGCACATTGGTCATCCCTATAATCTTTGCCAAGAGGGTGATTTGAATTTGGACCGAAAAGTCTTTGTGAAGTTATTGATTTTAATGTTAGAGAATGTGTTTTATTTTTATTGATTTGTATTATATGCAAGAATTTCTCATTTTCCTCTGATTTGTATCATATCGTTGACGACTGGATTGCCAGGAAAGAGGATGAATCGAAGGAGGCACAAAAAACTGCGTCGTCCACCTGTCACGATCCACGCCCAAAAGATTTTGCAAGCCACGGCCACATAGGGGCACGGTTTGACGTAATTTCGAGCACATATGGTAACAAACGGGTTTCTGTGAATCATTTTATCCATCATACCCAGAATGCACAGAGGGACGGAAAAAATATTTTGGTTTTCAGGTATAGTGGTAAAAGGCTCGTTTTAAGGAGTCGAACGCAATATTCAAGGATTTTGTTATCTGCGTATGAAAGCGCAGGACGTTCCTTCTGATGTTATAGAGATTGGGGAAAAAACAGCGACTATCATGGCAGCGTCGGAGCTGTACACAAAGGTAAAGAAATTGTTTATGCATTTGTGTTTAGCAGAGCCAACATCCAAAGGCCAAAACAAAGGTGTCTAATGATAAGTTAACCAAGGTCATTAGATACAGAATTATCTCGACTGAAATTGCTCTTAAGCAAGTTGACAGTTTTAACCAACCCTCGAGCCTTTGAAACGCTAGTTCTTGCGGCGATTTCAGAATGAATGAAAGCGTTTTTAAGACATTTGATGGCACTATATTTAGATTGACAATAGCCAATAAGTAGAGTACAGTTATTATAAGCTGTTTGGCGAGGTCTAGCTTTTTTTCGATTATAACTGGGTAATTTAGTGTCCTCCTCAAGGCTGACATCAGGTTTGGATGTAGTTTGTCTATCACCTATTCGGGTTGACATTACCAACCGGGTGGATTATACAACCGGGTGTTTTATAGGAAAAAAATCATTCAATGACGATGTGTAACATGTGCTGCATGGCGTCTTTACTCAGGTCATTCACACATCCAGAACAAAGCCAACAATTGTGTCTCTAAGACGAGAGACAACAATCATTGCATCGTAGAACGATGCGATAAACGATGATGAATCATTGCTCACCCAGTGTGCAGGCATTACCCTGGGGGTCATGATTTTCTGAGTTAATTTTGGTATGTGAACGGAAGCTTGTAGCCATTAACCTTTAGCAGGCCTTGTTATTGAGCATCATCCTCTGCTTTTTCTAATGCAGACGACCGAGAATGTCATGGAAATCTTAGATTTGGTACTAGTTCTGCTCCAATTTTTTTTTTTTATCAGGGTTGTTATTTATATTTGACATTGGCACGTGCAGTACACGATAATCCACGCCAATTTATGCATATCTGGGTTTTTGATCGACAATTATATTTGGATGTTGGTTGGGTACCGCGGAGATGCTGCGAACACTGCTGACGTCACGGCGCTAATGACGACACTAATGCTTTTGCGTCCCATATTTTGCTATCTCGGCTCTTCAATGTTTATTATCTATCGTGTCTGTAGATATAGTGATTCGTTGGTTCTATGTGTTTGAGTAAGAAAGTGAGGGGGAGAGCGAGAGAGCGAGATCGACCAGCCACCCATCTGCTTCTGTTGTACACGGTTTGAATGAGAGAATGTGTGGAAGGGTTCGTTTTGAATGTGATAATCAGAGCCCTATTTTGTGGTACTCCTTTCCCTGCATGCAGCGGTGAACACTTTGCTCTTTGTGATATGGCTCAGCCAAATAAAACCTTGTTTAGAGGTCAGAGGCTGCTAGCCACACACACATACAGAGACACAAACACATCCACTCATCATCACTTTTTACACTAATGCACAGCCTAAACCTTGTGCTGTATGACTATGCGTGGCTCCTTTTTTGTTATTTCATGTTGGACAGATGTTTTTTTTGTTGAGGTAGAAGCAAAATGTTTATTGATATTGATCATTAAAAATAAAGGAAAGAGTGTGTAGTCCAACTGTCACTAATTGACAGCTTGTGAGTGAATTGGAAATCTTTTGAAAAAAAAATAGCCTATTAAATTTAATTCTGTTTGCTCTCTGCCAAACTTAAGAAATAGTTGCCATATGCAAATCTACTATTAATAAAAAAGAGCCACATTCTAAGTGTCTACCAACAGGGTTGGTTGAGCTGTGTTTGGTTACTAAAATCAGAATAGCCTAATTGTTAAGGGTTTCAATTAAACCTTTTGCTTGCTTTGTGGTCAGCATGCTGTTGTATATATGTGTTACACTGATCGATCATAGCTTTAATGGTGAGAGGCTAGCCAGTTCTCTAAACCTCTAAATTACTACTAAAAGAACAGAGTCAATGCGTATCCCTTTACTACTACACTGACATTTTCTGGGTTTGGTCAAGTAGTCCAGACTGTATTATATGAATTAGGGACTTCGAAAGGTATGTGTTTTGTCCCCTCAGGCCGATGGAGAACATGTGCATTAGATTACCACGGTAACCTGGTTATGGTAATTGTGCTTCCATGTTGTTCATGCAGTGGCATCTAGCCTGCATGACATGCTGTCCCATGAAAACACATACATTTTTAGCAGTTCAAAGGATGGCTAAGTATAACTGTCTATGTGTGTGTATGACTAGGCCTATCCGAGCAATGAGGACTGCAGTTAGGCATGTTGGAGCCCTGGCAAACTGTGGGAAATCTCAGTCAAGAGTTTTGCCTGTTAGCGAATTTGTCTGCCTCATGTGACTGAAGGCGGGACTTTGGTGGATTGACTGACAGTGGTGTTGTCCATTTCCAGCAAAGAGCCCGGGCATGGTGAGAGTCTTAGGATAGTGCTAAGGAATGCTGCTCTGTTCATATACAATGGGAACAATTTATTCATCCGGAACTCCAGAAAAATAACCATTTAATTGATTCGTTTTTGGTTACATGGTAAATTGGACTGAAGGCAATTACAAGGTGACCTGTTGGTCAGGGGGAAAATAGGGACTTTGCAGGAGAAAATATGAACCAAGAGCTGGATTATATGTTTGTCAATGTAAGTTCTTACTCACTCTTGATTTTGTCTATGTACCTAACTCCTCCTGATGGACTTTTGTGTTTGTTTGTTTGTTTGATGCAGAAACTATTATGTTTTGTGGAGGTTGGCATACTTTAAACAGTGAAGATGTTAAAAGTAATGGGTCTTCAGATTTAGTCCTATAGTTTCACCTTGATGGTTCAGTAGGTTCTCTGGTATGAGGATTTGCTATATGGTTGTATCATAAAAAGGATAAGTTGCTTGATTTCTGTCCTTCAATTTTATCCAGACATCCAATTCATTTTATTTGTTTGGATGCTTCTTTTCTCTTTGAGGCTCAGCACAGCCCAGCTGATATAAAGACTTGTTCAGCCCAGAGTTTCTAATGTGATTTGCCAACAGTATCCCTACAATTCAAACTTTGCAGATAACCCACTTACATGTAGAATTGTGTCTGTCACATCCTTAAATGTAATTGATTTCCCTGAAGGTTTCTTGTTTTGGCTAAACTTGTTTTTAAGTTGGCTTTGTTGATTGGGGGTTGAATGTCCTTTTAAAAGAAGTCCACTATTTTAGAAGTTGTAAATGACATTAGGCTATACCTTAGTGTGGGAGCCAAGGCTTCTGGTGACATGAAAAATGTAAAGCAATAAACTGGTTGGCACATATTTGTGTCATCGCATCATGCATAATTTCAATAATATGTGTTCTCTGAGATGAATCCTTCTTCTATGGTGCCCACCTGATGGTGATGACATCAATTTCCGAGTTAGCCAAATCCATTTAGTAAACTCAACTTTAATAGCCTGATTTTCACTTCAGCATTATGCAGGGTCAGTTCAGCCAAACATGCCACTTACAAAAAATATCCACCTGCAGACAAATCATCTCTGAGGACAACATATTTGTAAGATTCATCATAATTTTGCCTGAAAAATAAATAGAATAGCCTGATATGTAAACTCGAAATGTCCTACTTAAATACAATATCTACGAAGGACACGTTGGAAATAAGGATTTTGTTTGTTGACTAAAGTAAAGACTTAGGCCGATTTAATAAACATGTATTAATTCCAACTACCTGCATTTGCGGATATGGATCTCTGGATACGTATACCTCTCCTTTAGCATTAAGATGTATTGCTGACGGAGTGCAAAGCCTACCTTGATGATTTAAATTTGTCTTGACATAATAATGGTCAATGCCTCCACTAGGAACAACTGTTGTGAGCTTTGCTGTCCTATGCATATTACTGCGCTACGCTATAGTGCTGTTTGATGCCAACTGACAGAACTAATGTGATTAGTGGCTGGGTATTAGTAAGGGACTCTCATCTACTTTGGTAAATCTGAACATTCGGTGGCGGTTGTAGCTGCCTCGGAGAGTTAGTGAAAGTGTGGCGCCGAGGCAAGCGAGCTAGCGCTTGGTCTTTCACCAACTCCATGCTCACCAAGCCGTGCTATCAAGCTGTGTCTACCCAACTGAAGGAGCTGGGGAGAATAGCAGCAGATTCTCACATGAGCCTGGTCATGTGACAGAGAGTCTGCACTGGACTCCTTTTGGATTGATGACGAACAAGGGGTAGTGATGATCTGTGCACCCGGAAAAAAACACAGACTGTGTTTCATTTCTTTTGACTTTTTACGCTGTTCCTCCTGCATACTCCTCCTGCCAACTACAAACCAGCCACTATTGTTGGTTTTAAGAAGTGCTATTTATAATACTTTTTCATATTGTATTCCTTCAGTCCAATCCTTGGTGTGAAGGACCATTCATGGGGTTGGTATTTGTGGCCCAGCCTGCAGGATTGGGACAGAGTAGTGGAGGGGCTGCAGTAGAAGCTGGAGTGGCTTTAGTAGTGAAAGGCCTCGACTGGGTCTTAACGAGTTAAGTCTCTCTAATCCTCCGCTTGCTGTGAACAGACTGATCATCTCTGACGGCTGCCCTGTTCTTCTCCCTTGCCATCCCAGCGCTCTCCCTGCTCCTCCACACCTTTGCTGCAACCTGTTCTCCACCTGCCTCCAGGCTTCACTAATTAAGAACCCCTCCCCACTAGTAGAAAAGGATCATGATCCAGTGTGATATAAATGTGTAAAAATGTGTAGTCCAATACTGTGCCTAATTTTCTCAAGCTATTTAAGCTTCTGAAACATAGCTACCATACTGCATGACGTGCCTGTTTTTGATCACGTTTCGTACACCATCCCAGGTAATGCCTGGTGTGTTCCGGAGGGCCTAGCACCGTTGTTTTGTACAGTGACAGCTACTGTATGTGGAAAGCCGTGTATGTATGTAGGCCGTATCTGTTTTGCTATGCTATGTTATCAGTATAAGCTATGTGATGAAACATACTGTATGTGCAGTTCACCGGACAAGGATTAGCTATAGTTCAACCCCAAGTCAATCTTCTCCCGATCCTTATTTTACTAGTTAGTCAGCATCATTTTCAGAAGTACCCAAATCCTGAATCAGCCTGAACTCATCAACACAGTGGTGGAACTGCCTTCAGTCAAGGTAGTTTTGAACCACAATACTGCAGTATCTTTCTAGAGAACTACCAGATTACTTTGTTGGTGTCCCCAGTACATACATCTCAATCTACTGTCAATGCTATATTAATAGAGAGGGTATCTCCCTCTTGTACAATTTAAAATGAAACCTTGGCGCGGATGTTACCAACTGACCAATCTCAGATCAGCTGTTTTGAGTCATAAACCAGCTGGCAGAGGTCACGTAAGAGTAGGGTAAGGGTGTGTGTGTGTGTGTGTGTGTGTGTGTGTGTGTGTGTGTGTGTGTGTGTGTGTGTGTGTGTGTGTGTGTGTGTGTGTGTGTGTGTGTGTGTGTGTGTGTGTGTGTGTGTGTGTGTGTGTGTGTGTGTGTGTGTGTGTGTGTGTGTGATCGGAGAGAGAACACCGTGTTTGTGTAGGCCTCTTGAGTCATAAGGCCTGATGTCACAAGGGGGATAATCTCCCCGTCCTCACCCCGTCACCCTCCTCCTCCTCCTCCACCTAGCACGCCGTGGTTGTCCATGTGGCAGACAGGGCGGCTCCCTCTGACTCATCAAGTTTGCCGTGCGGGTTTCACTGCTTTCTCTTTTGCTCCGCTGTCAAGTGTGTCCATGCTTGTGTGCGTGCGTGTGTGTATTATCCTTCATCTCTCCTCTGGTCTGTCACCCAAGGGATTCGCTGGCCTATAAATAAGACTCAATTCCACTGCAGCCTTAACGTTTATTGCTTTTCGCTGCACTTTTGCCATCTCTTGTTTCCCTGTCTGTTTCCCTTCATTTCCTTCCACTATGGCTTTCACCACTGGCTGTAGGACTGGCATGGTGGAGCATGCAGCGGTAAGGTAAGGCCGCTCTGCCAGGACAGAGGAATAAAAAAAACAAAGCGAGGAGTTGATTAACCACATTTTTTTAGCTCTACTTCATCCTGATCCTGTTTAGCACCTTCCTGGCGGTGTGAAGCTGATTTATCTCTGCAACGATGCGTGCGTGCGTGCGTGCGTGCGTGCATGGCGTGCGTGCGTGCGTGCGTGTGTTGAATGAGAGAGAGTGATAGCTTAGGAGGATCAGGAAGTGTGCACAGCAGTGTGCGGTGATGCCTTGGTGGGTGCTATGCTGCTCAGCACCAGCTGAGCTATTTTTACCCCCTCTCTCCCTGCACCTCGTTGCTATGAGCTGAGCGCGTTCCGCGATGCTCTCCTCTGAAATGAAGCGGGCATCGTTTTTTGAGGCGGAGGCGTTGTTAGGAGGAGATGGTAGGGCGTGGAGAGAGAGAACGAGTGAGAGTAGAGACAGTAGTAGAGACAGAGAGAGATGGGAGGGAGAGACAGAGAGAGATGGGAGGGGGAGACAGAAAGAGATGGGAGGGAGAGACAGAGAGAGATGGGAGGGAGAGACAGAGAGAGATGGGAGGGTGCAGATTAGTGCATGGGTAGACTAAATGGTGAATGTGCTGAGGGTAGGCACAGCGTGTCGATGACGTCCACTCAGACAGCTTGCCCACACCCCTGTGTGGTTTGTACCTCCCGCCCGTCGCCGAGCAGGACCCCGAACGGAGGCCACTGTCCTCAGCGTTGGTCAACGTTCAACGCACACTCTCTCACCCTCTTCTTCTTCTCCTACTCATGTTAGCGCTGGCAGGGTAAGAGATTTATGGGACTGCAAATCCTGAACGGAGTTCTGATGTCATGATTCAGAGGATCCATGGTGATGTAGTCCAGAAAACTCTTCACCGCGCCACACAATAGTGCCTTTCTGTGGGCCTGCGTGACCTCAGCTGCGGTCTGTGCAGCAGACGCATCATGCTTTTCCATTCGTGATTCCTGGAAGGTGGCTTGAGTGACTCTTGATGGTTTGGCTGGATGTGAATCGTTTGCCCATTGTTAAGGGAATTTGAGTAGAAACTTACCAGCTCACTCAAATAAGCTAAGCGGACTAAAGAAAATTCTCAGTTGATATTCAGATTAACACTTCTTACAAGTGGAGGAAGCCTAAGTCCATACTAAAACCCTAAAGTCAAAGGCTGTGTGTGTGTGTGTGTGTGCGTGTGTGCGTGTGTGCGTGTGTGCGTGTGTGCGTGTGTGCGTGTGTGCGTGTGTGCGTGTGTGTGTGTGTGTGTGCGTGTGTGTGTGTGCGTGTGTGCGTGTGCGTGTGTGCGTGTGCGCGTGTGCGCGTGCGCGTGTGTGTCATGCTGACTTATTTTTCCAGGACAGCAGCTGTTTTGTAACCTCTCCTCCAGCAGCCATCTTTAACATGCTTGTAGCCTACCGAAAAGGGGCTCTGCTTACTGAGGCAAATGTTGGTGGTCCCCCTCCTGACCGTCTCATGCCGCCTAGCTATCCTGGCTAATGGTGCAGTGGGTAATGAGTGTTATTGGGCAGAAATAAACGTACTAAAAGGAGACATCATCCGCATGCAGGTTGTCTCGCTTTGCAGGCTGCCTGTGTGTAGAGGTGTTTTGTGTTTGCTGGGTGTCTTGGCCATGTGACGGGGTTGCTCTCATCCCTCTTTCACATGTCTGTGGTCAGCTGACCACCTCTGGCCTAGAGAGGTTGTTAGGACGGCTACTGGCTTACAGAGGGAAAAGGTTGTCTTTAGCCTGGACGGTTTCTTTTTAATGGGTTAGCGTTGCCGAGCATGCACGGTGTCATATGGCCTTTTGAAGGCATGTTGCGTGGTTTGTGTAGCATTCCTTGTGATGTTTCACAACTCTGTGCCGAGTCATGTAGCCATGTTCTCTGTTCTGAACGGCACTTTCTGCTCTGACAGTTGACGATGAGAGGAAGGCTTGTGAACCTTGTGTTTCAAACCCTTTCTATAGGCATGGCTAATTGTAATGCAGCAATCGTTGAGGACCCGATAGTAGGCTAAACTGTCTACTTTTCATTCAAGTTGCTGATAATATTATTGTAAATGATAAGTTGGCCCACATTAGTAAACTCTGGAATGGACACATTGGGGGTGTGACAGTGCCAACTTACAATGTGCATTGCCAAGCTTTGTGGGGAAAACATTATAGCCATGCCAATGCGTTATCGAGATGGCGATAAAGCCTATATAGTCGATTGAATCAAAATCCGTCTACCTTTTGGATGTCTCCAGCCATCTTGATAAAATGTTACGTCACGCACTAAAGTCCCTTCCTCTCCTTCTCCCGTACCTCTCCCTGTCTTTCAGCTTGCTCGGGTTTGGATCCCCGATGCAGAGGAAGTCTGGAAGTCCGCCGAACTAACCAAGGACTACAAACATGGCGACAGCTTGCTGCACCTGTCCCTGGAGGATGGAACGGTGAGATATAAAGGGAGGGCGGGTAGACCTCTAAGACACAGCCACGGCTAGGACTACAAATACACATTCATGCTAACAACACTCATTGCATCGCCCCGTTGGTTATTGATCTGGCCATGCACAGGCTCTGTAAATGCAATCAAATCAACTGGGAGCAGTCAGTGCCACCCGTCCTTGCACTTTGACCTCATTGACTGCAATCGCAGTCAAGAGACAGAGTGAACCTGCTGCATGCTGCCCGCATTCCGTTTGCATTGCTCCCCCCTCGGCCAACGTAACCCTCGGCAGCCTTTCACCCGAGCTCCTCTGCCCCCTCGCTCCCCATCAGGCCATCGAACACAAGCTGGACCCCAAGACGAAGAACCTGCCACACCTGCGCAACCCTGACATCCTGGTGGGCGAGAACGACCTGACGGCCCTCAGCTACCTCCACGAGCCGGCCGTCCTCCACAACCTCAAAGTCCGCTTCATAGACTCCAAGCTCATCTACACTTACTGCGGTACGCACCGTTTCTCTCTGGCTACTCGCATGCAAACCCCCCCCCGACGGTGGGCAAGGGCGGTGGCACCGTTTGGTGCTCTGCTCCTTACGTGCCCGTTCCACCTCAGTCCACACTTGTGCATTTGTAAACACACACACACACACACACACACACACTGAGGTGCCCTCCTGTGTCGTCATGCAGGGATCGTGCTGGTGGCCATCAACCCCTACGAGACCCTACCCATCTATGGCAGTGACATCATCAACGCCTACAGCGGCCAGAACATGGGGGACATGGACCCGCACATCTTCGCCGTGGCAGAGGAGGCGTATAAACAGATGGCCAGGTGTGTGTGTGTGTGTGTGTGTGTGTGTGTGTGAGAGAGAGAGAGAGAGCGTGAGTGTGAGCGTGTGTTACCTGAGTATCCTGAGGCCGGCCCCTCCCGCTTGTCTGGAGGTTTGTAGGTCAGAGCTGAGACAGAAATAGCCCTGGTGGTCGTTCTCTCTCTCCCAGGCATGTTCTCTCTCCCTGCAGGGTTCAGCTGGCGCAACCCTCTCTCTCCCTGGGGACCAGGGGAGCATGTTTCACACTGTACACAGACTGACCCCCAGTGTACACACACACACATACACACACACTGACACACACACAAAAGTAGACTGGGTTGACATGAGGATCCCCCCTGTCCGTCAGTGCTCTGACACCACACCATAAGCCGAGAATCCATGAAGGCGGGCTCTCTGTCACATGCTCAAACACACACACACACACACACTCATGACCCCACACATCCACTGGTGAACCCTCAGCTGGGCTTTGCGATGTGTGTCCTGTCCACTGGGGAAGGCAGAGACCATAAAAACAGCCTGACCTGAATGCACATCCACTGGCTCCGTCTCCTCACTCGATTGGTTGTGTCTGCAGGGACGAGAGGAACCAGTCCATCATCGTGAGCGGGGAGTCCGGGGCCGGGAAGACCGTGTCGGCCAAGTACGCCATGAGGTACTTTGCTACGGTCAGTGGCTCGGCCAACGAGGCCAACGTGGAGGAGAAGGTCCTGGCCTCCAACCCCATCATGGAGGTGAGCTGTAGGACTGGACCTTTGAGCTCTGCGATGTACTTCCTGTACTTACTTAGCATTTTAGTTAATGACGTCTCAATTTGACGACATCATGTATTTAGTTATTCTACCGCATGCGTTTAGTTACTCTATCGCTACACCGTTGTTCATCAGCTCCGATACGCCAGGCGCAATCAGTTAAAGGTCGGACGGTGACGAGGAGGAGAAACAGAGGGAGAGAAAGACGGCCTCACTCCCTTTTCCTTGCTCTCTCCTCTTTTCTTGTTCTGCACTCTGCATCAACCTCCTCTCTTGAGCTCTTTGTGTCCCCCAGCCTAAGGCTACCCTCTGCTGTGACACAACAGACCTCCTTCTCATCAGAGAGAGAGAGAGAGAGAGAGAGAGTGTGTGTGTGTACTGTGTGCACATCCGTACACCCACGTAGGGGGGATTGTGATCCCCCCCTGTGCCCATATGCCATGATATCCCCTCCCTTACATGCACATTAGCTCAGCTACGCCAATCAGGGAGGAGCTCAGTTACTGAAAAGGAATGCCTTATTTTACGTCCATGTTGCTCACTGCAGAGATCAAATGAAATCAATCAGTGTTGCATCACATCAATTTTAGAATTGTGTGTGTGTGTGTGTGTGTGTGTGTGTGTGTGTGTGTGTGTGTGTGTGTGTGTGTGTGTGTGTGTGTGTGTGTGTGTGTGTGTGTGTGTGTGTGTGTGTGTGTGTGTGTGTGTGTGGATCTGTTTCTGGGCTCTGAAAGGAGACATTGGGGTGTCCACCTGCTCTGCTGAAAGCCTCCCGGTCTGCAGTGAACACCGGCCGTGGGGTTGGCCTTTGCTCAGCACTAGCTCCCTGCCCTTACACACTGCTTAACCTTAACCTAGCCGGAGCCATGGGTGTGCGAGTGCTGACTCCTATTGAGCAGTGATATTGATATATCGGCACTGTCAGCCGTGTGTGTGTGTGTGTGCGCGTGTGTGCGTGTGTGCGTGTGCATGCGTGCGCGCGGTAAAGAGAAGTATATGTGCTTGCTTGTTTTAAATTCTGGGCACTGACAGCAGCTGCAGTGTTAGCAGCCCCAGCAGCGTTCTACACAGCCCGCTATGGACAGCCCAACAGGAAAGGCTGTACTACACTCCTAGTGGACAAACTGTGTAATGGTTGAGCAGTAAAATAGGGTCATATAACAATTCATGTCATAGTCAATGTAACCAATTAGATGGTAAGAAACTAGGTTATTTGGGGCCGAAGGGAAATCAAGGGTGCTTTGGTCATAACTCATAGTATAACTGATTGTGTACCTTTTTTTAATAATATATGCATAATTGCCTGTCGTTTCTTAGGCCATAGGCAATGCCAAAACCACCAGGAACGACAATAGCAGTCGCTTTGGAAAGTATATTGAGATTGGCTTCGACAACCGGTATCACATCATCGGAGCCAACATGAGGACTTACCTTCTGGAGAAATCAAGAGTGGTTTTTCAGGTGAGCAACTGAATGACACTACACAAACAACCCTCTCCCCACACACACACACACACACACACACACACCCACACACACACACACACACACACACACCAACAACACAGAAGAATGCCATAGTAGAAGTATGACACTTGGGTCAAAAGCTCTAAGTGAGGGATCTTGGAACGCTCATCTCAATAAAGAAGTGTGCCAGCCATGGCCGTTATGGCAGTCAGTCAGACAACTGGCCCGATGTTCTAGGTCAAGCTGTGGGATATCTTACGCTTGTCTGACTGAAACCCTTGCCAATATCAGGCCCTATTTAGACCGCTGTGGAAAATATTGTTTTTTGCCTGGGAACTCCAACACTCACTCCTCAGTGAGGGAAGAGAGAGGTTTCTGTGTTCCCTGTCTGAAGGAGACCCCACCCAGCTCACTGGCGGGAGTTTAACTAGCGGTGGTGCCGTTTCGGTAGCCCTTGCATTAAAGGAAATATGCGGCAATAACTTCCTTGTCCACACAAAAGAAGAAGTGAAGGCAGGGTAAACCTGTCATTTCACAAGGCCTCCCCGAACCTCTTTACATCTTTTATTAGTTCTCCTGCTGCTTCTTGCTCTTCTCTTTCACGTGAATTCTATTGGTTATCTTGGTGTGTGTTGGGTGTGTGTTGTTGTGCTTCAGGGTCTATAGGTTAAGAAAGGAGACTATCGCTACTCTCTACCACTGTTAACTCTGATTGAGACTAAAACATACCCAAGCAACTATAATATTAGCCACCATGCTGCCATGTGCCTGGAGGTTTTAGTCTTCCTTTGTAAAGTTGTGTTTGGTTTTATTTGGCTTTTGATTTTATTCCTTTTTATTTTGTGTGGTTGTGTCCCGTCCTTAAAACCTTTCACCTCAGCAAATGGTAAACACAGGCATTCTCCCTATCCTTCTTTTCAACGCTCTGGATCCTAGCTTCCATTCCTGTCGGTTCTTTGTGGTGTTGGTTTCTCGAAACGTTTTGGTACTGGAAGCCTGTTGTGTTGGGGGGATTATAGTGTTGTCAGGTGGTATGCCCCCGCCATCACACATGGTTCTTCATCTGAGTTTGGTGTGTATTGACACATTTGGGGGAGTAGGTAGCTCATGCTCTAGATACTAGTCAACAAGGCTGTAATAGTTTGCACAGTGCACCTGTCATTGAAGCATGCTCACTCTCACACACACAGGCCCGGAATGTTGAATGTGCACACACCACATTCCTAACATGTCCTACCTCCTGCGGTGCCCATGCAAGACCATTGGGAGTGAATGCATGCAAATGTCTGTCTGGTGAATGTTTGAATCCATAAGCCGAGCCAATGTGTGAGGTGAAGGACTTCTTTTTCTGTTGTCCTGCAGGCGGATGAGGAGAGAAACTACCATATCTTCTACCAACTGTGTGCCTCTGCTCATCTACCTGAGCTCAAAGCCCTAAGGCTTAGTGAGTCTTCTTTATACGAACCCACAAGCACACACACACACACACACACACACATACGGTGTAAATTTGTCTCTGATTTGAACATACCATTCGTTTTCTGTGGGCAGTCAGGCCCCTTCTATGTTGCTGCAATCTGAGTAGGTTGCTCATTAGTACACTCCCACAGAGAACACACACCTGTTCATCTTCACACACTCGTGCCAACACACACACACACACACACTGACACACTGACTGCTGGCACTGTACCTTCCAGGCACACTGCTGGCATTCACACTCTCTTTTCCCTCTTGCACACTAAACACATTACAGTGCCGCTCTGTCATTCCTTCCTGCTGACTTCCTAGCCAGCCACACTCGATAAATGAAGGGGTTGTCACACCAATAGACGGGCCTCGTTGCTGGGCAACCCGCTGTGGTTGCCTTAATCTGGTGAAGGGCTGATTTTGTTGTGTCAGACTAAGCTTACTCCAACGTAGAAGTGTGTATGTATGTCCATTACTTGGTTTGAGTCCCAAAAAAATATTGTTTTGATTAGACGTAAAACTTTATGAACATGCAGAACTGAAAGAAAAGATTACTTTTTATGTTCACGTTAATTTAACCTGGGTTTCGTTGGTCATTTAAAATGGCCCCTGGGCCCAGGGCAGACGTCTGGTCATCTGTCACAGCAAACACTCCATACTCCCTCACCCTAACCCTAACCCTTTGTGTGTGGATGATTTCCCCCACCCTGTCATCCAGGCAAGGCAGATGACTTCCACTTCACCAATCAGGGAAGGAGCCCCGTCATCGATGGAGTGGACGACACCAAGGAGCTCAGCACCACGCGCCATGCCTTCACTCTGCTGGGTAACACACGCACACACACACACCCACACACACACACACACACACCGATCTACTGTAGTACCAACTAGCAGACACTGTGCCATCAACCCCGGATTACCCAGTCAGTTGAGCAGAAGGTCTGGCTGCCACTGCTGTGTAATAGTCAGTTGATTGTCTCGTGTTTCGCTCCCAACAATCAGTGATTTGTTTGCGGGCTGTAGTTCAGTTTTGGTTATGGTGGGAATGAGATCCCCCCCTCGGTCATTCACATCTGCTCCATTCCGGATGATATAACTTGTGTTGTGTTCTCTCCTTTGGCAGGCATCAATGAGTCCTATCAGATGGGGCTCTTCCAGGTACTTGGTGCTATCCTCCATCTGGGCAACGTGCAGATCAAGGATAGAGATTCGGACAGCAGCGTCATAGCGGTGAGGAGTGCGCTCCAACGGGATAAAGCAAAAGAAGAGCCCCTTTCAAACGAAACCTCTGTTGGTTCGCTGTGCCGACAGAGGCTATTGTTGAAGCAGATATTAATCCCCACAAACCACTAGAGTTTATTTGGGATTGAGTGGGAAAAAGTGTGCTTACTTGGAACCTTTCAAGGCTTCATTTGGTGTGTCATGTTATTTGTGTTTCATAATATTCTCTCCCTTTCTCTCTCTTTCTTTGTCTCTTTCTCTCGTTGTCTCTTGCAGCCCAACAACCACCATCTGACGGCGTTCTGCGAGCTGGTGGGCGTGGCCTACCAGGACATGTCTCATTGGCTGTGCCATAAGAAGCTGAAAACGGCCACGGAGACGTACATCAAGACGGTCCCTCGTCTCCAGGCAACCAACGCTCGCGACGCGCTGGCCAAGCACATCTACGCCAAGCTGTTCAACTGGATAGTGGAGCACGTTAACAAGGCCCTGCACACCAACATCAAGCAGCACTCCTTCATTGGGGTCCTCGACATCTACGGGTGTGTGTGTGTGTGTGTGTGTGTGTGTGTGTGTGTGTGTGTGTGTGTGTGTTTTGATGGGCAGCTCCTTAGTGTCTAATTACTTGTTTCTGAGTAGTCGTTTACCTCTCCTATCCCTCCCTTCCTTTCCTTTCCTCCTTCCTTTTTGGCTTCCGTCCTGTCCTCCTCCCTGCCTTGGCTCCTTTCAGGTTTGAGACGTTTGAGATCAACAGCTTTGAACAGTTTTGCATCAACTATGCCAATGAGAAGCTCCAGCAGCAATTTAACATGGTGAGGGGCAGTATTCTGAATGGATCAGATGGATCTCTCAGGTTTGGAGAGCACTCTCACTGAGGCTGTTGTACAGGCTGGCCTACCTGTTCAATCCCTGGGAACGCACAGCTAACCGTGTGTGTGTGTGTGTGTGTGTGTGTGTGTGTGTGTGTGTGTGTGTGTGTGTGTGTGTGTGTGTGTGTGTGTGTGTGTGTGTGTGTGTGTGTGTGTGTGTGTGTGTGTGTGTGTGTGTGTGTGTGTGTGTGTGTGTGTGTGTGTGTGTGTGTGTGTGTGTGTGTGTGTGCGTGCGTGTGCGCGTGCGTGTGTGTTTGCCCGTTTACCCCTGTGCAGCACGTCTTCAAGCTGGAGCAGGAGGAGTACATGAAGGAGCAGATCCCCTGGACCCTGATAGACTTCTATGACAACCAGCCCTGTATCAACCTCATCGAGGCCAAGATGGGCATACTGGACCTGCTGGACGAGGAGTGCAAGGTTGGCCCACTAGAAGCAAACCCAGAGTTCAACATGTACAACTATGCACCGCCATTTTCTGATGTCTTCTTACTTTACTTTTGTTTTCCTTGATTGTGTTTTCATATTCATGTACCACTGTACTGTATATCATTGTATGCAGTCAAGTGCTGTTAGTTTGATCATCCATTCAAATAGTTTAACTGTAAACTACTTTCAACCGTTTGCGTGACTTTGCACATTCCATAAAAGGGACTTAAAGCAATTAGGGTTTTTTATTTTTTTATTAACCAACTTTGTGTGTCACCTGGGCATCCCACTGAGCATTTGGGGTCTCTTGTTCAGTTGGCTGAGAAGCCAGATAAATCCTCTATATGCCCCTAACAATGATTTTGGTAATAACATTAACAAATGTCAATATATTCATGTATAAACATAGAGCACATAAATATGTGGCCTATAGGGAAAAATAACTTTTGATATGCAATGTGTGTTCTTGTGGTCCAGATGCCTAAAGGTTCTGATGACTCGTGGGCCCAGAAGCTGTATAACACGCACCTGAAGACCTGCTCTCTGTTTGAGAAGCCTCGCATGTCCAACAAGGCCTTCATCATCCAACACTTTGCTGACAAGGTAGCTTTGTGTGGGCGTGTGTGGGCGTGTGTGGGCGTGTGTGTGTGTGTGCGCGTGTGCGCGTGTGCGTGTGTGTGTGTGCGCGTGCGCACATGTGTACAACACATGTTTCAATAATATCAGTCAACCAAAGTTAGTTACTTTAGAGGATATCCGAATGAGAGCGCCTCACCCCTGAGTGTACGTGTTGTGCATGCCGTTCCAGGTGGAGTACCAGTGCGATGGCTTCTTGGAGAAAAACAAGGACACAGTCAACGCGGAGCAAATCAGTGTGCTTAAGGCCAGCAAGGTTTGTGCTCCGTCACACAACCACACACACACACTCTACATACACCCATTGGTCGTTTCACCAGGGTCCTAGTGACTGTCATGAAACAACACAAAACAGTTTGCCTGTTGGATTCAATGAGGTGTCTTGATGGTCATTTAGTGTGTGTTTTTTCTTTCTGATGGGAGTGACCTTTGAAAAGGAAACACGATCATCACAGAGGTCAGGGCTGTAGTGCCCTCTGTTGGTCATAGGGGAGGGGGTATGACAATGACTAAGACGGCAGACCGCGACCCAGTTGGTTCTGACAGCAGAGTGAGAAGAGTTTGCACGGGGTTGTTAAATTGATAGCGTTAATTGTGGCTTAGCAGGGTGCATTCTACACCATGCTCCGTCTGTTACGAAATAATGGATTTGTGGTAACGCTGTCAGCCAATTATCTCAAACACTGAGGTAGTCACTCTTTTGTAGCGTTTTTAACACATCTAGTCACATGCTGTTACGCACACCCACAAACATACAGACACCAACACACACACACACAGTCACACACACATTGTGAGCTACCAGCTGGGATCGAGTTTTAAGTGTTTTGATCTTTGTGTAGGATCAGTTCCATAATACTTTGGGGAAAGGAGCTTAGGTCTTTAAATCCTGCTCAGTTGTTTTGATTCCGCTAACAAAGCAGGCAAAAAAACACACGGTCCTGTGACCATTGTACAGTGTATGCTAGTCCACAATTTCACACTGCACTCTGAATGTTATGGAGTAGACTGTACTTTAGCCTTTACTCGAACAGAAAACCTCCTAACTGGAACACACACATACATACACACGCACACACACACACACGCGCGCGCACACACACACACACATATACACACACACACTCCTATAAAATACCCATTATCATCAAAGAAGCATTTATGGCCGCATGGTCTCCGGGGGAATTAGTGAGACTAATATAAATGAGCTTATAAATGAGCTAAGTGAATGAACCTCTAGAAAATAGGTTCTGGGTATGTTGGAATCTCCTCATGTTGTGCCAGTCAAAAGGTGGACCCATCATCATCATCATGTTTCCATGTTGCTAGTATGGTGTAAGTATGGTGAAAGTTTGGTCAGTGGAAATGCAGCTAAACCATTTTCAAATTGCTCCTCCCATATCACGTCATTCCTGCATCAGTGGTTGTAGTTGACTGCAGATGGGATTTTTTTTGTTTTGAATTGTCCTTTGAATGTAGATTTGTGTTTATGATTTTGACTTTGAGTATTCTTTCCCTTCATGTGATTGTGTTGTGTTTCCACCTGTTGTCCATGTATGTTTGTCCCATCATGACAACCCTTCCCCCCAGAAGAAGGTAAACACAAGCATTCATCCGATGCTGCCCTCGAGCTCTAGTTCTGTTCTCCTCTGCTCTGGGTTTCTTTCTTAGCCGCTCGACACCTTTTCTGGCCTCAAATCCGTCTAATGGCACTGAGAGAGAGTGGTTGAGACTGCTTGCATGGGGATTCGGGGCCGTGGATACACTTTTCGTAGTGCGGTGTGTGTGGCGCGCGTTTCAGCGTGTGTGTGGTGAGTGTTGGGGAGTGAGAGGGGTGGAGAGATTCGGCTTGTAGGGGCTGTGGCCCCGCTTTCCGGGGGCAGAGAGAGAAGCAGCATGGCCGCGCTCTGAGCCCAGCTGGAGTACTGCACCAAGAGGGCAACATCTGGGGGATCACTTCACCCTCTGGTTATACGGCTATATGGCATGTATGCTCCGTCTCCACTGAGAACTGCTTTGCATCAAAGCATCAACAGTGCCAGATGTCATACATTATGAAAAGCATGTGATACTATAATTCCATATACAGCTATTAACATGAATGATGACCGTCATATATGATTCAACTCTTATAACCTTTTAGTTACTATTCTATTGACCGACTAATATTAACAATACTACACTTATATCAACCAACATCCTAACCACTTTTAAAAGCAGCAAACTGCAACTTTTTAACTGCCGTTATCTCCTTTTAAAGAATATTCATACACATATTTAAAGTGTTTGTGGAAAATAAGGATTAGGGCTTGCCCCTTTCCGATTATTGTCCAGCACATTGTCAAGACTAGAATAGAGTCAGCTTTGCTCACCAGTGTGCAGCTATTATCATGCCTGCTTTTTTAGGATACGACTCTAGGTCATCCTAACGTCCGCCCTCCAGACCACAGACTGAAATATGTGATCAGGTCAGCCCTCTGTGCTGCACAGACCTCTTCCTGTTAGTGGCTCTCCCACCTACAGGTACGGTAGCCGCTAGCGTTACGCCGTTCCCTCTGTGACTGACTGTTCCCTGGGCTTTGTCAGTTTGACCTGCTGATAGAGCTGTTCCAGGACCAGGAGAAGGCCACCAGCCCCACGGGACAGGCCCCCGGGACTGGAGGCCGCACGCGCCTCAGTATCAAACCGGACAAGACCCGCGCCGGGTCCTCCAGCAAGGAGCACAAGAAGACCGTCGGCTGCCAGGTAGCGACAGACCCTAGTGGCTCTCTGGGAAGGGAGGCTGTAGAATATGTTGCTGTATGTCAACGTAAACAAAGTCAAACAATGTGACATTATTCTGGTGTGATTTAAAAAATGTAAATGAATTTAAACTCCCATTACAAGGACTATATATAGCTGATTCTTGCGATTATAACCACAAATTCATGCTGACCATTGGTAGGGTAGATATGACAGTTTCTTTCTAGATGATGTGTATTCCTCTCTCTCTCGCTCCCGTAGTTCCGCAACTCTCTTCAGCTGCTGATGGAGACCTTGAACGCCACCACGCCTCACTACGTGCGCTGTATCAAACCCAACGACCTCAAGTTCCCCTTCACGTGAGTTCCCGTCCCCTCGGCTGGCAGGGCCCGGTGGCGCCTGGGGCGTTGCGTTGCCGTTGACTGTGTGTTGTTTCGCGCAGGTTTGATCCCAAACGGGCCGTGCAGCAGCTCCGAGCCTGTGGCGTGTTGGAGACCATCCGCATCTCGGCCGCTGGTTTCCCGTCCAGGTAACAAACCGACCGTGACACCCACCCACTGGTTTAAACACGTAGGCCTAACTGACACCCAGGGTTGACTGCTCCTGCTTGCGTTTGTTTCAGGTGGACCTACCAGGAGTTCTTCAGCCGTTACCGGGTGCTGATGAAGCAGAAGGACGTCCTCCAGGACAAGAAGTTAACCTGCAAAAACGTTCTGGAGAGACTGGTGCAGGTCAGAGTCCCACAGTTCACGGGGAGTGGGGGGGGTTCTAGATAGCCCATTTCCTGTTTTAGAATGGTTATATAGCGTGTCTCATGGCTTAGCTGGACTAACAACACTCTCCACTCTCAGGACCAGGACAAGTACCAGTTTGGTAAGACCAAGATCTTCTTCCGGGCGGGCCAGGTGGCCTATCTTGAAAAGCTGAGAGCGGACAAGCTCCGCGTTGCCTGCATTCGCATCCAGAAGACCATCCGCTGCTGGCTGGCCCGCAAGAAATACCTCCGCAAACGCCAAGCTGCTATCACTATCCAGAGGTTTACTCGTGGCTACCAGGCTCGTTGGTGAGTGGAGTAGACACCCGCCATTCAGATCCCCCGCAGCCAATCAAATCCATGCAGGCTTTAAACTCAGCCTTTTTTAGAAAATTCCATTTTGAAACCCTGGTAGTAAAAAATGAAGTGTGAAGTGTTCTTATTGTATCCCCCTTCCCTCCACAGCCTGGCCAAGTTCATGCGTCGCACCGGGGCCGCCACCACCATCCAGAAGTTCCAGAGGATGTACGTGGAGAGGAAGCGCTACAGACAGAAGCAGGCCGCCGCCCTGGCCATGCAGACCATCCTCAGAGCGTACATGGCCCGCCAGAAGTACCAAAGGGTAAGACACACCACGTCTCAGCAGTGAGTCGGCGGTTATTCAAATGTACCCGGGCATTAGACTGGACGACGTCTCAGGTATGAAAGGCACGAGTTGGCGAGTCACCCAATCCTTCTCTCTTTCCCTCTCTCTGTCGCTTATGTACACACACACACACGCACGCACGCACACACACACGCACGCACACACACACACACACACACACACACACACACACACACAAGCAAACAAAGTGATACATGCACTTTGTATAAGTTTCTACAGACTTATTTGTGGGAACTGACATGAGTCCAAGCTCCTGTTTTTATTAGATTACTACATTAATTAATTTGCCACAGTTTAAAATCTTATTTATGTCATATGATGCTGTTGCCACATTAGGGGACTGGCACACTGATAGCTACTCTCTCCTCCATTTTGTTCTCCATCTCTCTCTCTCTCTCTCTCTCTCTCTCTCTCTCTCTCTCTCTCTCTCTCTCTCTCTCTCACTCTCTCTCTTTATCTCTCTACGGCTCCCTCTTTCTCTGTTCCACTTCCACTGTCACAAGTTGTCATATGCCTACTTCAGCTGCACATAATAGACTAGCTCTTATGTGTGGACTAGCTCTTATGCCCCAGAGAAAGGTCATTAGAACGCTTCCTGCCAAATTGTTTTATGTAACCCACCCTCTCCGTCTCTGCTCTGCCTCCTGTGTGTGTGTGTGTGTGTGTGTGTGTGTGTGTGTGTAGTTGGTGCGGGAGGACAAGGCCCTGTTGATCCAGAAGCACGTGCGGGGCTGGCTGGCCCGCCAGTGGTACAAGCGCTGCCTGCGGGCCATCGTCTACCTGCAGTGCTGCGTGCGGCGAATGAAGGCCCGGCGCGAGCTCAAGAAGCTGAAGATCGAGGCGCGCTCGGTGGAGCACTTCAAGAAGCTCAACATCGGCATGGAGAACAAGATCATGCAGCTGCAGAGGAAGATCGACGAGCAGGTGGGTCGGCCCTGCGCGGCCCCCCCGGTCGCTGACCTCTCACCTCCCAGGGGGAACTCTCCCACGCAGCGATAAGGGAAGCGATCTATGTCTGTCTCCAGACGCCATCGATAATATACGTTTTCTGTCCCCTTTCACCCTGCCGTCGCTCTCCAGAACAAGGACCACCGGGCGGTCATCGAGCGGCTGAGCGGCCTGGAGAGCACGCACGCGGCCGAGAGCGAGCGCATGCGGGTGGAGCTGACGCGCCTGCGCGGGGCCGAGGAGGAGGCCAAGAACAACGCCAACCGCGTGACCTCGCTGCTGGAGGAGCTGGAGAGGCTGAGGAAGGAGCTGAGCGCCACCCAGAAGGAGAAGAAGACCATCGAGGACTGGGCCCAGACCTACAGGAGCGAGATGGAGAAGGTCAGCGCGGGGTCACCACCCCCACCTCACTCACACACACCACCTTCATAGCTCTTCATTGACGTCTCCTATCGCTGCTAGCGCCGTTATCTCCTTCTCTCTACTCAGCCCCCTACCATCTCTCTCTCTATGGTTTTGCATTTCTCTCTTTCTCTTTTCTGCTCTCGTTTGTAATCTTTCTCTCTTTTTCTCTTTCTCTTTCTCTCTCTTTTTCTATCTCTGATATTCTTTCTTTCTTTTTCTTTCTATCTTTCTCTCTCTCTTTCTCTCTCTCTCTCTCTCTCTCTCTCTCTCTCTCTCTCTCTATATCTCTCTCTCTCTCTCTCTGCCTTACATGGATAGTTACACAAATGCTAGATGTCATATGCTGCTGTTCAGTCCACTGGGTCCCAGTAATTACTTACATACATATTATGTGCATTACTTATGTATTTATCTTGGTGCCAGTGGATATAGCCAGTATGCCCTTATTTAGGACCCAAGAGAACCCATTGGAGAATGGTTACATGGTGATCATGGAGGCCAATGCCCTGGTCCAGGTGAGCACAGGTAGACTAGTTAGTTAGTAGTACAACCGGGTTGTGTGTTTATGTGTGTGAGACAGGGATTACAGATAGAATATACTGTAGGCACTTGAATAGATCTACATATCGGTACTGTGGGTCAGTCACTGCATTTTATACTGCTTTCCAAAACGCTGGCCGATCTTTCATTCAGATGGCATTTCAAGCATATTTTCTGTGTGTGTCTGTTTCTTTTGGGTGTGTGTGTGTGTTGTGTGCAGATGGTAGCCGAGCTGAAGGACCAGAACGGCCTCCTGAAGAGCGAGAAGGACGACCTGAACAGAATGATCAAAGACCAGAGCCAGCAGATGACCGGTATGCCGCCTCAGTCACATCGATGGCTCATACACGCCTACACACCCATCAAATAGCTCCTGGACAAATCTTAAAGATAGACAAATCAGAAGATTTAGCTCGTATGATCAGCGTGTCCGCTTCACCTAAGTCCGTGACAGTGATAGCCGTCATTATGTGTGTTTTTATTTGCCCCATCCTTTTACTCACCTCCAATTTCTCTGTCCTCCTTTTCTATTGCTCTCCCTCCCTCGCTCAGAGAAAATGGTGCGCGCCATCGCCGACGAGACCCAGCAGCTGGAGAGCGACCTGAACGACGAGCGCTCGCGCTACCAGAACCTCCTCACGGAGCACCGCCGCCTGGAGGAGAAATACGACGACCTGAAGGAGGAGATCTCACACTCTGTGGTAACACACACACACACACACGCACACGTATTCTTAACAGAGGTTATGCGGTGTACGAAGGGGATCCATGTAATGATCAAAGTGATACAAGGCTGCTCAGTATTCCTGACGGTCCACGTCTCCTCCCCTGACAGAACGTCCCCAAGCCTGGCCACAGGAGAACCGACTCCACCCACAGCAGCAACGAATCAGAGTGCACCTACAACTCCGAGTTCGCCGAATCGGAAGAAGGCTCCCGCGCCACAGAGGTAAGGCCGGAGACATTCCAGAGCCTATCCCGCCGGTGTCATAGTGCACGTGTGACACGCCACGTTGGTCGTCTTTCTCTTCCGCCAGGATGTGACTCGCGGAATGGACACCTCCCTGACCCTCAAGCTGCAGAAACGTCTGACCGAACTAGAGCAAGAAAAGCAGTCCCTCCGCAACGAGCTGGAAAGCAAGGAGGACCAGTTCCAGCGGGCTAGAGCCAGGGTACCTCTCTCACCACGCTGTTCACGACAGCGTCACTACACTGTTCACCAGAGCGTCACTTCACTGTTCACGACAGCGTCACTACACTGTTCACCAGAGCGTCACTTCACTGTTCACTACAGCGTCAACCACACTGTTGTTTGACTACGCTCTCTATAAACCAACCACTGAAGTGAATGATAAGTGCGCCACTAGAGCTCTGTTCATCCCCCCCTTCTGTCTCGCAGGACGATGTGGAGCATAAGAAGGCTCGCGGAGCAGAGCTGGAGTACGAGTCCCTCAAGGTAAAGGCCGTGTGAGCGCAGTAGATCACAGTTAGAGGTCACACGTCCCCGTTTTGACATCGGCCATGTGTGTGTGTGTGTGTGTGTGTGTGTGTGTGTGTGTGTGTGTGTGTGTGTGTGTGTGTGTGTGTGTGTGTGTGTGTGTGTGTCCCTCCCCCCTAGCGCCAGGAGCTGGAGTCTGAAAACAAGAAGCTCAAACACAACCTGGCTGACATGAGGCAAAGCCTGCTGGGTAACACAGGCACGGGGGCGGGCGCACCGGGCTCCCCAGCCTACAAGGTGCTCCTGGACCAGCTGAACTCCTCCTGCGAGGAGCTGGATGTGCGGAAGGAGGAGGTGCTGATCCTGCGCTCCCAGCTGGTCAGCCAGAAGGAGGCCATGCAGCACAAGGTAGACGGCCCCTCCCCATTTCATCACCACGCCCCCTTTCTGGTTAACAGCCAATAGACGTACAGTGTCCGTTTGGACTATCATACAACATGACCTCAGTGCTCTCTGGGTTTTCTGCTGTACTAACTGTGTGTCTACTCTCTGTCTCCCCTCCCATGCCCTCCCCTTCAGGATGAGAAGGTACTAAGAGTACCCCTCTGTACACTGTGTGTTTGACCTTTGCCCCTGTGTAGTACATTGGTGGTCGACTAGAATACTCACTCGGAGTAGTGGATAGAACTTATCCAAAGACTGTTAGTTGCGGATACAGCACGCTGTTATTACCACGGCGCTAACTGTCCCTGTCGTAGTGTCCGCACAATAGGCTACCCGCTCGCGGGGACACGCATGGTTCACAGGCGAACGCAAACCTGTGTATTGCTCATGGCTAGGTTCCCCTGTGGCTCTCAACCTACAGGCAGAAACATTTAGCCCTGTGAAATGTCCCATGTTTATGCTAATGAGGTTGTGGCAGCATCATGAGCCACAGGTCATTAGGCCGTATCCCACCGCCCCTCCGTGGCCTTCTGTCAGCATGACCCCATTAAGGGAAGTGCCAGGAGACTTATTATTCGGCGACTCATGTATTTGTTGATCTGTGTCTCCACCAGGAGACCATGACGGAGCCTGCACACTACGTGGAGGACATGTCGAAGCTGAAGGACTCTGGGGAAATTAAGCAGGCCTACATGGGACTCAAGGATACCAACAGGTACCGTACTATCTGTCTCTTTCAATCCCCAGCATATCAGCTCCCCTTCTTACCTGTCCCCTCTCTGTCTCTCACTTCATTTAGATTTTGTCATAGCTTCCGGGTTCTTACTCTTTGTTGTTTTATATTTCCCTTCTCACACTCTGGGCCCTACTATTCTATGGTACCAACTGCATAAAACCCTGGCGTGCGGGCGTGCGGGCGTGCGTGCGTGCGTGCGTGCGTGCATGAGAGAGAGAGAGAGAGAGAGAGAGGTGTGTGTTTGTGTGAACCCCTCTCTCTGTTCTGTGCAGATCCCCCAGGTTCTTGCGTAACCCGCTGGAAGCCAATGAGCTCCTGAGTAAGCTCAGGTAACCAATCAGGTGTGGCCTATGCATCATGGGGCGGCAGATGCATGACCACCCTGACCAATCAGGACAGGGATATTGCCAGCTGATTCTGGGTTAGGTTACATGGCTGATATTGATATGGCTGGAATACAAGGTTATAAAGTTATGATGACTTATGATGATAGCTGCAGTCCTCTAACCCGCATGGCGGTCAGGCTGCGCTATGCTGGCGTGTGTGGCAGATCTGTTTTAACAGCATGGCAGATAAACTACCAGAACTATGCTGCAGGTGCTTGGTAACTGAGCTTTCACCATTTCTGGTCAGCTCACTAACAAGAATGAGCTGAGGTTTTCGTTTGAGTCTGAAGAGTTTTTAGCCTCTGGTCACAGAATTCCCTTTAAAGATTATATATTTTTGGTTTGCTTTTACACAGGACTTGTGTGTAACAACATGACTGGCAGGCGCATTGGTTCAAAGCGTGGTGTGGTAAAAGCATAATGACTTGGCCTGTTAGTAGTTGGTAAAGAGAAAGTCAGACGGTCCGCAGTGGGCAGCATGCTCATGGCTGTCAAACTGCAGGGCTTGTGTTCAACTAGTAGGTAGAGTCTCTTTTCAGTCCAGTGGAATGAACATGCATGAACCCCATGTTTGATTCCTGTTGTTCTCTGTTTTTTCACTGTTGAGAACCGTTAGTCTAAACTCTTTAGTGAATTCTCTAGCACGGTTTGTTTGATGTCACACAATGGTCCTGAACACCCATACAAGTAGACTGTTGTTTTTTTGCCCCATCACATGCAACCCCCCCTCACCCCTATCCACTCTCTTTATTTAGCTTTGTGTGTGTTCCTTTTTGTTCTGTGTGCCGGTCAGATCCCCCACTCCAGACTTCCATAGGCTGAATGAGGACGGAGAGCTGTGGCTGGTATATCAAGGGTTAAAGGAAACCAACAGGTTAAGCGTTTTTCTCCCGGCCGTGTGTTTTGCGCGTAGCGTGCATGTGTATGCCCAGGCTGCAGGGACCGTTCTGAATTCTTCCTCACACTATTTCTCCTTGTTTAGCGTTTGTCTCAACTCCTCTCAAATTGCTCTCCATATAGGCTCCGTCCCTCTGCCCGAGCACACTGTCCTTCCTACTAACCTGTTTTAAGGGCGTTGTCGTGCCGTAGTTGTAGAGGACTCTGTAAGTCGAGGCTCTGCTCTGATTGCGGAGCTGTAACTCTGCCACCTCTCCTCTGGGTCTACGGCAGGTCCGTGCTGAAGCCACACAAAGGGACCTATGTATGTCTCTGAAGGTCCCCACCAGTCTGTTAGCCCTTCAGCCCTTCACTGGGAATGACGTGCGCTGAAGACGGGAAGGCTCAGAGGCCCAAAGGAGAGTGTGGCGCTTAAGGCTCCAGCCATAAAAAAGGTTGCTGCCCGTCTACTGCTCTGTGAGACGTCTGCCACTAGATGGCAGCATGTTGCTGCTCGCGGGCCTTGAGGACAAAGGCCTGCTCTGCCTGCACCCTGGAAGCAGTCCCTCTCCCTTCACCTGCTTGATTTTGTCTCTCTTCTCTTCCTCATATCCCTGTCTCTCTCCTCTCTTCGCATTACACCTTCCTCCTTCATACAAACATTCTCTACCACACACACACACACACACACACACACACACACACTACACACACACACACACACACACACACACACACACACACACACACACACACACACACACACTGCACACTCCTCCCCACCTTATACCATTCCCGCCCTCCCTTGCCGTGGCAGGTTGTTGGAGTCCCAGCTACAGGCGCAGCGGCGTAGCTATGACAACGAGGTAGAGGTGTTACGCGGCGAGCTGCAGAGTGTGAAGGAGGAGAACAACAGGCAGCAGCAGCTGCTGGCCCAGAACCTCCAGCTGCCCCCTGAGGCCCGCATCGAGGCCAGCCTGCAGCACGAGATCACACGCCTCACCAACGAGAACCTGGTACGATACACACACACACACACACACACACACACACACACACACACACATTAGTACATATGTCCACAGTAATAGATCACAACTAAAGTGTAAAACCTGGGGTACTGTAAGGCATTCTGGGATCTTTGTCTTTTGAACAGGCTATACATATTGTATCCAAATGTACCAAATATGTATCCAAATATAATTAGCATAGCAGGCCAATATGCATAAACAATACATAACAGATTAGCACAAAACAGGTGATTTTAGGCCAGGAGGAGCATGGTGGGGGGCCTTCCCACATGTGAAACGTTGATTGATACACATACACTTAGCATGCTATGCTGTGTGTCTCTGCCCTGTGGCACACACACAAACGTTGATTGATACACATACATATTGTGGCACACCAACGTTGATGATACACAAATATGTATGGCACAAATATAATTGATTGATACACACATACACTTAGCGTGCTATGTTGTGTGTCTCTGCCCTGTGGCACACACATGTGAAACGTTATGATACACACACATGGCACAACAGATTGATTGATACACAACACAGGTGTGTGTTCTGCCCCGTGGCACACACATGTGACGTTGAGCATGTGCTATGTTGTGGGCCCTGTGGCACACACATGTGAAACGTTGATTGATACACATACACTTAGCGTGCTATGCTGTGTGTCTCTGCCCCGTGGCACACACATGTGAAACGTTGATTGATACACATACACTTAGCGTGCTGTGCTGTGTGTCTCTGCCCTGTGGCGCACACATGTGAAACGTTGATACACGAGTGCTATGCTGTGTGTCTCTACCCCGTGGCACACACTCACCTGTGTGCGTGTCACCTGACAGGACGTGCTGAAGAGTGACAACCCTACGGAGTTCCGGGAAGGTCGATGCACCATTTTACGACGATTAATTGTATGTAGAGACGGGGAGTGATGCGTGTGTGCGTGCGTGTGTGTGTGTGTGTGTGTGCGTGCTTGTGTTCCTGCTTGTGCGTTTGGGAGTACTTAACACGAGCGTGTGCTTCACAGAGCCGTGTTGATTGGGGTGGCACTTCTAACTCTCTACAGCCGTGTCCTCTAACACACGTTGGATAAGCTCCGCACCCTTTTCTCTCCTAAAACACAGCGGGCAAATTCTGCACCCCTCGCCTTCCTCAAAACAAAAAGAATCAATTCAGCCCCCTTTTCTTTTGAAATCCACGACCCTCTTGTTCTAACACACTGAATGATGATGATGGAGGTACAGTTTCCTAAAGAGACATTCTAAATGGGATGGCGGAAGTGAGTGCCTATATTGGAATGATGGTAGATTATAATATGTAAACATTATTGATTTCATGTTTAAGGGCTCATTAGTAATTAGTAATGTTGTATTAGTCGCTCAGGAAGCTTTGCCTCCATCTCTCAATCTGCCAGTTCTGCATCAATTCAATCAGATGGTGTTGTAATGTTTTTCTTGGCCACTGGGGGGCAGCCAACACTTTGCAGCCTATAAGCTTTCTGTTTGCACCCTGATCCCTGCAGCAGTCCATGCTAAACAAACGCTGTAAAATCATCCTCTCTCTTATTCTTCTTGTCTCAAACTCTCTGCTCCTCAGGATTTGATGGAGCAGTTGGAGAAGCAGGATAAAACTATACGCAAGCTAAAGAAACAGTTAAAGGTCTTCTCAAAGAAAATCGGAGAGATGGGAGGTAAGGCAGACATGATGAACTACACTCGCTGACCTGATGCTGTGTGTGTGTGTGTGTGTGTGTGTGTGTGTGTGTGTGTGTGTGTGTGTGTGTGTGTGTGTGTGTGTGTGTGTGTGTGTGTGTGTGTGTGTGTGTGTGTGTGTGTGTGTGTGTGTGTCGCTAGTTGATGTTGCAGACAGGATCAATATGAATGTGTTGTGCTGTGCGTTGTGTAGCTGGTCAGATGGAGGGCCAGGTGTCCCCAGGGCAGATGGTGGACGAGCCCATCCGTCCAGTCAACATCCCACGCAGAGAAAAGGACTTCCAGGGCATGCTGGAATACAAGAAGGAGGATGAACTGAAACTGGTCAAGAACCTCATCCTGGGTCAGTACCTGACAGCCAGCCCACACGTGTGCGTGTGTTCTTTACCTGCTCTTGGTTCAGTGGTTACCAATGATGCTCACGATGGTTACCTCCAATCCCTCTGTGTCCGCAGAGCTGAAGCCCCGTGGTGTAGCGGTGAACCTGATCCCAGGTCTGCCGGCATACATCCTCTTCATGTGTCTCAGACATGCGGACTATAATAACGACGACCAGAAGGTCCGCACGCTGCTCACCTCCACCATCAACAGCATCAAGAAGATACTCAAGGTGCGCGCGGGCTACAATAAGGAATCTTTATTTTGTGGTTTTGTCGTAGTGAAACCTTTAGAAGTCCCAGCATGATTTGCCGTTCATTATCTTGCGTTTCTATCCGGTCAGAAACGCGGCGACGACTTTGAGACGGTGTCCTTCTGGTTGTCGAACACCTGCCGCTTTCTACACTGTCTGAAACAATACAGTGGGGATGAGGTAAGAATACATGAAGCACACACAAAATACTCCCCTCACACTCACAGATAGTGGAACGTGTGGTCTGCGGTGTCCTTACCGATTTTGTTTTGTATTTGTGTGTGTTTCTTCCCAGTCCTTTATGAAGCACAACACACCCAAACAAAATGAGCACTGTCTGTCCAACTTTGACCTGGCTGAGTACAGACAAGTGTTAAGTGACTTGGCTATTCAAATATATCAGCAGCTCATCAAGTGTATGGAAAACATCCTCCAGCCCATGATAGGTAGGTGTGCGTGTGCGTGTGCGTGTGCGTGTGCGTGTGCGTGTGCGTGTGCGTGCGTGCATTACTCTGTCTTTGTCCTCCGTGTGTGTATTGGACCCTATCTCTCCATGCATCCCCACCCTCACTAATGTGTTGGCCCCAGTCTCCGGCATGCTGGAGCACGAGACCATCCAGGGCGTGTCGGGGGTCAAGCCCACCGGCCTGCGCAAGCGGACGTCCAGCATCGTCGACGAGGGCACCTACACCCTGGACTCCATCCTGCGGCAGCTCAGCGCCTTCCACTCCACCATGTGTCAGCACGGCACCGACCCGGAGCTCATCAAGCAGGTGGTGAAGCAGCAGTTCTACATTATAGGAGCGGTCACCCTCAACAACCTGCTGCTGCGCAAAGACATGTGCTCCTGGAGCAAGGGCATGCAGATCAGGTAGGGTGGCCACATCGGCTAGAGGAGCAGGGCTGTGAGGGGAATCATTTGGATGCTCTTTATTGCGTCGTGTAGGCACGGTGGATGTTTAATGTGTGTGTGTGTGTGTGTGTGTGTGTGTGTGCTTGCGTGTGTGTGCGCAGGTATAACGTGAGCCAGCTGGAGGAGTGGCTGAGAGACAAGAGTCTGATGGTGTGTGGAGCCAAGGAGACTCTGGAGCCCCTGATCCAGGCGGCTCAGCTGCTCCAGGTCAAGAAGAAGACGGACGAAGACGCAGAGGCCATCTGCTCCATGTGCCTCGCCCTCTCCACTGCTCAGGTAAATGAGCCAGTCAGGCGTCCGCAAACAGCCTGTGGCGGCTTTTTGTCCACGTTTACTACACAACTCCACCTACATTCTCCCAACATCGGCCGAGGTGTCGAACTGCCCCAGAGCGCCACACGTGATCTTCTCTTTTTGTTTCAGATCGTGAAGGTGTTGAACCTCTACACTCCAGTCAATGAGTTTGAGGAGAGAGTGGCGGTCACGTTCATCAGAACCATACAGGTACTGTCTATTGTTCTAGGTCCACAAATACATGGTGATTTTGTGGCTGTGCATATGCTGTCTTGGTATTACTGTACATGATACAAGCACGGATTGTTTTGTTTTTTTTCGTTCGCTCCCCCTTTCAGACGCGCTTGCGGGACCGCTGTGAGACCCCCCAGCTGCTGATGGACACCAAGATGATCTACCCCGTCACCTTCCCCTTCAACCCTTCCTCTCTGGCTCTGGAGACCATCCAGATCCCCAGCTCCCTCAATCTGGCTTTCCTCAGCCGCGTCTAAAACCTCAGCGCGCACAGTCACACACGCTTTCATGCTCCAACATGTGCATACTAGTTCCATACACGGCTTCCACAGTCACGGCGGTCACACGTTAGGGTAAGCCCTGGCCCTCCATCGCGTGTAGAAAAGCCCACCTCTCAGAATTTACAGCAGACCCGACACATTGCAGGATCAGTGACCCGATCAAATACCCCCCCCCCCCCAGTCACAATGACCCATCCCCCCCCTGTACCCAGGCCGTTCCCCAGCTCTCCTCTGTATTTGATGTTCTTGTTAGCGTTCTTGTAGTCTGGTTTCCCTTTAGAAATTCAACGGCACACTACGGCTAGCTCTTTACCCCTCTAGCTTCAGTTCTGACTGGAAATCCTGTTTTCGTCTCTCTCTGAACATATTCAAGCCTAGACAGGACCCATTGCCTGTACCATACTGCTAGCTGTGCACATATATAAATAGATATAAATAGAACTATGTACCATGCTAGGATATTTTATTTATTGCTTTGGCTCTGTTATTTTAGCAGAACACATGGATGTGAGACGTATGCTTTGAGACTGAGGAGGAGAGGTGGCCATGTGTCCTACATGTTGTGTGTTGGACATGGTGGGGATCACGTGGTGAACAGGCGAGCACACACACACACACACAGCGCTCATGGGTTCTGTCTGCACTCTAGGAGGATAGGAAGTCACCTGCCGGCTGGTAGAGCTGGTGTTTGGACCTGTGCCGATCGGAAGCAAAGAGCACGGAACACCACCATGCTGTGGTCTCAAGATGTCCGCGCTTTGTCCGCTCATCACGGACACAACACTAGATTAGCCCCGTCATGTACTATTTATGTCGAGAGCAGTTCAACGACGTAGTATAATTGAACAACGCTACTGCTGTCCACTTGAAAGTGTGTGTTTTTGTTACCTCAGTTCATGTGCTTTTATCTTAGAACTGTAGACTCATTTTGTTGTGTCAACTGCATATCCGGCAGAAATACTTCATAATCACTGGCGGTAAAGACGAGAGTCCAGCAGTGGTCTAACCCATATCAAGCTGGTCCTGGGTATCAATACCGTTTACAGGTGTGAGCAGTAGAGTTGAGTGTCAGGGTAATTGGGTTTGTTTGGTTGCTATGCCCCAGCAGAGGTCTCATATGCCGACATAAACAAGCATTTGGTCCCCGTTCTTCTCAGATGACTGCTGTTTTAAAGAATGTCTCTCTGCATGGAAGCATACTGGACATGCTGCACTCTGCTTCACAGCTCTTTCCTCCCAACTCAGCACCGATCTTTGAGTATGTTACCATGATCAAGTTATGAATATCTATTTCAGTATTGAAAGGTTTTGATAGGTTGTGTGTATTGTTATTCCTGTGTTTAACATACTATGTTTTGGTCTTACATATTGTCTCATTCAGAGTTTTAGCCTTGACAATGTCCTGCTGTATGCACTGAGTCAATTTTAGAACCCCTAAACAGCTATCTGGACCAATCGCTCCTTCTCCATACACATTCAGATTTATTGGCCATCAAGAGGAGATGCTCTTACAAAAAACAGAGAATGCACATATTGACAATGCAAAGTGTCCCTCTCCAACCTGCATGGGCTCAGCTTCACTGCAACACAAGAGTCACAAGTGTGAGTTATTGGCCATTTACTCACATGGTTCTGGCTTTTTGCCGTGATCCTGTGTCTTGTCGATAATGGAATGTGATGACGTGTGTCTAAGATGCCGTAGTAAGACTCCAGCTCCTCGGTCCCAGGCTGGTTACATACACTAGGACACGTTTCTCAGCATGTCTTTGTGGTCTCCTCTGTCCGCTGCTATCCTGTTTATGTTCCTGTTTTGCAGGTCTGTTAGTTTTAACAGTTTAATATATTTATTTTGTACTCATATTCGGCAGTTAATTATTTGCCTGTGACCCTATGTACCTTATTTGCTGCCAACCTTGTACGCTAAACGCAAAGTGTCTAGACACTTCCTATGAGCTACACGTGACATGTAGCATTTCATCAGAGATCCAAGTTGGGAGCTCTCGTTTGGAAAGTTCTCTGGTACATTACTTTTTCTAAATTGATTATGAAATAGATGTTGTTCTCATTGGGACCATTCAAGGTCAGCCCATTGTGAAACTACCGGCTGTTACATGACACATTGTGTAGATTATTAGGCTGTAGTTTATGTACTGAAGAAATTCAGTACAAAGTGAGTCTAGGCTAACTAGATACTGGGAAAGACAAAGTAATTCAGAAGGTTCTACTCGTATGAATGTTTCTTTTGCCACACACCTGTTTTGGACAAAGCCTTACAAGAGTTGTATCACTTTATCATGTTGTGAGTTATGTAGTTTGTTTTTGATATGAAATTCATTTTTCCTGGGTAAATTATTACAGTCTGAACACACTTTTTAAATATTGCTGAGAATATCCAATTAAATGCTATTGCCTGGAATATGATATATAAACATATCTGATATTTTCTGTTCTTTATTTTGTACGTATGTTAGTCCTGTCCAGTCTCCCTAAACCATGGGACCAGCTACACTTTCTCTAACAACTGCATTCCCTGTGTAATAGAGTTCCATCTTCCTTGTTTTCCTAATCTGCCTGCTAGTTGACTCGAATTGTCACTCAGAGGAGAGCCTCTGTTACTTTAACCTCACCAGCTCTCTTGTACATGAAGTCATGCTCCCCAATGAGCAATTTCACTCTTTGAGGTGTTCATATTCACTAGGTGGCTTGTACTGTAGATCATCTTCCCCTGGTCCTCTTTTGGGCTGCCTCCATAGGATTTCAATGTAAATGTCATATTTGATCCCCCGTGTTCACTTTGGGGAGGCCTGGTCCTAGAACCTACTGAAGTATCATTATCTTATCAATGCTAGTTTACATATTGATCTAATGACATTCTCACCTGATATGTGACTGTACCAGTGGCTGGGCCTGGTACACCCCCTCTTTCTGACCTATGTGTACATTTGAAGAACTGGACTGTTTGTAGTTCCTGGTAGCTGTGCTTAGTGAATGTGTTCACCGTTAAGAAACTTGGAATATGTTTAAATTGTCAAATCTTTCAAAGTCAAATAAATGAATTCAGCACTGTCAGTTTGTGGGCTCTTATTAGTAATTGGATTGGGTTAAATACTTGATCATAGACTTCCACACGGCTCATTATGTTTCCTGCACTATTTAACATCGACATCTTTTCCATCTTTCAGTTTTACACGGATAAATCATCATTCACTTCTACTAGTTCAGATCAATAAGCAGGCTAGGCACATTGTATCATACGTTTCTTCACAAAACTACAAATTGATGTATTATGGTCATACATTATTGATGTTCAGATTGACTCGAGTGCATTTGATCATAGTAGCGTTCTAAGGTTTCTGGCTAGGTGTGGTCAGGTGGTTGATTCCCATTTTAGGTATGGGCAGGGGGAGGCGGGGTTTGCAGCATCTACAGGTAAGGCTGTTACCTGGCCTACAGTCTGGAGGTAATACCACAGCAGGTTCAGCACTCTAATGCTGCATAAGGAGCTTACTGCTCCCCCTCACGTCCCACAGACCCAATCCTCTTCACTGGCTAAGACACAACTCAGTCCTACAGGGCTATGTACCTTCAGAAAACACTTCTCTTCTTAGGTAAGAACCTTTACCATTACTAAAATAAACTCTTGTGACTGAGGTTTCTGTAAAGCAAGGTGGTGTTCTATTACTATTATTGAACTGTCACATATTAACAAGTGCATCTTTTTGTTTACTTGAATCAGTTAGAATGTAATGTTGTTTGCTGATAAATAATGATTTAATATTTTTATAAACAGTAAATGCAATACATTATGAAATGGGTTTGATGTAGCCCCAATGGTAATTTGAAATACCAAGGCAGGAGCAAATAGCTTGTTTAGTATCTATTTATAGATTGTTTGATGGGGTAGGGTGGGGCAGGGAATACAACAATGCTTATTAATTTCTTATCAACGTTCTAACCACTCACATAGAACGCATATTGTATGATAACTGCTCTTATGATTAAGATGTCTGCTGATGGAACCACATATTTCAGCACTGGTGAATGAAATGTACCAGGAGAAAAAAAATACCTTCAAAGAATTGACATCCAGGTTTTGGGGCTCATGCAGAATTAAACCTTCCGCAATAATGATGTAAAAATACTTTTCACCCAAATGGTGTATGATATATTTTTTGATCTTTCAGCATGTTTCCCAACTTCCATGTGTGACTGTAGCTCCCAGAAAAGACCTGCTCAGTTTCTATGTTCTGAAAGGGATAAGTCAACGAGATTACAACCTACTTATCCTAAACTCAGGCTAACCACAAACACAGACATACAGGTTCACATCAACAGTGACCTACTGGATAGCGTCATGACACTGACACTCAACAAGCAGTTAACAACAACAAGAGCAACACCTGCGTCTAGCATTCTGGCTCAGTCAACACAGGTCTCCATCCTTCAGTACATGAGTTATGTCTAAACTATTCTCATCCCTCTAGTGTGTTGGTGACCGTCTCCAGCCATGTGTGACCAGACCTTTGTGGCCATCACCTTTGGCCCCTGTGATAACTGCACAGCCAACCGTCCTCTGATGAACATCTACATCAAGACGGAACCCATCAACTACTGTGCACTATGTGTGGAGCTGGTAGGGCACTTGCACTCAGCCAAGTATAACTTGCTCCCACTTGCTCACATGCACACATACACACATATAACAACACAATGGAAATATGTCCCATGAGCGCTACCCAACAGCCCAAACCATGCAACACACAGACACACATGCACAGTGCCTTCTAGGCTTCAAGTAAGTAGCTCACCTAGATAAACACACACATTGTTTATCAGTAGTTTCCTGGAAAAGATGACACATCAACCACAGTCTACCTGATTGTAGTGTTTATTTTTGGCAAGAGTATCATTGACCTATGGCCAATTAAATATATTTAAGTAGGCTACAGATGAAGAACATCCGCTCAAGTTATCACCTAGCTTGTCTCACACACAATTTTTGCTATTTACTGTAATAAACTACACACAATTTGTTTGTGGGTGTATTTTGAAGTCTAAAACCATAGAGGTATAAAATAACGGCCAAATTGTATTGTGTCAGGTTTCGTGATAGAAAAACATCTGTGAGACTTGAAAGATGATTGAGAGTAAAGCTTGGTCGTGACGTCACCACGGTAGCATCAGCTGAAGTGGCAAATGGATTTGCCAGCATAGCTCACGAATAACATCTGATCGCTATCGACCCCTTTCCCGTTCCCTTGTAATTCTTCCCAAAGATGGCTTGTGAGGGACTTCAGCCTGGAGAGACCCTGGCGTCACTGAAGACGGAGAGTGAAACCCTAAAGAAGAAGCTTGAAGAGGATCGCTCAAAGCTTCACGATGTGGAGCGTAAGTACTAGAGAAGGGAGCGGGCCCCTTCCAAAGCATAGAGCACTGTTGATTTTATGTTCCTCTTTGGTTTAGGGAAACCCTACGCATATGACGATCATACTTGCAGACTATTTGGCGCTCGATTTACCCATGTGCGTTAAATCATATCCCATGTACGATTTTGTTAAAAATGCATGGTTTTTACTTTAAACATCCCGATGTAAGGGCTTTACTTTAAAATTGTGGCTGTTGCTCACAGACGGCATTCTGTCCTGTGAATCCCATGAAGGTAAAATCTTTCTAGAATTCGCGCTCTACGTCTAATAGTAAACAGCACCAGCTGCAGCCACACTGTAGTACGTCAGCTGATTTTTCCTCTCTACAGACCGCGATCTGGTCAGGTGGCATATAAATCAGGCAAACTAAATGTATCTTGGCCAGATTGTGTTTCAGATCCTTTTTTTCATGGGTAATAATTGAAGTTGTGTATGTTTTATGTTATAGTGCACCAGGTTGCTGAAAAAGTTGATGTGTTGAGTACGTTTAATGTGAAGACCCGCCGCATACTAAAAGGCCATGGAAACAAGGTGCTTTGTATGGATTGGTGCAAAGACAAACGTCGTCTGGTCAGCTCCTCACAGGTAGTCTATATCCCCCCTACGAGAGAGAGAGAGAGAGAGAGAGAGAGAGAGAGAGAGAGAGAGAGAGAGAGAGAGAGAGAGAGAGAGAGAGAAACACACGCACACACATAGTCACTCAAACACAGTACAGATCTAAAACTTAAGTCAAATCTCTAACTGAAGCACAGTGAAAGTCTATCCCTTCCTCATGCCACATCTGTTGGCTTAGGCTATTTTAATAGACACGTTTAGATGTCTGATGAAATGTTTTCTTTCCATTGCTGACTAGTTTATGCCACTAATATCTCTTTCCTTTTTCACAGGATGGCAAAGTAATAGTTTGGGATGGTTTCACCACAAACAAGGTGAGTGAAGGGAGACTGTAGCTTTTACCACCACTTCCAGTAGGAGGCTGTATCAGCGAGAGGGTTGTAAAGGATCAGGAAGCTTAAGATTATATTTCCATCAATCATTACTGTAATGTGTAATGTGTGTGGATGCGAGTGCCGTCTAAGCCCCGCTAAAAGCATCCGTTATTAACACACAGTTAGTGTAGTAATCCAGAATACATATGCAATATGACATGTTTGTGCTTGTGTGAGTGTATTTTGTGTTTAGATGTATGCACGCGATGGTGCCGCTTTTATATGTTTGGGTGTGTCCATGCATGTACGTGAGAATGTCCTGTTTGTGTGGAGCCACATCGCTGATGTGTTTGATGGTGTTTGTTTCAGGAGCATGCAGTGACCATGCCCTGCACATGGGTTATGGCCTGTGCCTATGCCCCTTCTGGCTGTGCTGTGGCATGCGGGTGAGGACAGGCGTTTTCCCCATAAACAAGACGAACAGTATTCTGTTCATGAAATGTTTGTATTTTGACAGACTTAAATGACTGTATGCTTAGCTCAATATACCTCTAAAATTCCCCCTCTCTCTATCTCTTTTTGATTCTTCCAGGGGATTGGATAATAAGTGTTCCGTGTACCCACTGTCATTGGACAAGGACGAAAACTTGGCAGCCAAGAAAAAGTCGGTTGCCATGCACACTAACTATCTGTCGGGGTGTAGCTTCACCAACTCGGACATGCAGGTGAGTTTAGGGTTGTGGAAAAGGGTGTCCTTGTTTACTCTTACCCATCAGAATGTGTTTGTTTGCTGTTGGATTAACCTGGGTGTGCGGGGACTGAGCTGATCATAAAACCTCAGCCTAATGGTGAGCAACATAATTTTTGTGTGATCCCAGTCCGATCCAAATACATGTGCTTCAGAAATGAGCTGTCGGACACTGCAAAGATAACTGAAATCCGCCACAAAAGAACGAGGGAAGCTAAAAGAAAATAAAGGGGGGAGAGGGAGAAGAGTGATGGTCCTCCATCATTGGGGTATTTATAGTCCCTGAGTGGCCTTTATCTAGCGTAGAGCTGAGCACACTCACCAGAGGGCATACCATTTAACACAGACAGACACACTCACACACCTCATCCCCCTCACTCTGCGTGTCTGCCTCATGCACCCACATTAGTGCAAAACAAGTAAACACATTGCATCATGCCTTTTGTACCACTGAATAATGCCCTTTCAATTCTGCCAATGAAAACATACCCTAAAAAACTATTATGTTGGACAACCAGCAGTAATGCTCTCATTTCTGTAATAAAGGCCAGGGGGTCAAGGTTAGTAGTCCATAAGTCTATCTGTGGAATTTTAAGTCCTGCTGATGAAGGAGGAACATGCTTTTTCATTGACCACTCAATATACACTCTCTAATATACTATAATACGTTTGCTGATGGTTAACACAAGGACGCCTGTATGCGTGTGTAAGTGCCCACTTTGTGTTTGTGAAAGGGCTTTCCTATGATATTGTGTGTGTGTGTGTGTGTGTTAGTGCTTGAGTGAAAGTAATATGTGTCCTATTAATTAGTCAATACAGGAAGTTGCAGGCAGATATAACTGTTCCACATCTAATAACTCCAAGGGATGCAAAGGTATCATGCCAGTTTAGACATGATACTTTGGAATTTCACGTCTAAATCAACTTAATATTCAGTAATCAAGCACTGTAAATTGCAATCAACAACAATAGAAATTCCTGAGAAGCATCAATTGGATCCCTCGGGATTTTGCCCAATGCTGCTGTGGTTGTAGCCCATTTGAAATTTTACTCTTTGGCATGCAGGTCCCTTCTCTCACCACCTGAGGGCAGTATGGTCCAATGAGCAATACATTAGTTAGCTTGGTTGACTTGTGAAGGAAAGCCAAGTCACACATTTTAGATGTTGTATTTGGTGTGTTCAAATTAGCTTTATTCTTTGTGTGTGTGTGTGTGTGTGTGTGTGTGTTTGTGTGAGTGTTAGCTTCTGACGTCCAGTGGTGATGGAACATGTGCCCTGTGGGATGTGGAGAGCGGTCAGCTGCTGCAGAGTTTCCATGGGCACACAGCCGATATCCTTTCTCTGGACCTAGCCCCTTCTGAGACAGGAAACACCTTTGTTTCTGGGGTGGGTATATGTTTGTTTGAGTTGTGTGGGTACCCTTTGTTATTCCTATATTACATTTCTCTATCTCTATTTATTTGTATCTATTGTTATATGTTCTACAGGGTTGTGATAAGAAGGCCAATGTATGGGACATGCGTTCGGGGCAAAATATCCAGTCCTTTGAGACCCATGACTCTGACATTAACAGTGTAAAGTTAGTTGGGTTTCATTATTAAATGCAGTTCAGTTTCATTATAAAATCTGCAATCTGGAATCACAAAGCAAATTAAATATTTATTTATTATATTAATTTATATTAATGATATATGCATAAACACACACACACACACACACACACACACACACTTAAATATATACAGTATATAAACAGTACGTTTTGTCCCTATCTATCGTCTATATTTATAAATGTATAGATCTAAACCCCCTTCCTTTGTCCCTACAGATATTATCCTAGTGGAGATGCTTTTGCCTCGGCCTCTGATGATGCAACAGTGAGTTCCCTCTAAACACAAATCAACATTTTAAACTGCTCATTCAAAGGCATGTGTTGACGTGTCACACTTCTGATCAATTCTCAAAGTTCTGTAAGTTCTTGTGTATTTGTGTCAACACAAAGCAACTTTGATTGATTCCATCTATTTTCACTGGGCAACATAGTATACTGTGATAAAACTGGTCAAAGATCACATCTACATCATCGTCTTATCTAAATCTAAACATCCTTCTTACTCAACTTAATAATGATTGTGATTAATTGTATGCCTTACTAGGTAAGAGGTGACAATGTGTGACTCTGTTTCAGTGCCGACTGTTTGATCTGCGTGCTGATCGGGAGGTGGCTATCTACTCCAAAGACAGCATTATATTTGGCGCCTCCAGTGTGGATTTCTCCCTCAGTGGTGAGCAATACAGCTGGCTAACTACACAACTACATAGTCCATTTGACAATCTACCAATACCAATATCCTCTGTTTGTTTAATTAATACGTTAGAATAGGGAGCATTATATTTTATGTGGAGTCTGGAGTTCTTCCTCAGTGGTGACTAACTTCCTCAAAGCAGCTGGCTAACCACCCCTCAGCCATTTCCTCCAGGAGGGAATAATCCATTTGGCCATCAACCATTACAAATATCGTCTATTCATTTCATGAATAAGTTAGATAAGGGATCAAAATAAAACTAACAAATGTACATGCAGTTGGTATGTGGTGATTTTAATTTACTGATAGTTTTTTTTTCACTTTCTTACTTAAAAGATTAGAGATGAAAAGATAGTCATCTATATTTCAGTTTTGCAGTTTTGTTTAGAGGAAGCAAGAGGAAATTAAGTTGCCACATTTAAGTCACATTGCACTATATTACATTTGAGATTAATAGCTATTTTGACAGAATGTTATCAGTCATGAAAGAAATCACAGATATTGCAGCAGTCATCACATTGTATGGCATCAGGCAAAGTAAAAGCACACAACACTCAACATTAGGGCAATACGAGTACGGATACGGGTTTTAGAGTTGGTTATCAACAATGCAAAAAGTGTTATTATGTGTGCACAATATACAGAATTCTGGAAAGTGTTCTGAGCAGAACAGCATATGTACCGATTTTTTTATTTTTTATTATACTATATAGGTTTAGATTTTTAAAAATTTTGAATTTATACTACTAGAAATACTTACGATGACATTTAAAGTCTAAGGGAGATTACAAATTAGACTGAAGGGAAGGGGACTACCCTGCGTAGAAAGAACCACAAACTTTTGAAGCCAGGACTTTTTTTAATCTGACAATGCAAATGCATATATACAAAATAGACAAATCTAACTATGGTATGGACATTTGCCATATTATGAGTTTTGTTTCTGAAATATTAATTAAATATTATTTTTGTTCCCTATGCGTCCTTTTTAACCAACCTCAGGTCGTCTGTTATTTGCTGGCTATAACGATTACACCATAAATGTCTGGGATGTATTGAAAGGGACACGCGTCTCCACTCTGTTTGGCCATGAGAACCGCGTTAGCAAAGTCCGAGTCTCACCTGATGGAACTTCATTCTGCTCAGGATCCTGGGACAACACTCTTCGGGTGAGATGAGTCGAAAATGTTAAAACGTGGTTAAAATGTAAAGGCACAAACGGGAATAACAGTAAATTATGGTGTGAGAAGGAAAAAAATTATATAATTTGCACACTGCAAATATGTAAAGAGGAAAGGGAATCCAAGGTAGTAAACGGCTGATCTAGTTGAGCAGTCAATCTCTACTTACCCTTTGCCATAGTGACAGGTTATTCCCTATGGAAAATCCCTTCCCTTGTTATATTACTATCAAGCGAGACAAGATGTCAAATGAGCCAGCATTCTAAATATTGCTTTCAGCAGTTGGTCATTAATTGGTAACTGCAGTCAGTAATTGGTCCTCTCCTGCTTATCTCACCTCCTTCTCTGTGTTTCCCTACCTCATATGTGAACTGTTATTTATTTTGCAGATCTGGGCCTGAATCCATGATATCATAACCATGAGGCATCGTCCCGAACTATAACAGTTCATAGAGTGGCGGCTGCGTCCTGTAATCATCTACTCAGAGCGTCCCTGCCATAAAGCCACTCTATGACACGGCTGTGCCCCCCCCCCCCCCAAACACACACACACACAAGCACCACCAACACCACACACACACACTCAAACAAACAAGCACACTCTCTCATACTCAATGCACTACTCAATACACAACACTCACAGCTCATCTCCCTACAGTAGTTTAATAGATGTATTCCCAATTATGTAGATTTGACACCCTGTCACAAGGGAGGTATCTATTTGATAGAACAACTGTATATCATATGTTTAACAAGTTTATATTCATAACTGTATAATTGTTAGCTTCCTTACAGATCAAAATTGTATTATTATGAAAATACTTGCTATTGATTAAATGGTATGAAGCAATGTTAACAAGCCTGAATAACCCCTGGAGTTCAGACTGACCAACAGCATACATACTGCCCTTTACTTATAGGTCTGTGTACAATACTAATGTACATAACTACACTGCCACTTTTTACTGCTGCGTGTTTCCATCAAAACTGCTACAGTAACAGATAAACAGATTTCAGAAACTGTAAATCTCCTTTGGGTGCATTGAAATCTACAGTCACATCCTGTCTGTCTCTAAAGATATTCGAAGCAGGACTACTTGCAGTAGATTGTTCTTACTTTTATAAAGACTTTGGCTAGAATTATCTTCTGTTAAATAAATGTAAAGTACCAATAATTTGTGTTGCGCTTTTTATATTGACTAATTGAACACGTAGGCCGATCTGGTTATGAAAGCAGATAGCTAAAGACCCAGGGATGATGATAATAATGCCTGTGATAATTATGTTGACGCAACTGATCATGATGATGATGAAAATGATGATCACGAGCATGATCGATTGTGGTTTTATTTGCCATGACATACATTCAGAAAGTACTTTCCTCTAGAAGGAGGAGTCAAATCATTATTACAATGGAAACGCTGGCCTTCCACCACTAGTTTACGTTGCATTCCAATCAAGTCTTTCTTGTTCCTCTTCCGTTCTTCGAGGCGAGAGTAGTCTGATATCGCTGGGAGGGTGAGTTATTGTCTAAAAATGTGGCTATATTGCCTAAATATATAGGCAAAATATGTCGACTTGTTCATGAATAGATTGACAAACAGCTTAGATAATTTGGAAATTGTTTATTGGGCTTTTAAATGTAACCTGCTTTTTATACCTAGCCAGTGACTCGTTTGCTGTTGTCCGTTGCGTTGCTTCGGTCCTTTGTGTCGTGTCTGTCATGAATGAAAAAGCAGCGAAGAGATCGATTTGATTTGCTAGCTATGCGAACGTTAGCATGACATTGTGTTAATACACAAGGCTTAGTTAGCTATAATACTAGATAACGACCTACATATCATTCAGATACATTATTTAGCCAACCCGTTAAATGTACGCAAGCATCTGAGCCAAAGTGTCGTATCATTCGTTAGAGAGCTAACTCGTTAGCTGCAACATATCTTAGTTTCACTATATTTCTGTAACGCTAACGTTACCAATGATTAAATAAAAGTAGTAATATCCGACATTATAATACGATTTAGTAACGTTTTAAAATGAAATCAGGGAGGTTATCATAGTGGGTACCTAACTTTCAATTACTAATTAGCTGGCAAGCCCATGTCCGCTAAATTTAAAGGGCTCACGAGTTAGCTGACGTTGTAGCTAGCTTTGTGCTAGCCTAGTAGAATGTGTAGTTACGTTTCACAGCTGCTGGATACTGCTGTGATAGGATTAACGTGAACGTTAATATTTGGTAACGATAATGAGCGTAGCCAATGTTCGTAACAATTTGTTAACGAGTCATTATGCTAAAGTCGCTACGTCAGTGTGGATACTTTTAACAGCATCAAAACGCTAACTTACTATTTCAGCTATTTTACCTTCTAATAGTTGGTTAGGTTTGGAGGCCAAACCTAAAATAACGATAGCTAGGTCCACTAAGTGAAATATTTGTAATTATGCTTATAGAAAATGTCGTGTTGGCTGTGGAAAGATACCATGGCAATTGCAGAGGACTACCTGTCATTCTGCAGCTCAAGCCCAGCCCGCCCCCCTCCCAGCGAGTCAGCGGCAGCTATGAGACGTCTTGCCCAGGACATGGAGACTCAACATCGTGCTCGTTTCCATTCACTCGCTAAGACCTTCCTGTGTGAGTGCGGGCCGGATCCGTGCACCAGCCTTAAGAGGGTGATGGAAGAACTTGTTGGGGATGGACAGCTGAACTGGGGGAGGGTAGTGTCCCTCTTTACCTTCACTGGGGTGCTGACGAGCCAGCTGCTGGAACAAGAGGATAAGGAGCCTGGCCAGATATTCGAGCAGGGGCCAGGGATCTGTAGTAGACTGGCAGAGACTATTGCAGACTACCTAGGACAAGAGAAGAAAGATTGGCTGATGGAAAACGAGGGTTGGGTATGTCTCAGATATTTCCCTTATAATCCTATACATTTGCAAACACCCATATAGTTATTCTAACTGGAAAGTGTGTTAAGAGTTCTTTCTTCTCTAATTGTACAAGGTTACTGGCACAATTCAATGAAACCTTTTTACTTTGTTTATAGAATCTATTACTCAGATGTGTTCTATAAATACATCTTGACATGACTATGTATATTAACAGTATAGTAGAGTCATGTCTTCGTACCATCAATAAGAAGACCATTCAGATGCCTTTCTTTATGTGGTTGCTGTGATTATGGGAATACGATGGTAGCATCGGCCAAGAATCTGAGGAATGTGTGCTCCATTAAGGAACACTAATGTGCCTTACTACCACACATGCAACTGAAAGTTTGGTCTTACGGGAATTTGTCTACTAAAACCAAGTACCTGGGCATTTTACAGAAGGTGCTTTCCCTTTGAAATTACTTCTGTCTGAAAAAAATGAGGTAGGGGGAGGGGTGGGGGGGAATGCAGCTGCCTGAGAAGTTCCCCATTCTCTTTGTCTCTTTTTTGTTTTTTAGAGCGGCTTGTTTTCAATACGTAGCGATTGTGTGTGGGCCGAGTCATTTTCGGTTTGACTGTAGTAGAGCCAAGGTTTCGGAAAAAGACTGCTCAATACAGTGATGTGATTTAAATAATTACGTTCTTTGAGACTGATAACTACACTATAGTGAGAAACAACCATAGTTATACCTCTTTTAATCTGTTGTTGTTAAACTGGTGTATAAGTCCTTTTGATACAGATAGATTAAGGCAATGGAACTGTGACTGTAGTGGTGTCCGTCAGTGTTGCTCATGGGCTTTGTGGGTATTTCTGAATTGTGTTATTAACTTAACCATGTTCCAAATCCAACCCGGTTCTAAAGTATGTCTTTTCAATGTGTCTCCAACAGGAGGGATTCTGTAAGTTTGGCAGTGCCAGAGATGTACAAGAATCCTCAATGAAAACTGCCTTGTTTGCGGCTGCTGGTGTAGGCATTTTCGGGTTAACTTTTCTCCTTGTTCGCTAGCCAACCATCAACCTTCACGGCTTCATTTTCAGTTTCGTTTTAGATCAGTTTTAGACTGTTTAATGTCATTGTTTTTCTGTCAACAGAATGTTTGCCGAAATTATGACCAACGTTATCTTATGGTGAAGATGGTAAAATAATGTCGATGCCTTCAAAAAAGATGAAATAAGTGATGACTGCTTGCATATCTCAGATTGTAACATTTGAACATTAATGGTCAATGCACAGAACGCTCAGGTTGTATTCAACACAGCCAGTGCTTCGGTGTTTATATCCTTAGGCTATGTCGCTACAAAGATAAGCATCATGTTTAATTCTAGACTTTTTATTGGTTTTCTGTCCTCATTTCATTTATATCTGATTCCTTTTAACACATTGAACTAAGTTGTGTATAGGCAGTCTTATGTATGAAACCCTTAAATTAATATATTATATTTATATAAAATTAAACTGTAAACGGTCACAATTTAGGAATTGATCAAAGGCAGATTCAATTTTTATTTAATTGTTATTTTTTTCCTTACTCTGGCTTATTTATGTCAAACGTGTGTGTGTGTGTGTGTGTGAGAAAAAGTGGGTGACCAGACAGCGGTGCTACAATGCGTTACAAGCATTTTTTTCATCTGTCTGACATACCAGGGACCAATGTAAAATGTACTTTTCTTTGCTTATGCTTTTTAGAACAAATGTTCACAATGGCCAAGCAGATCTCTCTTTAGCATTATTTTTTTACATTGTTTAATTTATTTGTATCAATTTCTAAATAAAAAGTTAAATCATGTAGTGCTTGTATACAATTTTGTATTTTACTTTCGAGTTTACAGCAACACAGTGTTTTGATATAATCTCTGACTCCCCACCCCCCTCCCTAGTAGGCCTGTCAAGGCAAGCCCTAGTGTTTGCATCCTCTTTCCTCTGCTATGTTCATTTCTCAGAATTTGCAAAAATAAAAGCACATCCTGTTTCTGTCACCAGCGATGCATCTACTGGGTTTCTCAGAGGCAATGCCAGATATGTTCTTGGTATCACTATTACTAAGAAATTACATCAGTTTTATTTCATTAGACAAAAAAAGTATAATATATATAAACTACATGGTGCGTTTGCAGACATGTTATCAATATATTATGAGGCTAGGTAATCTAGGCTACTCTGTCTTGTATTATGGGCAACTCTTTACCAAGTGCACTGCGCTGGTTCTCCTGTTTTGTAAGCTTAGAGTTACAAAACATCAACCATTTATTTGTAATTCTCTAAAGAGTTGTATAGAATGGGAAACTAGGTAAAGCTTGGGTTGTGGCACCACATTCGTCTTGTCTCAAACTTACTTAATAGCCAAACAAAATAATGTTTGAAAGCAGTTTAACTTTACTTTTGTCTCATGTTAAGGATTTGACGTTTTGTTGTCAGCATGGATTGAAAAGGCAGCTGACTATTTGTCTTTCTCTCCATGCAAGTTGTGAAATCTGTTTATACTAGGGTTTACATAGGCACACAGCAATATTGCCATCTCAGACTTGTCTCTCAATATAGAACTACTCCGTTGTTACTTTATTGGAATGTTCAATGTGATTTTCCATCACAAACAACACCTATTTGTACACCTGGTAAAAGCACTGGGCAGCTTAGTAGTGCTTGTTGCTGAACTAGAATCTGTTTAGCATAGATTGTGAAGAAAGTAATAGGGACAGACTACAGACCTAAAGAGTACGTTCAGGTGTTTTTGCCTTTTTAGATCCTTATTAACAAGCCATTTCCCCAAACAACATGGTCACTACATGGCTTTTAATAAGCTCTCAAACATAGAAAGGTAACATGCAACTGGTGTATTAATTCTAAGACATTTGCCATTTCTGTGCACTACATAGACTTGTAGTCATGGACTTATTTGGGGTCATTTGTTGTGGCTGGATACAGGATCTAATTCTGATACGTGGTATGCAAATATTGAAGCCTACACCTTGCCTAGCAACCTGTTATGCGACCTTACATTCACACACATTTGTGCCGTGTTACCCCTCCCCCTTAAGTGTAACCGGAATTATTGAAGTTTACGTCAGTGAGAGGCTCTTGCAAGGACAGGTAATGAAGGAACCCAGCTGACCCCGGTTAGGGTTGACTCTTAAAATTCTACATGGTTATTTGTACCATAAGTTGTCAATTCCCGCTACTGATTCATAGCCTCATCAACTAGGCTAATATATACACTGGTCTGTGAGAGTAATTTCGTGGTTGTTTCAGGCTGAAATAGAAGAGATCATTGTCTTGGCCCCCTCAGACAAAGAAACAAAGAACATGTGTTGCCCTTGAAGGCTCTCAAAGCACTGATACTGGCCTCATTTCCTTTTTTACATCAATACGAAGTTAAGCTCACAATATGTGTTCTCTTAGAGACCCCCACGTTTTAGAATATGACCCTGATTTGCATATCTGAGTGTTCCCTGTTGATGTGTTTTCCTCCAGTAAAGCTAGTGTCACAACCAGACATACTGTACAAATTGAAGTCCAAGTTAACACTGTCTGTTTATTCTATGGATTATGATGAATACTGATCCAGGGGGCTTTGATTTTTAGATTTTACTGGTGTCTATCCCTGTTTACTGCAGACAGACTGGATGTGAGGGCTTAAGGAACCATCCTGAAAGACTGGGGCCACAATATCTGCTGTGTTTATAAGCTGATTGATGTGCTTTGGGTAAATGAGGAGAGGCTTATATGAGAAACACTGGCTTGCGGTCAGTTTCATTTCTGCTGTTACAGTGAGAGCAGGCAGTAGCTGGGCTGACCAGGGATCACAGAGGGATTCCCATCTTCCAGATGGGACTATCAGGACCATCCCTCAAAAACATTCAGGGTGCTGTGGTACATGGCATCACCACTGATCCGGCTTCCTCTTTGGGGCTGATGGCCCCCATTTCCCTCTTCTGTAGCTTAACATTCGTCAATGCCTGAAACCTCCCCAGCAACACTGTGGGCCAAATAAATAGCCAGGAAGAGAGATAGAGGGGTCATGGGGTTTAATACACACAAGGGACTCCCTGACCCCAAGATTAAACAACACAACAATAGGCAAAAAATGTGTCAGCCCTGATCAGATATTTGCTTGAATGGGCTGTTATGGCTCAGAATTTACTTCCTTAACTCTGGGATTAAAATAAAATAGCTAGCTTTATTTGAAATGTGATAAGTTTGCTACGTCCCTGCACTATCAATCTGACAATCCCATAGTCTTTGCCACTTTTCCAGAGTCTGTCTCGGTTCTAGGTTCCTGATTTTCATTGATACAACAATGGCCTGGTATCATGGGGCAATAAACTCGTAATTTGCCTGTGTAACCGGTTCCATAATGATTGCTCTTGCATTACCTAACAGATTGGATCTTCACTCAATGATTGAAAGAGATGGAAAGACAAGAGACAGGAAACTTGGCATTGATGTGATCTCCATATCAAACACAGGTGTTCATCTTTAACAGTGCTAGCTGTAGGGTGAGCAAATCAAAGACTAATCTAGATCAAACTGTTTACCATGTTTGTAGATTGCATCCTAATATCTGGACAGGCATATGGTTGTGTTTCTGAATCCTGATTAAACCTTCAGTCTTAGTTTCCCTTAGCAAACAATTCATCCACTCCTACCCCCACCTTCTTGAGTTTAAGCAAGACAGAATAACATGTGAAAGATTTCCCTTATTGAATTACAAATAGGTTTTTTAGAATTATTTCAATTCAATTCAATTCAATATTTATTGGTTAGGCTACGTAATGGAAATGTTAGCCTTTAGGGATTTTCATTCAATATAATCTCTTAGAAATGCAAAGATAAGAAAAACATGTATCAAAGTGTTTGAATACAAGATACATAGTATATAACAGCTACATCCACCTTATAAAAGTATTAAGCGCATGTGAATCCTTGGTAGATGTCTACGTCGGGGAAAGAAAAATACAACATTTAAGCAAATAAGAACAATTTGAGAACAGCTCACCAGGTTGCATGACTCAACTGACGTACTTCTGTATTTCCATCCTGCCCACATTCCGAGGTTTAAATGTAAACATTCATAAATAGAAATTAGATCAGGGTCATGGTCTGATGACGTGTTCTCATCTTGTCTTCCTTCCATCTGTATTCTCCTACTGGACAACACAGCTGTCCTTCTTCACCTTCTGTACATTCTTCATCTCACCTCCATTGCTCATCTCTTTAATCATCACCACCAGCTGTTAAAAAGTGAGCATTGGCAAAGGCAACATTGAAGACAGTGAGAATACCAAATAAGGTGCTGATCCAAGTCACAATATAGACAGAGTTGACCAACCTGTTTTGTATCAGGAAATCCACCAGATTCCAGTTTGGAATAGGCTAGCTTTCCATTGACTGTCACCTCAAAGCTGGCTGTGGAAGTCACAAGTAAAGTCTGTAAGGGGCTGTAAAACAACTGTACAACTCTAGTCTGTAGATTTTAGAACAAAAACATGCTTGATCTATGTAGGGGAAGCCTAAAATAATACTATTGAGATGCATGTTGACACCAACATTATGCTAATTCTTATTCAAATCCCTGCTGGAGCATCGACAAGCCAATTTGTAAAAACACATGGTATTAATATAATTCCCTCACACCAGTCTGTAGTTTATAAACAAATATTTAAATAAATGAGCGCAGCTAAATGATACAGCAATTTTTGGATCTTTTTGACCTAGGGTTCACGACAGTAGATCGGATGCTTGCTCTTCTTAAAGGTGTTTGAAATAAAAAACTAGGCCTGGGCTACACTCAATTTTAGCACAATATATTTAAGAAATTACAAAAAGAAATAGCTTGAAATAAGTTTGACACAAACATTACTTAATTCTAGCCGCCGCCATTTCATTTTTTGAATAAAACTAGAAGTATTTTAGTATTAGTATGAACCCATTAGTAAACAAAATGCAAAACAAATTCCATTAAAAGCTTACAGCGCCTCCCTGTGGTTCCAGACACCTCCGCATCAGGAACGTCCCGCATTATCGCAGAAGCCAAATCCCGATAGCGCGAGCCATACCCTCATCCACTACTATAAGGAGACGAGGAACAAGAAGCAAGAAAACGTGAAGTCAAGCTTTCATAGCCAACAACGCATCAAAAATATATACATTTCATTATACCGTCATCATTTCGCTATAGGCCTATTCTTGTTTTAAAAATAAAAATATCTGTTTTATGTTATGTTAGGCACTTGCCGTAGAAAAAAGGAAAAAGAATATAGGCATACCGGGCTTTGGGCATCATATTATAGGTCTAAATTGTTCTTTGCATACTTACCAATATTCAAAGTGGACTACAGCCGGCATATTTCCTCAGTTTTTCAGTTTCTTCAGTTTTTCAAACCTAGTACTGTGACCGCAGGTTAGTTGACTAAACTGCCTAGTCATGTCAGTTGGCTTTCATGTTCAATATGTTAACCACACCCCCCACATAGGTATGCAAACAATCAGGGCAGACAGGCAGAGTCAACCTTGCTCCCACTGTCCTCCTTACATATTGCCACTCCCAGTCTTTTCTGCTACACTGATGTCTAATTATTATGTCATTCTCCAGAACTTATGACCTTTTATTAAAAAATTTAATGTAATTAGGCCAATGAGGTTTCCAGGTAATCAGCTAGTTATTGGAGGAGCTTCTCATAAGCCTTTCCTACACGTTTCCCACAACAGCTTTCTCGAATATTTATGTGAAATGTGTTAGCTTCTTATCTTTAGATTCTTATTCTTCACGCAATCAGTTAAACGTAATTCCATAGGCGTCCCATCTGAGACCTACAATCATCAGCTCTAATCGCTCATCGAGGTATAATTGTTTTAATTGTCAGGCCGAGTATTACATTCTAAAGACAAAAATAGAGATTTACATTTTATTTATATTGATTCAAATATTACAGCCATTTTCAAGTATAATTGACACATCTGTCAAATAAAAAACCTGTTTACATGCCTGTTTTGCCTGTTTATATGATTAAAACTGTATCACAGTTGTTGATTTGAGTTTAAACAGTGTTGGGCGTGACTAACAAAATGTAAAATGTTCTTTGCATTGGTTGCCATGGTATATCATAAGCTATATTCCCTGTGGCTCCAACTAATAGGATAAAAATGTAAGCTATTTTTGTGCAAATTACAGCATGAGTTCGATTGATGGGCAAGATTCCTTAGCCCCACCTGCTGGGTCCTGTTCATCTTGTGAAAGCATCGGTTTGTAGTAATTTTGCTTCCAGTCTGTTATGAGAAATTATAAATAGAAAATAGAGTGAGAGACTACATATAACTTGCTAGTTGAAGTTTTTTTTTTCTTTTTTTTTCACAGAGATTACTGTACTGGTCCAATCACAATCCATGATTGTGAGTTGTTACAGGGACTTAACAGGTAAAGATACCCTCATGAAGGCTTTCAACATAAAAAATTAAATACAAATAGTTTACTGTTTTTTATTTTTATTTTAGGAAAGTAAAAACAGGAAAATTCCCTCACCAGGAAGTTTCAGATTCCAACAACAGATATTGCAGATGTGTTTTTCAAAGAACTTTTGAATAGCATCATCCCCACAGTTGGTAGATCCAAAAACCATATCATATGATCTGTAAATGCAAAGAAAATGCTATATAAGAGGAAACTAACTATCTAGTCCAAAAGTACATTAGTGGATTCAAATGCAAACATGTAAGATACTCACCCCTTCTCGCCTCTTTTTACAACTGATGGCTCTGTAAGAATCTCCCCTACTCCTGAAGAGACAGAGATACACTAAAATACAGTCATTAAGGACACCAAAAGCATGTGATGTTCCTATTGATCAATGTATGTATACTGTATACCCTATAGGCTTGGGATCAGGTTACCTTGCAGATCCAACACAAGCAGCTCTCCACGGGTGTATTCATAGGTCCAGTGGCTGAAGGCCAGCATCGTTTCCTCTAACAAGTTGGTGGGGACGATCTCATCTCCATTATTGTTGAACTTTCGGAACTCCCCAGTGATGCACTCCTCTATAGCAAACCACTGGCCAGCAGAATGACAGTACAGCAGAAAAACCTCCAGAAACCTGAAAAGTCACATGAAGAAGGCTGTGGGTAATGGTAGTAATCGACTGCAGCTGCATTAAACACAAGACTGTGTTACTCATGACAAACAATTTATTTTATTATGATTACAGAAAAACCTTTTAAATATGAATAAAAACAAACAGTTGAAAATTGCCAGTAAAACAACACAAAACAAATAAATGGTCATAAATGGCCCATTTTGACAACGTTAGCCCACAGTATGTGTGTGCATTTTCATGAGTTTACCTGGGTGAATAAGGGATTGTGTTAATCATCATTTGGTTGTAGACAAATATCAGCTTTTGAGCAGCTCGCTGCTGCTGGATTCTCTGGATAGAATGAACGAAAAATGGCACTACTTTCAATAGAGCTAACATTTGGTAAAAAAAACTAAGGTTAGTGGGAACTATTTTGACAATCTGCAAAATTACATTCTTTGTTTGCACTTTTAATGAATTGTCAACAATCAGTCAAGTATGTTTGTTAGAGAATGAGCCACAGGCCCTACCTACCCTGAGACAAAGATGCAGCACTGTGTCCTCCTTGTAGATGCTCTGCCAGGTTTGGACTACCTCTGGAAGGAAGGACTTGACAATGTACAGATGTCCAGGCTTCAGGATGTCATACTCAGACCAGGTGCAGAGAACTTTGAGGGCCCGCCGCAGCCCCCCGCCCATCTCCTCCTTGCTCAGGAACTCTATCTTGGCACAGAGGCCGCGTTGGGCCCAGGAGGACATGCTGTTGTTGATGGTGTTGGGAGAGCTTTCCTCCAGACGGTACACTGTCACTGGCTCACCTGCAGGGGGACAGAATAAAAACAAGGAGAGTTGGACTAAAAAGACTAAAATCAGATTGGTGTGTGTGTGTGTGTGGGGGGGGGGGGTGGTAACAGAAGCATCATTGTCACTTTCATTGGTATGAAGTCAGTCATTTAAGTACATTTTTGCGCAGACTTAAAAAGTCAGTTACATCTCACAAGAACAAATATAACGATAAAGGGCCCCCCTACTCGACACTACTGCGTGTATCTATATCTGTAGTGAGACCTTTGGTGTATTGGTCAGCTATATTATTAAAAAAATATATTTGTGTGGTTATAACTTGTACATGTTAGTGAGGTAAAAAAAAAATTAAGGTTTAAGATAATTGAGGCTTCACCAATTCCATGGACAGTACGTAGCTTGTCATGCTATGTTACCTCTGGGGGGAACAGGTGTGAAGGGGATGCTCTGAGAAAGCCTCATCAGGCTACTAAGCTCCACAGCTAGAGTCAGACATTAACAACAAACAAACAAACAAAGGTAGATTAACACAAACAGCTGAGGTTTATTCTGGTTGCACTATTCACAATCAACAGATTCATGACTACTATGAGACTGTTAAATCTTACTTGAATTCTGGTAACTCTCTGAATGCTCAAAAGGGGAACCACTGGCTACAAGGAAGAGAAAAAGAATAATCCCTGTACTCTACGACATATTCGACCAGACAATCATCAAAGCACTGTAGCTTTAAATTGTGTTCTTAGTTACAGTAGGTAACTTACAATATTCCCTTGCCCCTTGACAGACCTGCTGGGATGTGTAGGTAAAGGTTGCACCTGCTAAAGAGAAAACAATGACATCAGCTAGGATTACAAGACATACTGTACATCATAACGTAATTGAATTGAAGGGAGATAAGAAATAAAATAGAAAGATTAGGCTGACAATGGCCAGCTCCACGATTTACATAAAGCCATGAAGAAAAAGGTTTACAACAATTTTTGGTGTAACAGGCATGAAGATATAGTGCTACCTAGGAAGGGGTCATCACGTGAAATTATTTTGGAGGAGAGCAGGGTGCTAGTAATATAAAATATGTGGGAAGAAAAACTGTACTGTAAAATGTTAATGAAGCATAACTAGGCTCTATTAAGATATGTTACGTATTAGTCTCTCTTCTGAACCACTTTCTACATTGATTTTATTGTTAGTCGACTTTGCAGCAACAACTTAAACACTAGTGAAACTGTATCACTTGACTCTACATGCAATGTGAGAAGTTGCAAAGTTCAAACTAGGACAAAATTTCATAACACATTAAAGTTTCGTCATTTAGCAGACACTCTTATCCAGAGCGACTTACAATGAGATTACAAACGGATTGACAGTTCCCGTGGATCAATTTAGGGCTAATTCCCTTGCTTAAGCCACTAGTGGTGGTGTTTGAATTCATGACCTTTTGGTCACCAGGAAGCAGTCCTACCCACTAGCCCACCACTATCCACTAATGTCCCTTTAAGATGAGCAAGTCAAAAAACAGAAGTGCTATTTCAAAAACCCAACTAAAAGACTGTGTAGAATTTGCAACCAGCTGCAACTGCCCAGGCTTCGAGTATAAAAAACACTGTCAGATGGAAACAGTGAACTCTCTTTTTCGTTATTGAACATTCCTATGATCTGAATCAGACTATTTGATAGATAATTACAGCTGTATATTCCTTATTACCATGAACCTTGAAATCAAGTGTATATTCTACATTATGCGAGAATATTTAGTTTTCCCAATAGAATATGATGCAAACTGTAATATACAACATTACTAAAACCACCTAAAATAGCAATATATTTTTAATAAGCACTTGGAGTATTACATCATAATTTTATTTGAAGAAATTTTTGTATAGGCTCCAAACATAGGCTATTAGCTCATACTCTTAGCTAGTAAATCCCTTTAGCTCATGTGCCAAAATAAATTGCACATTCTGATCTAATTTACAAGATTCTGGCTTACGAAAGGTAGGGCTTCTGTCAAACTCTGTGATTCCAGCATATGAGTTAACTGTCTTCATGTGGCACTGGCTCTCTTGTGGAACCTGTAGACCCAGATGAACAGACATGCAAGAAGCAACTATAAAGCTTACCCATTAAAGGACGACAAGCAGGTATAATCATGCCAACTGATGTGTTAAGGTTTTGTTGCTCATCTAAAGTGCAAAACAATACCCAGGAGATATAACAGGAATTAAATATACTGTACCATACAAGGGTTTTATGTACGGTGCAATCAATTTAGGGAAATACAAAGGAATACAGTTATTGACTATGGAAAAGGCTGGTTAAATCCCACCTGGTCTCTTTTATGTGTGGCTGAACTTAGCTGTCCACTGGGGGCAGAGGATCTCTCTGTGATCTGCAGCTCTAACCCGTCTTTAGGTCCTAAGAGAATCAAACTAACAATGAGACAACCAGAGTCACACACATTCACTCTGCAGACACAGTCATAACCATGTTTCTGACCTGAACAGTTTATTCTTGGCAGTCTTGTAGTGTGGACAAAAATGAGTACTTGTCAGGCCATGGTCATCAGAACTAGAAAATGTAAGTAGCCTGCTAGCCTTTGGCTACAAATGTTTAAGACTAACAATTGCAAAACTGTCTTCGGTGGCGGGGATTTAACAGGGGTGAATGGAGAGGGACTGAGGTCCCACAGCCTTAATATGTTTGCATCCTATCACAACCGTCAGGGCAGCAAGTTCCATTCCAAATCACTTTTTTATTAATGTATTATTTTTATATTTACTTCAGAAACACACAACAGCTTAAAGGGGCTGACCAATCCAAGACAAGAAGAGGCAAGATATCTATTAGAACCCAGATCTGTGCACCCAAAGAAAGAAAGGCTCTATTATTAGGCTCCAACCTCTGGTTCTGCTCAGCTTTGTGGATGTAGCCCTCTTTTTAGGAGGGTCTGTGGGTCCACTGTAAAGCGGATGCCAGGCCTTTGGACAGGATGCAGTTCCTGACTCACTCCGGTCTCGGCTCCTTTGTCCACTATGTTTCCTAGGCACCACAGCAGGGGCAAGGGCACAGCCTGGGAGGGGTGAGTCTTTGTGGACGTTGTCCTGTGCTGATGAGGTCCAATGGCCTGAACTAACCTCATCGTCACAAAAAGCTTGATTGACGTAGCCATCACTTGGTTGCAGTCCCTCCCTCTTTTCTAGCCCATCGATCCTGTTAGGCTTCTCACAGACAGGGAAACCTATGGCAGAGGTTTTGGACACAAGGGCCGGCTCCAGTGGACGGGTCAGCTGCCTCCGGGTGAAGGAGTGGCCACTGAAACGCAGCTCTGGAGGGGACATGGCCACGGCACCGAAGGGGAAGGCACTAACGCCACTCTCTGCAGCAGGTTGCCCCCGCTCAGCCAACGACCTCCTCTCCGGGTTCAGTCCACGGTAAAGAGTGGGGTCCACACCTGATCCGGTTCCTGGGAACAGTCCCACTTTTTGTCCCGACCTACGCCTCCGCATACTATCCCCAAACAAAGTGTCTGGGATGCTGACCCCTGCACCAGCCATCCTCTGGGAAAGGCTGATCTCCCGGGAGCTCCACATCTGGGCCTTGTTGTTATGAAGGTGGCTAATTGGAGGGTTCAACATGTGAAAAGAGCAATCCGTACAGTTACGACGATTCCACGACTCTTTTAGCTGGATACACATGGTCTCAACCCTGAAACAAGAGAAATTATTTAATCTTAGTATATTATATGCAACACCTTAAAGATAAGAGCTTTGTGATCAGGACAAAATAAAAAGTACATAAACTGAATACAAAACAGGTGATTTGAGTGCTCTGAGCAAGAAGAAGCTGTCTCTTTAACAAAGCTTATGGTTTGAATGTCTCATTTCAAAATCTATCCATTATACATGTACCTGCAGACATTCAGCAAGAAATGTTGCAGTCAATCAAATAGTGATACACTACTCCTAATCAATATTCAAAACAAATCCATGAAGTTCCAAATTGTAATAAAATGTTGCCGCATTTGATCTGTTTATTATACAGCGTTTGCATGTAACCAGTTCCTGCTCAAAATGTCAGTTTATAAAGTAATGGAAAGATGTACAGAGCTCTGCAAAACTCCTAGGATGTTTTAACACACATCGTTCTATGCTCATGCAGGAGTGAAGTACAGGTGGATTTATGAACAGGTCCAATTAGTACAAATACAGTAGGACGCCACGTCATCACGCAAATTAACTGTTTACATTTAATGGAGTTTACCAAAAAAATTATGTCCTGAATAGAATAATTGGCATTGTGAATTTGCGAATGGAAAATGAGTAGGAGCAAAGAACCAAAAACATCTTCTGTACGCTCGCGAAGACGTACCTGTCTGAGGTAACACGTATGCGCTCCTCACTCCCCAAGTGAAACCGCTCCTCTTTCTCCTGGAAGTAAGTCTCCACACACTGTTCCTCAAAGTCATGCAAGTCCCTCTGGGCCTCAGCAGTCAAAAACAACTCTAAAAGAAAAGCATACACAATGGAGAATATCTTAATAACCAATGTATGATTAGAATCATTAAGATTAGAATAACCTGGTCCAGTTGTGTTTTATTTAGTTCTAGTCGTACATTTAACAGTACAGGTGCAACAGAACGTTTGATAAGGGAATCATATTACATTCTCCACTTAACGGAGGACCAAAGTGTATATTTAATAAAATACACATCAACACATATGTATAGGAGGGTCTGTAATAAAATACATGATGGTCAGGAGAACTAAACTTTGAAAAGCAGATCATGAAAGGGTGTAACTGGTTTTTCCTGAGAACATCTTCATACTTGGTCCCACAGTCTTTTCTTTTTTCACTTTACTGCAGATGCAGACAAAGAGAGACACAAGGTGGCTGAGCAAGATGAGCGGGGGAGGGAGGGAAGGCTTCTTGTGGTGGGCCATTATGAAGTGGTAGCGATGGTACTTCCACACTGTGTTTGAAATGGACCTGACTGCAGAGTGCACGTGGCTGAAAACAAAGAGTCAAGTTAGCTACCACGACACAGTGCAGGGTTGTCAGAAAATACTCAAGCAGTGAGACCTGGACTTACTTGAAGAGGCCGATTAGGAGATTGACCATTATCATATACTGTATAAAGATAAAGACTGCTTGCAGAAGAGGGGTGAGCATCACTCCGGTAGTGCACATGTTCTGCTCGATTGGATCACTAGTATTGTGACACCCTGTGGAGAGAAAGACGCAAAGTTAAACGCTGATTCGGGCTTCTACACTCTATACACACACACACACACACACACACACACACAAATATATTTGATCAAATGTATAAATATGCAGAGCATCCAAAAACACGCCTACCCATGATAAAAAAATCTTTCAATCAATCTTTCATTTAAATAACTAAAAAAATCTAATTTGAAATATTATTAACATAATATAATGCAATCGTTGATTTATTATTAAGTAAATGTATCACGACCATTTGCAGTAGAACATAAACTTCAATTATATTAGACAACACACCCAGCGTGTACTCCACCTGGCTTGGATAAGTGGTGAAATTGCAGAAAACAGTTTAGTTGTTGTTTGTCTCCTATTTATTTTGATAGCTCTAGCCATTCAAATGTTTGCAGTTGAAGGTGGTACACAATTAAATGAAGGAAGGCTTCATCTGAACATGTGTGGACTGTGATTATTAGGTTTGATTTCCTTCTTTTCCCTAGTGAAATAAAATCAGCTGTCATGCTGTGGTTTGCTGCTTGAAACGGTCCTTACTATTGCAATCATCCTTGCCATACTCATCTCACTTACAGTCAATTTCACTGGAAAACAATTCTCCATACATCATCCAGTATGGTTTATATACAACATCTCTGGCCATTGTCCAACTGGGCTCCTCATTTGGATAACGAAGGGCTTGGTAGGGCACACCATAGCTGAGCAAGATTACAGCCATAATTGCCACTATGCTAAACATGTTGGTCACCTGTAACACATGACAGTCTCATTCTATAACACAAGCCTGTTGAAAGCATTTTTGATATAGGAAATATTAAGAACCCAAAAAGAAAAAGAAATAAGCATTTGAATACACACACACACACACACACACACACACACACACACACACACACACACACACACACACACACACACACACACACACACACACACACACACACACACACACACACACTAACATTTGCCTAAATGCAGGTGTTACAAATATTGTGTTATTATTACAAGTAAAATAGCACAATAAAATTAATTAGGTAATCTGAAATATAATTAAAACAACTCTCTGATGACCTATTTGACATGACTAAAAACAAGGGGGAAACTAGACAAAAATGTATCTTAAAACACAAAATCCAAGTAATTTTTGTAAACTAAAATGAGCCTAACTAACTTGAGCAATTGCTGAATATTTTCTGTGAAACTATGTTCATGGACTAAACAATATATCCTAGACCAGTGGTTCCCAATCCAGTCCTCAAGTACCCCCAGCCATACCAGGAAATTAATCTTCCCAAGTGCCAGCACACCTGCTGCAATTAGTCAAGGCCTTTCTGTATGTGACTAATTACACCAGGTGTGCTAGAAACTGGGAAGATTAAATACTTGGAATGGCTGGGGGCATTTGAGGACTGGATTGGGAACCACTGTCCTAGACGACAAATGCATAAAGCTTGCAATGAAAGCATAGAGGTTTAGAAAAAGGAGCAAGCTAGAATTTTAGTTACATTTCTATTGAACTAAATTATCCAGAGATTATCTCTATAATTACACTCAAATAAATGTGTCACTAATACTATCCAAAGACCAAAGCACGCAAAAAAATCAACACTGCAAACAAAAAATACAAATGGAATTTAGTTTCATTTAAATTTTTCCAATTAAAAAACATTTAAACTCACCATTTTAGCAAACATTATCACATATAGTCCAACTTGCTGGCTGACAGCCAGGATATCCAGGAGTCGCACAATCCAGAATATAATATTTAGACAATACAAAGTCCTCCCAGAATCTAGTGTAGACTCTCCTCCCAATCTCAGACCAAAACCAATAAAGAAGGTAAAAATTGCCAGGAAGTCACTAAAGTTAAAATAGTAACTAAACCAGACTTGGATCTTTTGTCTTATTTTTCCCGCTTCAGACATAAACATCTAGAGGAAAACACATGTTATAAATTAGGAGTATTATCGTTCCACCTTTTATGAAAGAGACAGTTTATTTTGGTGCTGGATGTCCTACCTCACGGATCTTCTCAATGGCATAGGTGAAGATGTAAAGGATGACCACCCACTCCTGAGGAGAAGGCCAAGGGGGCATCTTGACCAGGACCACGTAGGAGTAGAGCATCAGAAAGCCCAGGTACACCAGCTGACCAGGGGACACACACAACAATAAGACACCGGAATTTTTCTTCGAACATGCTAGCACTAACAGTTTGCATCTTCCAATTAAATGTCCCTTAGAACTCTAAAAATAGTGTTGCTTTACACATACAAGTCGACAATTTTGCTTTAGATCTGACAGAGTAGCTATTGCAACGCACAGCACCACAGTATGTTTAGTTACACAATACATTTAATTAGATCAACTATTGACATTTTCTTTAATTTTTGTTACATTGTTACGTCCACAATATTCTCTACATACCGTGTTGAACCAGAACTTTACTATGGGAGCGTGGTAAAAAGCATTGAGCTTTCTGGCGATTGGAAACTCTTGGGACTGAACATGTGGATTGTTTTCATTCTTCTCTTCAACCGTTTCACTTTCTCTGGCATCTTTAAACACATCCTAAAAAAGATTAAAGATCAGGCAAACTGTTACTCTGATTCATGCTGATAGGTTAATTTGTATGCGCCAGCATTCATTTCTGACCATTTCGATGTCGTCAGATTTTTGTATCAAGTTGTCCGCACTGTCTTCCATGGTCATCTGGTGGGCGTCTTGGCTCTGAGGGATGTGGGACATCTCAGCCTTGGTCTTGTACTCCAGCAGCAGAATAGCTGGGGGAACCAGGATACTCAGGATCACCTGACAAAACACTCACACACCTCACTTGAAGTCGGTGACAGTGACAGTTTGCAGGAAAAAACGGTCTTGATATTAGGGACCATATTAGTCTAGACTTCCGGCTCACCTTGTACCAGGAGTTCTTGCGCATGTTGAGTCGGCCCATCCACATGTCAGACAGCAGCATCTGAGTGCAGGTGTGAGCCACAAAGGGACGAAGGTGGGAGGATACGGCCAGCTTCAGACAGGTGGAATTACTCCAGTTCTTCAGTTCATAAGTCAACAGCTTCATGGCCATAGTCTCATCCTGTCTGAATGACTGCTCCAACAGGTCCACAGCCAAGGTCCCAAACTCACTAAGAACAGAAAGGTAATTTTTCTTTGCCTCACATTTTGACACAGTAAAAAGTGTTAACAGAGTCGAATATTTAACAAAATATCTTGAATGTGTATTTTAGGAGGCTCAGTCTTTCTTATATGATTTGAGAGTTTTACTTGGAATACTCCTTGAGCTTCTCTGATGTATTGTACACTATGTCACTCTTCTTGGCCTCATAGCCCATAGAACGACACAGCTTGCAGGCCACTAGTGCTTTGGCCATACTCTCCTCTCCATGCTGCCAGAAGAACAGAGACATTTTTTGTCTGTTCATCAGCACAGCCCAGACCAGTAGCTCGTTGAAGGGGTAGGGAAATCTCCTCGTCTCAGGATCGTCTATGTCTACGATCTCCTCCTTACTTTTCTTCTTGAACTGTTCAATGGAAGGCTCGGGCTTCAAAATCGAATGAAAGAAAAAACAAGTGTTACGGAATAGAATGGCTGAATAAACTGACTATATTGATGACACTATTTCAAAAGTTCATATTGTGCTTACAAGGCTTGGAGAGACCCGTGTTGTGCTTACCTTGGGTTTGTATGGCTGTGCAGTCTTGATGAAGTGATTATGTCTAGTCTTTTCTTTCTTGTCAGACTGGGAACTGAAAGACTCATGACTTTCTCTCAAGTGAGAGCCATGCCCCACAGTGTGGCGACCTGACCGCTGTATAATGGGACAGACAAACATGGACAAACATGGTAAAGCCATATTTTAGCAGGGGATTTCGATGTATAAATGTTGCTTCTGCAATAATACATTTAAAAAAGGGCCCAACAGACCCCATTATCAATTACAAAGCTTTTCCATAGTTTGCTTAGTTCAACTTAATTTTTACCCTGTTGTTGCCATAGAGATTGTTGTATATAGCTCTGAACCGTTTTTTGGTGTAGTTACACCTGTACGTCCCGCCCATGAGATATTCTATGACCAGGCCCACATCAATCAGAGTTATTTTGTAGTCTTTGGGGAGGTTACCCTGTTAAAATCATAGTTAAAGTTGTCGAGTTATCAATAAAACTGGTCCAAAATAATTATAAGAAAAGAAGGGTTGGTATAGAGTTAAAACCTTACCTGTTTGACATCCTTTACTAGGTGTAAAAGGGTAGGATTGTATTGTGATTGTTTCTGTAAAATTAGAAGTCATCAACATTAATAACTTGTATGTAATATAATATTGTGTATGTGTGTGGGTGCCTCCACAGTGATGATGTTGATTACCGTGTTGTAGAGCTCCTCCAGCCGGGTGATGGTGAGGAATCGGTGCATGCTCACACCATTTTCTATCAGCAGCTTCACAAAATCAACCCTGTCCATCACTAGTGCATCCAGCATAGCCTGCTCCAGAGAGCCCACCTACACACACACACACACACACACACACACACACACACACACACACACACCTCAATTATTCCAAGTGGTGGTGGTATAAATAGCCGTTGTACAGTGTGTAGGCAAGAGACCACTGGACTCACATGGGACAGCATAGGGGGACCTTTTGCTTATAGACCATAAACACACGTACCAGTAGCTGCTGTCCGTAGACGAACACATGATTCTTGGCAATGTCTACTCGGTCCCAGGCCAAAGTCAAAGCGAGCTGATCGAATGAGGACGTATTTGTGCCTTAGGGAGAATAGGAAAATAAACACAAAGAAACATAGAACTTGATTCTCAAGCATGCATAATCATCAACAATATATCCTTTCTACCCTGACATATAAAAGGAGTGTGGTTTTTGATTTTGCAGATAAGGAGAGGACAATATTTTCCACATTGACATAATACATTATAAACATCTTTTCAACTTCAGTTAGAAACACACAAAAAAAGAGTGATAGTTATGAAAGCTGATATTGAAGTTACCTCGGAGTAAGGCCGTCAGAACAGCCACATCAAAGTCCTGTTGATCCTCCGAGCCAATGTCAAACAGAGTGATCTGATTTTAGGAGATACAGAAAAAAATTACAGCATGACATTGAAGTTAAAAATGAAAATTGGCAATTAGGAAAGTGGGCAGTCCTGTGTATCACAACACGATAGAATGTTTAAAGCACAATATTATTCTTTTGAGACCCCAGTGTCCTGATAATGTTGTATCTTAAGGTTCCTGCCGATGCTATACAATCTCTAGAGTTGTCATAACGTCATTTTGATGTGCTTTAAGTAGTAAAAACATAGGAAAAGACATGGAACACTAGAAAGAGATGGGTGGGCGTAATGTTTAATTTTGTAGTTTTTAAATATCTGAAATGCTAGTAATGATATCAACTTAGTTTTATCCACTATACATCCATGAAAGCCAGTTATGTTACCAGTTCTTTGTGCTTCATGCATTCCATGAGTGTCTGGAAAAGATTAATGGCATCTCTGTGGCTGATTTTGAATGTCTTGTTGATGGCAGCAAGGATTTCAGCCTCCACACCATCAGGTAAACCCCTGGGGGTTATTGAAATGTATAGCTCTATATTAGAACTTGGTTAATACAGTAGCCAGACAGACTTTCCTGTATAAAGGCAAGAGCAAGTGTGTTTGTACAGCGAGAGAGAGAAAGAGACAGAGAGAGAGAGAGAGAGAGAGAGAGAGAGAGAGAGAGAGAGAGAGAGAGAGAGAGAGAGAGAGAGAGAGAGAGAGAGAGAGAGAGAGAGGTGGGGGGTTGGTACCCGTCCTCCTCGGTCTGTTTGTGGACATAGGCCAGTATGTCAGCAGCGCGGCCGGTTCCCTCACAAACCACCACCGGGACAGGGGGGCTCTCCTGGAGGTACTCCAACACAGTCAGAATCACATTGGGACCCCCCTCAAAGATCAGGGCCACCAAAGGAACAGCCCAACCAAAACCTGGACACAGAGAACACACACATCAGTCACAGAAAATACAATAGTCCCCGGGTGGAGACACCTGAGTGGATTGTTCTTTAAAAACATAGTGGAAAGGACACATTCAGAATCATTAATTAAAGTTAAAAGTACAATGAATCAATGAACAAACACAAATAAATAAATAAACAAACAAACAAACAAATAAATAAATAAACAAATAAATAGATAAATAAATAAATAAATAATGCTACTCGTCGATCAGCCCTTTCTTCATCCTGCCTTTTATAATGCAATATCATTACTTTGCTGAATTGATTGTATTAAAGAAAATAATTTGCCATACCTATGCATTTGCTAAAATACATTTTCCAAAATTGCGACTGTTTGTGTCTTACGTGCGTGTATTCTCTGGAGGTTGATGTGTTTCTCCAGCTCGCGACGTAATTTGACCTCAGCTCCATATTTGCCCACCGTCCCATCGTCCACCAGGAGGAAGTGGGAGTGCAGGTTGTTCAGAACGTTGAGTTTACTGAGGGGGTTCAGCAGGGTCTGGTACGGAGCAACCACCTAGTGGGGAGGGGCAGAGAGGAGGCTTAAGTATTCAGTTACACTGCACGTGAAAGGACAAGTCCAAACGGACGTTAAGAATGGGAATGGACGTTAGTGTGGCTAGATGAGTTCAGAGAGGTCTTGTAACGTAAGGTGAAGTCTTACATTTTGCCCAATTAGAGATTCCTTGTTCTCAATTACTCCCCAAGGAGCGATCCCTATGGTACAGATTTTCCTTGACGATCTGGAGCACTGCTGTTTCAGCGCGTCTCCTACCTGCTTAGCAACACCTTGGAAGGCCAAACACAGTAAATAAATAAACAGTTGGAATCCTGAATTATGGCATAATAGATATTATAACAGTGTATCCTGTTATCCTGAGGTGTTTTTCTGGTGACTGTTGTGACAACTGACAACAAGGTAAGGTCCTTGTGACAGATTGGAAAGAGCTAATTGGAGGGAATAGACCCCAATGGGACCGACATGGGCTAGCAACTCATGTCTGCAGCCCTAAACACTGTAATCAGTGGACTGAGTGCACCCGCAAAAAGCTACTAACAGAACTACAGTGAAAATACCCCTAGGGCCAATTTGCACACATTGGGTTTGACTCTCTAACCAACTGAAGAGCCACAAGGGGCAGGATAGGGATAGATTAGCCAATTGGGAGCTGAGTGGATGATCAAGTGGCCATGATAGATAATGGGCCCAGAGTAGGAATTTGGCCAGAACACTGTGGTAGCAATCCCACTCTATACGAGAAGTGCCATGGGAAATCAGGTCAGGACACGTGTTTAACGTCCCATACAAAAGATGCACTCTGTACAGGACAATGTACCTGTCACTGAACTCTGTGGTCCAAGACACAGCAATATGTGTGGAGCTAACAGTCCAGGAAGAAGCAATAGACGAGGCATACGAAAGACAAAAACTCCGCTAGAGCGAATTAGCAGATGAGGTAGAACAGAGAGGCTGGAAAACAAAAATGTCATCATCATCATCATCATCTTCATCCGCTTTGTCCGGGGTCGGGTCGCGGAGGTAGCAGTTCCAGCAGGGCATCCCAAACTTCCCTTTCCCGGGCCACATTAACCAGCTCTGACTGGGGGATTCCAAGGCGTTTCCAGGCCAGTGTGGAGATATAATCCCTCCACCTGGTCCTAGGTCTGCCCCGCGGCCTCCGCCCGCAAACAAAAATGTGTCCTCTGGAAGTTGGATGCTGTCGATTTGTGACTTTATCAAAAGCTAAACTACTTAAGGAATTAGGGATCTGCGGCAAAGAATTGCCTGACGAAATAGAGTAGGGATATCTTACAGCTTAATAAATAAAATAAAACTAAAATTGATTGTCTCGCCATGTTGAGAGCTGATATAGAGGCGGTGGCTCTGAGGCCGTTGAGCCCTCTGTAGGTGTCATGGGCTTAATTTAATGAAACATCCAAGATGAAGGGTGAACCCTTTAAAACCCTAATGACATGTCTGCCTTCAACCCAAATCCATTGTAAATATTAGTTTCTAAATTGCCAATCTTGGATTATGGCATAACGGGTAATATAACACTGTATTCTGTGTATTCTGAAATAACACAACTAGTAGAAATAACATGACCTGTATGTGTCACTGTCTAGGCCAATATTATTAGTTTAAAAGATTCTAGCTTGTTCCGGTGAGATTGAAGTGAGAACAGTAAGTTACAAGTTAAAAGTTGTAATGTTTCTGTAATACACCCTTCAGCATTTATAACTTCTACCAAGTCAGAATATCAAGAGATTAAGAGAGAGTATGTGTATTTTGCTCCAAGAGAACCAACGTATACCCGTGTTTACTCCGTCGGTGAGAATCCAGGCTCCTGTTGTTATTGCAGCTTTGATCAGGCCCTTGCACACAACCTGTTTAATGCAAGGGTGCATCTTAAAGTTCTGTAGGCCTCCGTGGACAGAGATAAGGATCTTTGGCAACTCCATTTTCCACTCCTTCAACATCAGTCGCAGAATAGCCTCTGGCTTTGAATTGTTAGCCAGCCGCACATACTAGAGACATAAGCATTCACAAAAAACATGGGTTTTAGGAGTTGTGTTTTGGGTGAAACCAGCCAAAACTCGAAGCTCATATTCTGTTTCAATATGCTGGCCACATTGCCATAGACAAGGAAACCAGGCCGGTAACTCTCATAAGACTGGGTTTGCTGAATTTCCAAATATTATGTGTGAACAGTATGGCTAGTGTGCTACAAACAGAGTTATAGAATGGAATGACCTACAGACGTATTAAGTCAAAGACTTGGTATACATTATGCTTGCCTAAAGCTGTGTAAAAGCAAGTTCCAAACACACTAAACGTACTGATGAACCATATACGGTACACTGTGTGTATGTTTTGTTGCCTGTGGGTTTCCTACCTTAGCTCTGTAAGAGTGGGACCCTCCCTGAAAATTCACAACACCATAAGCATCAGTGGGGCTCTCCTTTGTGTGTCTGTCCACAGACCACTCCTCCAGGTCTGGCAGGGACAAGTTGGGTTTTTCACCCAGCCCTACGTCTGAATACTTCATTGGGCCGGCCGTGAAGCCATGCTGTCGCACCAACCGACCGCAGCAGCAGCTAAAGAACATGCAGAAATAAGTTGTGGTATACTTTCAGAAAACAAAACATCACACAAAATGTATGAATGCTGGCTATATGTTTGCATTTTTCGGCTAATAGCTCTTGTATGTCAAATATAGGCCTAGTCGAACATCCACTTATCTGGCCTACTACCCTAGGTCACATTAGGCGTAAACTGGAAGTTAATTAAAGAAGGCTACTGCACTTAATAATTATATGTGGTCCTACTGTAAATCATTTTAATCTTAGGCCTTTGTTGTGTTTGTTTTAGAATTGCACAGGTTCAGCTTTACTAGCTAACACTCAATACCTATCTAATTGGCTAAATAGGCAACAGCGTGTAAAATAAATCATAATTAAAAAAAAAAAACCTACCGCACCAATTGCTTGCAGATCTGGCATCCTGGAAGGCATCTGCAAGAAAAATGATTCCCTCACTAAGGTTTGTCTAAATCTGTAGGTCATAAAAATGCAACCATCATATGCACATTGGAAGGAGATGTGAGGAAACATGTCAATAATGTCAGTGATGTCAATCACTTGAAACCTTCCTTGTAGCAGTATACAAACAGAAAATACTGCAACCAGGCTACGGGAAGTATTACCTGTGGGGGTCTTTTGAAACGGGAAGTATGTACGTGCAGTCTCTCTTGGTGAAAGTACGTACTATCCAGGGTATCTGGGACTGTGGAAAAACAAAAACGCCCTAACTTGATTTGACATATGTAAGAAAATGAACAGAGACTACAGTGGACAGCTAAAATTAGTCTTGGTTACCATTAGCATGTTGATATCTTAGTAGCTTTATGAGTTTTATACTATTAGTTATGAGTTTTATACTACTTGAGATACTAGACATGGTACTTATTTTGATCTGATAATGTTGCACTATACTTCAAGAAATCATATAGGAAGAAGAAGAAGAGTTTTTATTAGCCATGTGCAATGAGTAACACTACATTGAAATTCCTCCTCTGCATTTGACCCATCTTAAACACACACTAAGAGCACCTAGAAGCGGTCAGCAGTCATAGGACGACGCCCGGGGACCAACTCTAGGTTGTTTTGCTTTTGCCTTGGTCAGGGCACTTAACAGGAGTATTAACCCTAATATGTCTTTACGGTTTCAGGTTTCTATGATGCAACAACATGATGCAAGTGACCAATTTATGTTGGGTGATGCTGTCATCCAAATTCAAAGCCTTTAAATGGATGTGTACGAAGAAAAATAGACTGTCAACAAATCACTATTAAACTCACATTTTCATTCCAATTAAGCTATAATTATCTGCCAAGCTAATGACTGGGTATGCAACAGGTCTAGTCAGTGTTAAAAGTGTGACTATGCCAATTAATAATATCAAGTAAAAGAAATGCAGGCCGTGGAAATCCATCAGTGAGGTTGCAGTGAGGCTCTTTTTTCCCTTTTTTTGTGGGTGTCCACAAAGACATGCACACACAACACACATGTCACATACAAGGTCCCCTTTGCAACATTATTTACTTGCTTAATTTCAAGCTTTTGGCTTTTTAAGAGGGATTTACCCGAATGCTCTCACACATTTCTTGAATTCAAAATCACAACCAGTTCAACCACCTGTATGTTTTCCGCCCTGGGGGGACAGAGCACCAGATCACAGATTGACCTCACCTAACTAACCCAACCTAACATTGTTATGTTAAATACATTCCCTAATAGCAATTGGGCAAATCATGTATAATTGGCCAGAGTCTAAGATAAAACTTCTTTTTTTTAAAGTTATAACTGTCTGTTAACTAATTGGAACCCATGGAACTTAATCAAGTAATAAACAAAGAAACAATGTCACATTCCATTGCTTGCTTATTCATTGTCCTTTTTAATTGTTTGCCTAAATGTGTGCAAAATGTAAGACTAATAAATCAAGCCGATTATTAATTAAGCAACTCAATCAAAGTTTCTCAAAATCCTTATGAAGCTTGTTAGACTAAACTGTTCGACAGTCACCAGTGAAGCACAAAGTGGTTTAGAACTCGGCTATATAGCAGTGTTAAAAAAATTATGAAAATAAACAAAATAATAATAATAAAATATTTAGTGATATAACATACCATTTTTTTGTCGATGATACTCTGCTATGTCAGGGCTTTTATCCATTTATCGGAGGTGTTAGTCGTAGTCTTGAGGGAAAGGCACAGTTTGAATTGAATAACTTGTGCGTTCGCTGCTATTCCTAGAGAGAGGGGTGCTGGTATATTGTTGCAAGTGTCACGCTACATTACCGGTCAGGTGAGTAAAACCTCATTTATGCTTCTGTCTCAGACTCTGTGAACATGCATGAGTGGCCATTTCTAATGCTATAGTGGTCAATCTGTGACAACATTGTATCTTCCTTCTCTAATGCATACATAGATGTCCTGTTTGAGGATGCCTAGTTCAGGGAGGGGGCGACTGACAAATGGCACCCGGAACAACACATTGTATTTTGTAGCCTAGGGATTGGAAGAGTTTGGAATATTTCTACACGTTCATTTATTTGTACAAAAATAATTATAGGTAGGCTGACTGTCTATTAGTAACACATAAACTAAATAGGTATAGCCTTCTTAAAAAATAAAACGTTATTATTGCCAAACCGACACCGCCATAAATAAGTTCAAAATCAGCATGAGTGGGACAGAATATGGTCGTTAATCAATTTTCTGCTCCGTCCCTAAGAAAATGATTGACCAGACTTCGCATTAAGTAGAGAAATCCTGCTTGGTTCAGAGCTTTTGGATGATGGGAAATTTGAAAAAAATCTTTATCTTTTGTCACATGTTTGCAAATATTTATGCTAATCGCAAACATTTATAATATTTCTTGACACATGTGCCTATATTATGAGTCTACAAAATAAGAGCGGTGATTCCCAATAATTTCAAATGAACAGAATCTGAAGGGTATTTATGTTCATAACTAAATTTGAATGTATTAAATGTTAAAGCCCCACTCACAAGCATGTATGAAATTGAAACATGGTGATTCATAAATATTGCCCACAACACACACAACATAAAACAAATTCTAGTTTGGGATGCATCACTGATAAATTAACTAAAGTGGGTTGCTGTTCTTTTACTCAAATTAGGTTTGTTAGCTAATTCAAGTTACTTTACAGTAAGGCATAGGACCTTCATCACGTTCTGTATGGGTCATAGATTATTAGTCAGAGCTTACTGTGTCCGCCTTCTGATGTGTCTAAATATAGTATCAGCTGGAATTTCTCTGTGGCTCTTCTAAACCTCTTCACAATAGATCCACCCAAACACAAAATGTAAAACGTGACGTAGGCCTAATGCTTATTTTGCAGTAGATCTAGCATTGAAAGCTCTAATTTTTCGTCCAAGCATATACGGTGTTTGAGTTGTTTAGACGGTTAATACGGTTATATTATAGCCTACCAACAGAAAATGATACTAAACTTGCATTTTAATTTTATTAATTTAAAATGATACGGTACAAAATGTATACAGCAATATATATACCCATATGTTTCTCCCTTCCCCTGCATAAAATATCATAATTTTATCTGCTCAGGTTATGCTGGATAACAGTATCTATAAGATACACTAGTTTGAAATAAACTCATACAATAGTTGATGACAAAGAAAAAAAAACTATAGTACCTTTGTAACATTAAAAACCATTCAGCAATTTTTGGTGGACACACTTTAGAGTTCAATACATTAAAAGTATATACATTGTACTGTAAAAATGCATTGCAATCTGCCCATATTTTACAAGATTTTTCAAATTCATGTGAATCATTTCATTGAGTATGATCCTAAAATACCACATTACATAATATTTTAATAAAAAAAAAAAAAAATCGATCTGCAGTCTTTCCATTTAAATTTCATAAAAATTCCTTCTTTTGTTGTTTTGATAACTCCTCAAAGGCATCTTCTCATAATTTATAATAAATATAAGACCATCTGCAGTGATTCTGTACCTGTTGAAAGCCATTTTTCAAACAAACTTAATATTGAATAAAAATAAATTTAAGTGTTTTACACATTTACATACTTAACATTTTACCGTAGTTGTTGATTTGAGTTTACAACAGTTTGGCAGGAAAAACAAAAATGTAACACAGTCTGCATGCATTGGTCTCCAAAGAAACAGGCATGGCTCTTCCAGTTGATTAAACGTAGCATATCAGCTACCTTCTTTTGTTGCTCTGACTAATGGGGTGATGAAGTCGCCCCCAGTCTGGTGCGGGCAAATTACAGCATAAGTCTCATAGATTGACGGGGCTCCTTAGCCCCACCTGCTGGGTCGTTGGGGTCTTCATGTGGGAGCATCGATTTGTCCGGCGTGTAGTCATTTCTCTTTAGATCTGACAAAAAAACACCAAGTGAGAAGAGCTTAGTAAATGTAATGTCATGATCTTTTACAAACATACAGTATATCATCAAAAAACATACTCAAGTCAATTTATTATTGAGATTACTGCAGGAAGCTACTTATTTGTCCAGGGTTAAAACACAGACAACTTGAAATTACCCAGTTGTGAGACTAAACCCAAATATACATATACATGTACAATATACTTAATGCAAGTTGAAACACATGTTGAAGTTTTTAAAAAGAATGACATTGGTGAAGTAAAAGGATTTCCTCACCAGGAAGTTTGAGTTTCCGACAACATGAATTACAGAGGTGTTTTGCACGGAAGTTTCGTATGGCATCGTCCCCAAGGTTGGCAGGTCCAAAAACCATATCATAAGACCTATAAATGTAAATTATGATATCATATAATGGGCACTAGAACATATTACAATTGTATAATATATATTACAATTGTATAATACAATTTCAAGACACTTACCCTTTCTCACCACTTTTTATAACAGATGGATCAGTCAGAATTTCTCCTACTCCTATAGACATACACAAAAAAAGTTAGAGTATACAAAAAGGCATGTGCTATTACTATCGATTATATTTATACTGTATACCCTAGGCTGGGATCAGGTTACCTTGCAGATCCAACACAAGCAGCTCTCCACGGGTGTATTCATAGGTCCAGTGGCTGAAGGCCAGCATCGTTTCCTCTAACAAGTTGGTGGGGACGATCTCATCGCCATTATTGTTGTTGAACTTTCGGAACTCCCCAGTGATGCACTCCTCTATAGCAAACCACTGGCCAGCAGAATGACAGTACAGTAGAAAAACCTCCAGAAACCTACACATAAAATGTAAAGAATAATTTATAAATGACAAGATAAAAGTCTCCTTTATTTCTAACACAAGAACTACAGCTTATATAATTACTTCAAAATGTTTCAAAACTATCTTGAAAAACACAGTAAAATACACATTTATATTTGGATTTCAAAGATAACATTTTCAAAAACTGTTCCTATGGTATTAAAAAGTATGATGAAATGTCATCATGTACCTCAAAGCCAAATTATATGCAATAAATGAATCATCCTAAACTTTTCGTTGTGTGTTGAAGTTCAATGAGAAATTTCTCCGATAACTTTTCAACTCTATTATGAAATGATGATGATGAAAACACCCAAAACAAAACATTATTTAAAACTTTTCTCTTTCTGGTCCAAAGGCTTGTGCACTGTAAAATGCAAACTAGTGTGAACATACTGAACATGGGGAGTGTTTAGATCCAATGTGTCTTTGTGTCTGTGTGTTAACCTGGGAGAATATGGGATCGTCTTCGGCCTCATTTGGTTGAAGGCAAATGTCAGCTTTTGAGCAGCTCGCTGCTGTTGGATTTCCTAGTTAGAGAGAAAGTGTGTTAGTAGGGTTGTTCGATGATTGATTAAATGCCATTAAGAATTATACCCATTAGATACACCCATCTCTATGTTTTTTTTTGCTTTTATTAAAACAAATAAAAAAATAACCTAAAGGGTATATGTTTTGTTATGAAAACCTTTCCAAGTTAAATTTGAGTTTAAGCCAGAATAAGATACTCCAGTGTGATCTACAGTTAAGTATGTTTGTTAGAGAATGAGCCACAGGCCCTACCTACCCTGAGACAAAGATGCAGCACTGTGTCCTCCTTGTAGATGCTCTGCCAGGTTTGGACTACCTCTGGAAGGAAGGACTTGACAATGTACAGATGTCCAGGCTTCAGGATGTCATACTCAGACCAGGTGCAGAGAACCTTGAGGGCCCGCCGCAGCCCCCCGCCCATCTCCTCCTTGCTCAGGAACTCTATCTTGGCACAGAGGCCGCGTTGGGCCCAGGAGGACATGCTGTTGTTGATGGTGTTGGGAGAGCTTTCCTCCAGACGGTACACTGTCACTGGCTCACCTGCAGGGGGGGGACAGAATAAACACAACAGAGTTACTCAAATCAGATGGGTCTCTTAATCTGCAGTAAAACCTTTGATATGTTGGTCAGACTCGGCTGCAATGCTTTCATTTTCATTTATTGTGGATGTTCTGTTCAGGTTATAATAAGTAGATGTTAGTGAGTTAAAAAAACAAATACAGTTTAAGATAATTGAGGCTTCACCAATTCAATGGTTGGTATGTAGCCTGTCATGCCATGTTACCTCTGGGGGGGACAGGTGTGAAGGGGATGCTCTGAGAAAGCCTCATCAGGTTATTACGCTCCACAGCTAGAGTCAGACATGAATAAACAAAGATCAATTAACACAAACAGCAAAAGGACAGTCAACTTGCACTATTAATGATCAATATTTGTAACTGTGATAAACCTTTCTTACCTGAATACTGGTAACTCTCCAAAGGTTTGAAAGGTGAACCAATTGCTGGAGGGAACAAAATAAAGCTTAACCATTGTCCTGCAGCATCCTTGACTCACACACATCCATTCCCAGACCAGACCATCATCAAAGTACTCTAGCAACAGCTTTGACGAGTTTTGGTTGGTAGTGAACTTACAGTCTTTCCTGGACCCTAGATGGGGATGCCGTGATGTGTAGTGAAATGCTGTAGCTGCGAAAGAGCAGGAGAAAACAATCCCATTTAGTAGAGACACATGCGATCCCATACATTACCACCAACGTAGTTAAGTCAGAAATAAGCTAGACAAGTTATGCTAACTTTGAATGCTGTTATTGTGGTGGGGTGACGCAAGCTAAAGCACTCTATTGACTTTGACTTTGACTTGGTCCATGTGTGGAAGAGAACACATTACAGAAACTACCCCCCAAAAATGCTTCAAAAAAACGCATACCATTTAAGGAATCCTCTACTGGTGCTCTGCTGAGGAAAATAAAACACATCACGTTAAATCCAGTTAAAGCAGCATAAAAACAAATTATAAAAAATAATGAAAGCAGACCAAACGTTTCCATTTATGCATATTAAGCAATAAGCCAAGCTACATAACCAGGTGTGTGTATGCACAATTGCCATGGAGATAATAGCTTGTGTGGAATGTATTATTGTTCCCATCACCATGGAAATGCTAATCTAGGTTTGGCCCAGAGGAGCTTTTGGGCAAGAGGGAACACTTTGATCTAGCTAAAGAGGTGAGGGGTGAGGAACGATGAGAGGCTGGGACAGAAGAGGTAACATGGTTGAAAGCAAAGGAAATAATACGGACACATTGAAGGTTAGCAAGGGAGCAAGGGAGGAGGTAATAGGCTAGAGTTGTGAACATTGTAAAGACACTTTTCAGGGATCATTAACTATCCACCACTGCCGCCAAATAAGATACTCACAGGCTGCTGGCTTGGGCGGACTTGACCTGAACCCTCTCCTGGTAAAGTAAGGAAAAGCGATCAGATACACACAGAAAGGTGACAGACAGTACACACTTTCAGAAAAGACATTGACATGGGTTGACAACTTACAAGGAGAGCCGCCCTTGGGTCCTCGTGGATACGGATGTCTTCAGCTGACACCCTGCTCTTCTCTCGCTTGGCTAGAGCTTTAACATACGTGACAAAATCACCACTAGGTCAACGTTATGGGGACTCGCCAAACAGTGAAAATGTATGAATAGTTTACCACACAGAGCCTTGTATTGTATTAAAAATGGTGTAACTTACAAGATTCTGGGTGAAGAAAAGTGGGGCTCCTGTCAAACTCTGTGAATCCAGCATACGAGTTAACTGTCCTCATGTGACCATGGCTCTCATGTGGAATCTGTGTACTCAGATGAACAGATAGAGAAGGCAATTAAATCTAGAGAATCAGCCTTAAACACTCCAACAATGGATGTGGCTAATGAGATATGTTAATGAGGTATGCCCGTGCCAAGTGTGCGCTTTTTAATTGGCCATCTAGTGTCAGTCAAAACGTATTCTGTTCCATTGATACATTTTGGAATTTAAGAGCAAAATCAGATTTCAAAGGAAAGCATACATGTGTTGTATTAATTATGTTCTGTGTAAAGAGGAGCTGTCTCTATAGATCCATGTGTGGAAGAGGGGGGAACAGAGGAGAATCAAGAGAGATTGAGATGGTACCCTTAACTCTTAAATGGTCAGAATCCAAGTCTAAAGAATGACTGACTTTGGACACGGACTTCTGTTTCCTAAATTGTCTTCCGTTCCCTAACAATAAGTACAAACTGTCTTCCGTTCCCTAACAATAAGTACATTTCTACGAATATTTCTGTAATTTCTCCGTCTGTCATCCGATATTTTGATGAATTCCAAAAATTCCAACAGTCATTATTTTGTTGATGTAACACATTGTTCTATTTCCTAAATTAATCATTATCTTTACACATTCCAAAGACTTTGATTGTACCTTGCCCTGGACCTACATTTCGCAACTAATCAAAATAGTATCAAATTCTTACAGAAACAAAGGCGATTGCAAAAGATCAAAAATATGCATTATTTGTTAAAATAATAAACAGAAACTATAGAATGAAACAGTCATCCACTGTCTAAATACTGCAGTAAGCGCTGCTGCAATCCCACCTGGTCTCTGCTTTGTGTGGCTGGACTGAGCTGTTTGCTGGAGGTGGTTGAGCTCTCTTTGGTCAAAGAGCGCTGTAGGTCTAGATTGTCCTTATGTCCTAGGGGGAATCAAAACAATAATTAAACTAAAAGGCACCGACACCGTACAGGAATAATTGTGGCTTTCCGTTCTGGCTTCTATGTTACAATGATTATCTATGTGGAATGGTAGGTTAGTGCTAGTGCTTCAGTGGTGGTCATCGGGGCTGGAAATGTCAACAGTCTACTAGCTTGTGGCTATTTCATTTCAGGCAAGGCAACAGTTAAATTGTCCCACTTGCTAGATAAATGTTTTGCATAAAAGGTCCAAATCATTAACTTGCAGCACCGGTGGTCAGCCCCTGTTTTGGTTAGAAGCAAGACGTCTCTAGACTACTTGTCCAGCACTGGAGTAACAATGTTGCTTCTTTAACCAAATGAAAGAGTCAGTATTATTAAACGTACGGTCGATGGGAACCCAAACGTATACCAAAACGAAGCCCCAGAGAAAAACACCTCCAAGACGAAAGGAGTTAATTAGGACCTGATAGGTTCACCCGGACAGAGAAAGGCCCCAGCACCCCGCAGCTCTTTTTTCTTAGGCTCAGACTGACACTCAAACCTCTGGTTCTGCTTGGCACTCCCGTGTCTCTTCTTTTTAGGGGGTCACTCACACCCAGAAGAGAGGACTTTAGCGAGGGCGCAGGTGCTGAAGCACTCCATTTTCTGCTGCTTTGCCCGCTGGGTTTCTTAGGCACCACAGCAGGGGCCAGGGCACAGCCTGGGAGGGGTGTGTTTTTGTGGACGCTGTCCTGTGGTGATGGGGCCGATTCCCGGGCCACTTCAGGAGCCATGGGACGCTTAGCATCTCTCCCCTGCTTACGCAAAGTCTTCACTGATGTACCCTCGTCATCGCAAAAAGCCTGATTCACAATTCCCTCTCCCGTTCCCAATTCTACATGAATGTTTCTGTGAGGCTTCTCAGTACGAGCAGGCAAGCAGACAGCGGAAGCAATGTCAAAAGGTTTGGACACAACAACAACGGTATACACACACTCAGTCTTTTTACCTTTCTCTGTCCTCTCCTCAACATCATCTCGCTCACCCTGGTACTTACCTACAAACGCCCCAAACTCAACAGCGGAGCTCTCTGGCTGCGTGAGGTCAGGGTAGTGACCCCCAGCCCCAAGTTCTAGGTGGCTGGAGCCAGTGACCTGGGAGGGGGTGCTGACATAAAACTGAGCTCCTGGAGAGGGCACGTTGGGCAGGCTGGAGGAGGAGTCAGAGAGGGACGGTTCCTGTGGACGGTTCAGCTGCCTCTGGGTGAAGGAGTGGCCTCTGAAACGCAGCTCTGGAGGGGACATGGCCACAGCACCAAAAGAGAAGGCACTAGCATTGGCACTGCTTGAGAAACCAGCCTCTGCAGCAGGTTGCCCCGGCCCAGCCAACGGCTTCTTCTCTGGGCTCAACCCTGTGTTATGGGAGGGGTCCAGACCTGGTACTGGTCCTGGGCCGAGTCCCACTCTTTGACCCAGCACCTCCATGCTATTTCCAAACAGAGAATCCGCCATGTTGACGCCTGCCTGCGGAAAGGAGGAGCCAAAGTAGGCCCCCACGCTGCGCTTCACCAGGGCAGAGGGCTTGGAGTGGGCTACAGGGTCTGCATGGGCAAGGGCTAGGCTAGGGGCCAGGGCCAGGCTGGGGGCCAGGCTAGGGGCCATGTTTTTAGAGAGGCTGAGTTCCCGGGTGATCTGGTTGTGGACCTTGCTGGCCTCAGAGGCCCTCTGGGCGGTCAGGGCCTTTAGGGTGTCCACAGTCAGTGCAGACAAGTCCTGGAGGTGGCCAATCTGAGAGTCCAGTGTGTGCAATGAGCGCTTGATGAAGTTCACCTTGTTCCCGACCTCCTTCAGCTGGACACCCATGGTCTCAACCCTGAAACAAGAAAGTCATCTTCAATTGAAGAACACTCAAATTTAGATAAGATAAGATGAGATAAGATATCAGCTGTAAGATAACAGCTTTGATGTTGAAATAACTGATGTTGTACACATAAGACTCACCTGTCTGAGGTAAGGCGTATGCGCTCCTCACTCCCCGAGTGAAACTGGTCATCTTTCTCGTGGAAGTAGGTCTCCACACACTGCTCCTCAAAGTCATGCAGCTTCTTTTGATCATCGTCAGTCAGGAACAACTCTAAATAGAGAAGAGCGATAGATCCCTCCATTTAGTTGTTACCTTTGCTATTTGTTCACCACTGGGCAGACACGCCGTAGCATTCTGAGCCACCTTCTTGGTTACGAGGTGCAACTTAAAACTCTTCAAAACGCATTAAGAACGACAGGCAGCCTTGTATCACCATTTCCCATTTGGTTTATCAAATAGACTTTAACATACAACTTCTTTCGCAATTTTTAAATAATCGTTGGTAAATGAATTAGTGAGTCACATTTGAAAGGACTTGGGACCAGTCGTTTCTAAGGTGAACAACTAACAAAGGAGTTCATAAAAAGTCGGGCTACAGCAGGAAACATATTCTTACTTGGTCCAAAGGTCCTTTCTTTCTTCCTCTTCCGGCATATGCAGGAGAAGAGAGATACAAGGTGGCTGAGCAAGATGAGCGGGGGAGGGAGAACAGGCTTCTCGTGATAGACCATAATGAAGTGGTAGCGTTGGTACTTCCACACCAGGTTTGAAATGGACTTGACTTGCATATACACATTACTGAAAGCAGAGCGGAAAGAGGGGTTAGGTGCTGTGGCAGAGTGCAGGGTTCAAGGCTGTCAGAAAGAGTAAAGCAGAGAGACCGGCTCTTACTTGAAGAAGGCAATGAGAAGGTTAACCATTAGTATATACTGTACAAAGAGGTAGACCGCCTGCAGGAGAGGAGTAAGCCACACTCCAGTCCTGCACAACTCTTTCACGTTTTCATCACTGTTATTGGCACACACTGTGAGGAGAGGAGACAAAGTTAGAAGCACACAGATTTGAATTAACATATACACACAAACAATGCATACTCTACAATCAACTGTTGTTACAGAACAATAATAAGCCATTTGAAAAGAAAAAAAAGTCACCACAGTATCACCGGTCAACACTCACAAGAGCACAAAACGAATTGATTCCAAGTACAACCGTGACATTCATATTATGCCGCAGTACAGCAGCACCACAGGGGGAGCCGGTAAACCCAAGTACATTGAGTATGTGGACTGGATAAAATAATAATATACACTGTTGTTTGATCTACTTCTACTCATCTACAATTCATCAAATTACTTATTCCAATCAGGAAGACACGTGCCAGGTAAGTAGTATTCCATAAATATAATCAGGTAGCTACAGAATGGGTAGTATCATGTAAGTATTATGCCATAAATATTTCTGTGTCCGGTATTCCAATGAATACACGTTAATTGTTATACAGGACTGATTGACTACTAAAGGTTGGGAAAACATGTTCAAGTGTTTTCCACTTGAATGCCAAATCAATTGAATAAAAGTGGCTTTTTGTAGCTTAATAGTTTGTAGTGGTTGTGGACAAACATTGGTTGGCTGACATAAAACTCTACTAGGGTGTGTTCTGGATTGTTGTCCATCGACAGTGCTTGATCATTCAAAATTTGGACTGTATCAAAACTAATATTGTTACATGTACTCCTTCTAAGACTCATAAAGGGATGAATTAAACTGCATGTTAAACCCAGACCAACTTTAGCACTGGACACCTGCCAGGTGTTGCCTGCACCAATGAACCAACTCTCCTGACTCAACTCCTTAGTACTGTAAATCACTCTGATTTTTAACCCTGGAAGTTGAATCATAAAAAGTAGGAGCCCAGGTGCAGCAAAAGCCTGCCTACAAATCTTGCAGGACCAGTCGACTATTCCTAGTGCCAACCATGTCTGAGTGGTTGAGGAGGGGGGAGGGATGATTAGGTGGACGTGAGTTTGATTTCCGCTGCTTTGGCTAGAGAAAATTAGCTACCATGCTGTGGCTGGTAGTTTAAAAGAAAACTGTCCTTCCCGGCATATTCCCCCTTCAAATTCTCATCGTCCTTACCGTCGATTTCATAGGCATACACTTCCCCGTACATCATCCAGTACGGTTGGAAGACAACGTCTTTGGCCAGTGTCCAACTGGGCTCCTCATTGGGGAAGAGGATGGCCTTCCTGGGCACACCATAGCTCAGCAGTACTATAGCCATAATCACCACGATATAAAACATGTTGGCCACCTGAAACATACACCACACCCAGTCTAAAGCATGTGAAAAGACATGGTCATGCCTGTCAGAAATGGGACGGTAACACACGGAACAAAAAACTGAAGATCCATAGTAGAACCATGCGTATCGCAGTAGCTTTAAAAAGCACAGCGAAACATCTGCCTCAACGTAAGGGTTCAAGTAACCAGCGCTATGGAAATGCACAAACCCACAACGGAACATAACTAAATACGTTTCATGAAGCGCTTCAAACGACAACGTTAATACTCTTAACTTACCATTTTGGCAATCATCATCACATATGGGCCTGCTTGCTGGTTGACAGCCAAGATATCAAGGAGTCGCACGTACCAGAAGATAATGTTCAGACAATACACAGTCCTCCCAGGTATGAACACGGACTCTCCTCCCAATCTCAGGCCAAAGCCAATAAAGAAGGTGACAATTGCCAAGAAGTCAGACAGATTAAAATAGTCACCAAACCAAACTTTGATCTTCTGGCTTATCTTTCCTGCTTCAGACATAAACATCTGTAAAGACAAAAAAAAAAATAAGTGAAGAAAGCTGAAGTTGTTTCGAGATTCACAGAAACGTTTGGTTTTGTGCTATACACTTGTTTTGTCCTACCTCACGGATCTTCTCAATGGCAGAAGTGAAGATATAGAGGATGACCACCCACTCCTGAGGAGAAGGCCAGGGGGGCATCTTGACCAGGACCACGTAGGAGTAGAGCATCAGAAAGCCCAGGTACGCCAGCTGACCAGGGGACACACACAACAATTAGACTCATTGGTGTAGGTACACTCAAACTGATAGACTAAACCAAAAAGCAAAATACAACAAGATTGTGATTCACGACACACAGCATTACTCACATCATCTCGAGTTCTTCAACAACAAAATGTATTTAGGAATGTCCATTATACACAAGATTGGGCATTGTCTGTCCAGATAAATTTGAGCAGGATATATTTTTTGTTGAGTCACTCATTTACCTCATGGACCTGAGTAACTATATCCTGAGTAGAGAGCAAATGGCCACATGGCTTTTGGGGCTGGCGGTTTGGAGCAGAGATAAACGAGTCAAACATGTCCTCTGTTCTGCCTCTAACAGGCCCACTGCTTACATATGAATGATTGTTTAATCCAAAAAATATAAAACATTCAATTAACTGAAAGCTCAGTAGATCCTTAGCTCTATTCATAAGCTTAGATGGCTCCCATTATAAATGAGAGCATGGGAACACAAACGGTGAACGGCTCAGTCCATGTTATTGTGCCACTAACATTTATACAAATAATATATCAATTTAAGCACATCTTAAACATTAATTCAAAGCACCATCTTTCTTCTTTAATTGTCATGTATATAGATTAGGCTTACACACACAGACACAACATCAAGTACTGCCTGTTCGTTCAATCTAGTGCTGAACAGTGGCGTGTTTAGCCTGAAGGGTTGGAAAAATCAGACATGCACACACTCCCAGTCATTGGTTAATGTGAGTGTTGCTCCAGGCCTGGGGAAAGAGGTAAGACTAAGAGCATGCTGGGGCCTGCAGAGGAGGCTCATCTGGGCTGAGATCAGGGCTGCAGCAGGTCCAGCGGCTGGGGTCCAGGGGAGATAAGCAATGAGGCAGGGCTGATTATGTGGAGAAGTGTTCCACTGACGGTATCAGCAGCCTTTGGCCCTGACGTGGCCAGAGAGCCAGCACTGGCTACCTATAGATGGTCTCGACAGCTGACCACTTGGGAAGCAGCCTAGTGAATGAGTGATCAGGAGTGTGCGACTTCTCGACATACCGTGTTGAACCAGAACTTGACGATGGGAGCGTGGTAAAAGGCATAGAATTTCCTGGTGATTGGAAGCCTTCTGGAGCGAACGTGTGGATCCGCCTCACTCTTCACCTCCTCGTTCTCATTTGGTCTGATCTCTTTGAAGACATCCTAAAAAGAAACGAAATGAAATCAAGCACGTTTGTTTCCGAGCGAAACGGCGCAACACAGCTGGGGTGTTCTGTTGTGTGGCCGTGCGTGTGAGGGTCTGACCATTTGGATGTCATCGGCTGTGCTCTTAAAGTTGTGCTCGCTGTCTTCCATGGTCATCTGGTGGGCGTCTTGGCTCTGAGGGATGTGGGACATCTCAGCCTTGGTCTTGTACTCCAGCAGCAGAATAGCTGGGGGAACCAGGATACTCAGGATCACCTGACAAAACACCCACACACCTCACTTGAAGTCGGTGACAGTGACAGTTTGCAGGAAAAAACGGTCTTGATATTAGGGACCATATTAGTCTAGACTTCCGGCTCACCTTGTACCAGGAGTTCTTGCGCATGTTGAGTCGGCCCATCCACATGTCAGACAGCAGCATCTGAGTGCAGGTGTGAGCCACAAAGGGACGAAGGTGGGAGGATACGGCCAGCTTCAGACAGGTGGAATTACTCCAGTTCTTCAGTTCATAAGTCAACAGCTTCATGGCCATAGTCTCATCCTGTCTGAATGACTGCTCCAACAGGTCCACAGCCAAGGTCCCAAACTCACTAAGAACAGAAACATAATTTGTATTTTTCTCAAAAAGATAGTAGTAAAGACTGTTAACATAGTGCAATATATCTTTAAATGTGTATTTAGAGAGGCTCAAACAGTTTTCTTAGAGGATTTGGGATTTTTACTTGGAATACTCCTTAAGCTCCTCTGATGTATCGTCCACTACGTCACTCTTCTTGGCCTCATAGCCCATAGAACGACACAGCTTGCAGGCCACTAGTGCCTTGGCCATACTCTCCTCTCCATGCTGCCAGAAGAACAGAGACATTTTTTGTCTGTTCATCAGCACAGCCCAGACCAGTAGCTCGTTGAAGGGGTAGGGAAATCTCCTCGTCTCAGGATCATCTATGTCTACGATCTCCTCCTTACTTTTCTTCTTCGACTGTTCAATGGAAGACTCGGGCTTCAAAATCGAATGAAAGAAAAAACAATAGTGTTACGAAATAGAACGGTTGAACTGTTAAACTGACTACATTGATGGCACTATTTAAAACGTTGATATTGTGCTTACAAGGCTTGGAGAGACCAGCGTTGTGCTTACCTTGGGTTTGTAGGGCTGTGCAGTCTTGATGAAGTGATTATGCCTGGTCTTTTCTTTCTTGTCAGCCTGGATGCTGAATGACTCATGACTTTTTCTCAAGTGAGAGCCATGCCCCACAGTGTGGCGACCTGACCGCTTGATAATGGCACAGACAATGATTTTATGGTAAATATTACAGACCAGATTATAGACGGTAATATACATTTCAAAATATAAATGATGCTTCAACTGAAGGTCCAACAGACACCATTACAAATAGGCTAGTTAGCTATATGTACTTGGATGTAATCTTTACCCTGTTGTTGCCATGGAGATTATTGTAAATGATCCTGAACCGTTTTCTGGTGTAGTTACACCTGTATGTCCCGCCCATGAGATATTCAATGACCAGGCCCACATCAATCAGGGTTATCTTGTAGTCTTGGGGGAGGTTACCCTGTTAAAACCACAGTTAAAGTAGTAGTAAAGAGTTAATAAATAATCAATAAAACTGGTCCAAAACAATTCAAGGAAAGGAGTATAGATCCAAAACATTACCTGTTTGACATCTCTTACTAGGTGGAAAAGAGTTGGATTGGATGGTGATTGTTTCTGTAGAATTAGAAGTCATCCACATTAACAACTTGTACTGTAATATAATATTGTGTATGTGTGTGAGTGCCTCCACAGTGATGATGTTGATTACCGTGTTGTAGAGCTCCTCCAGCCGGGTGATGGTGAGGAATCGGTGCATGCTCACACCATTTTCTATCAGCAGCTTCACAAAATCAACCCTGTCCATCACTAGTGCATCCAGCATGGCCTGCTCCAGAGATCCCACCTACACACACACATACACGTGCCAATTCAGCATATTTTACTTGCCTGTTTCTATATTTACGTGAACTGGAATTTTCGGAAACATTTTAAATAATACTACTTTTGGTTTATTTTGGAATGACATTTTCAAAAATGCCTTCGATAAATTAAGAATTGTCTTTATGATGACATTTTCCAAATCATAACATTAAAACACCAGTATCACTCAGATTTAAAGGTATTTCATTGGCAAAACTAGTAATACTCAAACAATCTTTTAAAATTGGGTTCATGTATCAATCAGTCAAGTAAAGATCCACTGGCCGCCAGCCCATGGCTTATGCACTGGATCTAACCACTATACTGTAGCCAGCACAAGGGTAATTCTGCGTCAATCTAGGGTTTCCCCCAATGCAAAGTCAGGCAAACATATTAAAGGAGCTGCTCAAATAAACACGCGTACCAGTAGCTGCTGTCCGTAGACAAACACATGATTCTTGGCGATGTCTACTCGGTCCCAGGCCAAAGTCAGAACCAGCTGATCAAACGCAGACGCATTTGTGCCTTAGGGAGTGCAGAACACACACATTATTTCCCAGGAAAGCAAAGCCATATTAATAGTGAATGTCCTGTAAACGGACCAGTGGGATTAGGACTGGGCTATTTTATATTGTGGTAGAACAGTGGGAAGGAATACAGCCAATAACATTGTCACACAAGTATACAGTTGAATGGCCGGTAGATTATATTTCCAAACTGTTTTGTACCACAGAAACAGCAGAAATTATCGTAGCAAACACATTTCTACTGCTGAAACACGACTCAAGCTTAAAAATTGCAATGGACCCCAAGGATAAAAAATAAAACCTTGATCAAATACATTTAAAAAATTGTAATTAGGTGAAACACTTAGTAAATTGTGTCATCGTTATTATATAAAAAAAAGCATTCAGTTGAATAGGGTTCCAGTGCAAGACAAATATAAAGTTGCTGGTTTGATGCTTTCAGACTAATTGTGTTTAGAAAGCAAAGACAGCCTGTTGAGTCTTGTTGGGTAGGAATCCTCTCTAAACTGTAGCAACTTGCTTGTCTCCAGAATCAAATAGTTTTAGAGTGTACTGTGTCGTGGGCTTATTGATAACACATTTCTGGGTGCGGTTTCCCCCAAAAAAGGCGCAGATACAGAACTACTTAAAAAACACAGGGGAACAGAATAGGGGTTGCGCAACAGGGGCGAATACCTAGCAGCCTCTGCTCTCAGTCCTCTCTCCCTTCCACACTTTCTCAGGCATGCAGTGAAAAAAAAGGAACAGAGTTGAAAGAATGAGGCTCTGTGAAATCTGGCAACGTGATCTCGAAGCCATACAAAGAGGTGGATAGAGCAAGAAAGACTGTTGGGAAAGCATATCTGCGTCAATAACAAAAGCATGTTGATGCAAATATATTGTAAAAAATGAAATGTACTCTCACCCCAACTTTTTTTAATGGAGTTACTAAGTAACTCATTAAGAGCAAGATGACAAAGAAGAACTGAGAGTGCATTATCGAGACTGAAATCAACGTTACCTTTGAGTAATGCCCTCAGAATAGCCACGTCAATGTCCTGGTGATCGTCTGAGCCAATTTGAAACACTGTGATCTGTTTTTCGGGGAGATACAATGAAACATCAGCCTCTCTTACGGTCCCTGAGGAAAGCTTACACATTGTATTGCCTGGGTCCTGATAATTCCCCACACTAATCGAAAACTTTTCAAGTAATAAATAAGTATTTTTTTATTTTAAATCAAGCATTCTTACTTGTGCCACTAGAAATATATGAAGTATTTGCTGGGTGGTTGTCATACTGCAATTTTGGCAGCCAATGACAAACTAAAAAAAAGCAGCAGTTGCATGTTTATGATTGGATTATTCAAATCAAACCGCTGGAGATTTGGCACCAGATTTGATTTGTCGAGTGTCACAAAATAATAGTTAGCTAATGGGAGAGGGCTAATTATGTCTGTCATATTTTTGTCAAAACATTAATTAAATAAAACTATTTTAAATTGTATGATGCAGCATTTTTTGTCATGTTATCTTCATCGTTGACTTTGTCAACAAATATGTCATCAGCAATTTCGTTGACGAAATTAACACTGGTGTTTGAGTATGCTAGTGTGTGACAGACTGTCATACATTTGACAGGCTATACAACTATAAAATTAATCTTAAAATCGAAATTTTACCAGCTCTTTGTTCTTCATGCACTCCATGAGTGTTTGGAAGAGATGATTGGCATCACTGTGGCTAAAGTTGAATGTTTTCTTGATTGTGGCAATGATGTCAGCTTCCACACCATCAGGTAAACCCCTGAGGCATAAAGCAAATTATGGTTACGTTTTACAAGCACAAAATTCTGGCAGAGGGTGGGTAAAATTCCAACTCAAACAAGACAGAACGATCTTGGTGTGTATGTGTCAGTATTTGTGAAAGCGAGCGCGAGAGAGAGAGATATGTACCCGTCCTCCTCGGTCTGTTTGTGGACGTAGGCCAGTATGTCAGCAGCGCGGCCGGTTCCCTCACAAACCACCACCGGGACAGGGGGGCTCTCCTGGAGGTACTCCAACACAGTCAGAATCACATTGGGACCCCCCTCAAAGATCAGGGCCACCACAGGAACACCCTGACCAATTCCTTGACACACAAGAACATACAGAGACGCAATGAGGACGGGCTTATGATAAGATTCCCTCTACATTTCTCAACTGGGGTCCACGGTGAGAAAACAATATTTTACCAAAAGTCAGAGAGCCTGTAGTCATAAATAAAAGGTAATAAATACCACACTGCATTTAACAGCTCCCTGTGACAGAGGAAGTTGACCACACCTTATTTTGGCATTCCAAAAATGTGAGAATCCAACACGAAAGGGGTAGCATTTATTAAAGGGGCACGCCATGATGTATTACCACTTACACACAGAACTCTGCAACCATTCAGCAGTCAGGTTAACAGCGAACGCATCCATGAAAAGACCAAGTCTAGGTACAGTGTAACATCTGTTAATTGTACTTTTTCATTGCAATAGCCTTCCTCTGACCAGTGTAGCTAGCCTACCAGACGGGAATGCTTGAGGCCTGGATTTATGATTCTGGCATGACCCTCTCCGTTTTTAAGTGGCATCCTTTTTTTCCTGAGACTTTTAAAGATAACATCCAACAGTGAATTTATCAATAAGCTTAATGGGAGCATCATCAACAAACTACTTGAAATCCCTTAAGTTCAATTTTTTATGTAGGTTATTTAAACTGTTGTTGGCAATAACGTAGGCCATGCATTATAGTCTAGTGCATGTGTCTTACGTGCGTGTATTCTCTGGAGGTTGATGTGTTTCTCCAGCTCGCGACGTAATTTGACCTCAGCTCCATATTTGCCCACCGTCCCATCATCCACCAGGAGGAAGTGGGAGTGCAGGTTGTTCAGAACGTTGAGCTTACTGAGGGGGTTCAGCAGGGTCTGGTACGGAGCAACCACCTAGTGGGGAGGGGCAGAGAGGAGGCTTAAGTATTCAGTTACACTGCACGTGAAAGGACAAGTCCAAACTGAGGTTAAGAATGGAAATGGACGTTAGTGTGGCTAGATGAGTTCAGAAAAGTCTTCTAAAGATAAATCTTACGTCACGCCCGATCAGATCGTTCCTGTTCTCGATGACCCCCCAGGGAGCGATCCCGATAGTGCAAATTTTCCTTGAGGATCTGGAACAGTGCTCTTTCAGCGCGTCTCCAACGTGCTTGGCCACACCTTAACAGGCAACAACCAGTGCAACAACCAGTGCAACAATGACATTTATTTTCAAAACAACTAGTGCCAACAATATATAATGCTGTATGTGTGATTATTCATTCACTATTACATTAACATCTCCATGGTACATGACCCTAATTTATGGGCATTGCCAGATAAGTATTTGGACAGTGACATTTTATGTTTTCATTGCTACGTATTCCAGTAACATTAACATTAACTTCAATAAAGTTATCATATACTATTAAATATAACTATAAAATGTATATTAATATAAAAATAATTAGACCTCTTGCTTGGAGTTGCTGATTAATTTCACAGCATTTCCATAAATATGTTTTTTGGCCCAACCCTTTGTTTGGAGCTGTTTGGATGGCGGCCCTGCCACAACATTACAATGGATTATAGTGGGCTTCAGATAGCCTGCCTGACATTGCCCTGTAAGATTTTAACCAAACACTGTTGACTAGTGCAGTGGGTCAATAGCAGCAAATGTTATTCTGTTTAATTGTCTCCCCGTTCGACGGTAATGTCTTAAACACTATGATCGACACCCAGCGTCTGACACAGCTGAAGACACCACACCTCTGCTACGACAAAAACTAAATAACAAGTTAAGAACCTGCCATTAGAGCTTCTGCCATTTCAGCACACCAATAGAATGAGAACGCAAGTCTGTGAACGTATGTGTCATGTAATCCCAAGCATACCCGTGTTGACTCCTCCAGTGAGTATCCATGCCCCTGTGGTGACCGCAGCTTTGATCAGGCCCTTGCCCACCACTTGCTTGATGCGAGGGTGTAGGTCGAAGTTCTGGATGCCGCCATGGACTGAAATAAGGATCTTGGGCAACTCCATATGCCATTCCTTTAACATCAGCCGCAGGACACTCTCTGGCCGTGAGTCATGGGAAAGCCGCACATACTACAAGCACCACACATAAAAGAGAAGGATTTAAGAAAGCTGCCCGAAAATGTTACATTGGCATCCAGTTATCTCCTTATTTACCAGAACTGTAACTCTCATCGACTAGGTTTGTTTGAGCCTTAGAAGGGAACTTCCTGATATTACCTTTGAATCATTTGACTGGTGTGTAAAAGAAAGTTTAGATGGAGTGCAATGGAACTACCCACAGCATGTGCCATTCAAATCCCAGAATCCCAAGACAAGTTTCCAATGAAACACTTATATAACACACTAAATGTGATATTTTGAAAAGTCTGTTGGTGTGTGGGCGTTTCCTACCTTAGCTCTGTAAGAGTGGGACCCTCCCTGAAAGTTCACAACACCATAAGCATCAGTGGGGCTCTCCTCCGTGTGTCTGTCCACAGACCACTCCTCCAGCTCGGGCAGGGACAAGTTGGGGTTTTCACCCAGCTTTACGTCTGAATACTTCATAGCCAGGCTGGCAGTGAAGCCAACATGTTGTCGCACCAACCGCCCGCAGCAGCAGCTAAAAAACATACATCAACAATAAGTTATAGTCTACTTTTAAAAGAACATAAAACAAACAAATATAGTATCCATTAAGTCACACATTTTTCCTGTTACTTCTCCCCCATCGAGCTACTAAAAGTAACGCAAGGTGTGGATTTGTTTCCTGATACACAAAGCCGGGAAGTTCAATAATTGCTGAGGAAGGATGTTGTAAAGTAAAATAAAAAAAAGATTTAGAGAATGTTACTCTCAAGCATTGCGTATCTTTTTTCTTGAGCTAAACGTTTGGGGTGTCTCACTCTGAAACTGAACAGGCAACATCAATGATGATGTTCAAAGCCACCCTATAAGACTTACCGCACCAGCTGCTGGCAGATCTGGCATCCTGGAAGGCATCTGCAAGAGAATTAACACAAATGCATCTTCAATAAGGTAGCATATATTTGCAGCACATTAAGATGAAATATTAAGATGTTTTTTAAATAATTGGTACAAAATGTGCATATAAAAAACATTTCATTCAGGTTCCCATTGCTCATTTTCAGGTTCATATTTCTAGGCTAACGGTTATCAATGTTAACTTCAGAACATTCAAGTGAAATTGACACGGTCTTTTGCACTTTTACCTCCTCAAAAATAATTGAAGCCTAGATGAAGACCTTATGATGACCCTAACGAGCAACATGACCAGAGTGCGGTTAAGGGGCTGTAAAAATTATACATCGAAATTCAATGTTGCTTGTCCAGTGTTGCTTGCTAACTTTACAGAAATATTAAACTCATAACCAATATATTAAACTTATCTCTTTTGGTGATTGACAATATGTGTAAAATGTGTCAGGTTAGAATTGATTATTATTGGCCAATATGCCAATTTAGTTTAAGATCTTTTCCAGGATCTCTAGGTTTACATACATTTTTTGTGACTCCACCCACTGAGATTTCTCTGACTACTTGAAAAGAAATGCATGTGGCAAACAACTCCTCCACATGAGAAGTAACTAAGTAACAACGCTAGCTGGGCAGAGGAAATGTGACATATGTATCCAATAGAAGTGTAACTAAAAACAACAGATGATGAACAGTGATGGTTAACCAACTGAGGTTGACAGAACATTTCGTAACTGTTGGAACTTGTGGCTTAAGAGTTTCAAATCGTCTAGGATTTCATGCTGACAATATAAGCATGGATTTCCAACCCCTAAAGTTTCTGTGTAAAAGTAATGGTGCAACAAAATAAGCTGAAACATTTTGGTGGGAATATCTATTATTTTGTACCTTGGGCACTGCCTTTGTCTTTAAGTGAAAAGAAAATTACCTGAATCTCTACAAATGTAGAGTAATGTAGCTATACAAACTTACTGTTTGTAACAGATTTGCTTTCCTACCCTGAGGTATTCTAACCTATAGGTTTGATTGGACAAGGGGCAAATAAAGTACAAGGGGCAAGATGTTGGCTTCATTTGAATACATATTGGAGCTGGATATTCTACCTCCATGTTGCTGACTTCATTAGCCAGCTATCTGGCAGTAACCTAAGCCATTGTTTTGTGTGACAGCTGAGGTCAATTAACAAATGCTGCAAAAGTGCTCTGTGCCTAAAATGTCTGCTAGGACACTTATACACTACAATACATTACAAATAACCGTATTACTTATTAGGCATGTAATGAAGCTATACATACAAAGGGGTGCAGGTTTCTATGTAGGCTACTAGAAGAACACATGATGCAACACTGTAGGCCCTGCCTCTTGCTCCAAGCCTTAATTATATAACTAGACATAAACAATATTATCTTGCAGGAATTGGCTAAAGAGTGGTGGTTAAGTTTTGCCTTAATGCACCATACAATTACCGACAGTCATTTGACGACACTGTCAGTATCAAAGCATGCAGAGTCTAACCAGGAGGCACACAAGCAAATACCTGTGGGGGTCTTTTGACACTGGAAGTATGTACACACATTCCCTCTTGGTGAAAGTGCTTTCTATCCAGGGTATCTGGGACTGGGGAGAAGAAAGAGAAAATAACATCAAATAATAATCAACGTGTCTTGAACAAAAATCTCAAAAGAACAGCTTAAATCTATCATCTCAAACGTTTTAAATAAAATATGAAATTGCATAGTAGAGAAATGGCAGCTGGTCCTCGTGATCTCCTGATCCATGATCGTAAAACTGAACAGGGGGGTCTCAACTAGGCATCTTATTAAATAATTGGCTACACTGGTGGGATGACAGTTGCCCACAAACCAAAGCATCTTACTCTATGCCAGAACAGGGATTTATGTAAAAACTGAAAAAGGGTACCAAAAAACAGCAGACCTAATATTCCTTTCCTGCACAAATCATAACTTTACACTAGGCTATACATTTTACAACACTGGTACAAGAAAACTAAAGGCACCAAAAGAGTAACAGGTTATTTCATCATTTGTCAAGCCTGCTATAGAGGAACTGTTGAATAACTACCTGAATGTCTTCTTCTTCATCTCTGTGTTTAAGAGCTTTATACAGGAACATACCCGAGCTCCTTCAATCAGATCGTGAACCAACCACAATCACATTGACGAAAGGCGCACTCTGGATCATCAGCAGGAGATCACTTCCTCTAGCTCTACCTATACTTTCCACACAGGAGCTCAGGTCTCAAAGTCCACAGTAACGATGATACAACCAAACCAGGCTCAGTTAAACGCTTAGTGATCAGTGTGAAGCTGCAGCCTTCTGCACACTGTTAATCTGTGAGAAGCCACACAGGGGCCTGATGAATGTGTCTGGGAGAACCTAGATATTATACCGGGCCAGGGAAGAATGAGAAGAGAAAGGGGGGTGAAGGGGCAGGATCAAGGAGCCCAGAGGATACTCAATGATGTATACCTGCATACACAACACCACTCACAGAGATTCACCATTCATCATTTCAAACATAAATCGCCACTACCTCATTTAGAGGGGCAGCAAGGTTGTACAGATCCTTCACAAAGAACAACTTACTGTGCTGATTAGAATTTAATAGTCATATGCCTATTCAAAGAACTTGAAAGGTTTGACTTACAAACCATTTTTGATACCATAGATAGGCCTTCAACGTGAAATAGTGTGACCCAAGTGTGCAGAGATGTTTTGTTTGCCAAGAACTAGAACTCTTTTATGTTAAAGAAAAACTCAAGTTGTCAAATATTGTTTTTAAAAGTAATTAACATGATCAGTCACATAATGTGAACTAGGCTACTTCTGCAGCCTTCCTTCCAAAATGGAATAAAACCAAAATACTGTCTAATTCATATAACGCTATGTCTGGTGGAGAGCTAATGATATCTTATTAGAAAAGGCTTGCATTAGGCTTAACTGTAACTATGGCACCTGAGAATGTCAAGCTACAAAAGACCAAGCACTTAAAAATTCCTGCCAGCAAACCCAGTCCCGATTCACTCTCTCTCTCTGTTTACCCTTCTGAATACGTGTAAACTTACAAGCACTTCTCTTACAACCCCAATGCTGGTAAGAAACTCCAATTCCAATTGACTATTTAGCCGCTGACAGGATAAAACTGAAGGTTGCTAATGGCGACTGTGTTCACGTGGGTAAATGTGTTGGTGTGTGTTTGTGAGAGGAGGGGTTTTGACACTGCTGACCATCCACTTGCCCTGAACATCTATATGCTTTATGTTTAAAAACTTTCTATGAAAACATATGAGACAACATCTCTGGAACTTAAAACCTAACAGTTCACTTTTACAGGGCCTTTTTACTCTTCTCCTGCTTAAGGCAGTAACAGTTTGAGGTGGGGGAAGCTAATGCAGAGCCCTGCGGCACCGCTTAACCTCAGTCATTCATCTGTCCCAACCTGGCATAGTTCTGTCAAGATAAAATCTGGCCAAGCTATTTTCTCACACATTAGAAGCTGGGGTAGCAGCCATGCCCGCTTCCCCTTGTTAACACAATCTGCCAATGGCCCGTTTCTTTCTATTACCTCTTTACAGACCGCCAGCAACACCTCCAACAAAGAGCAAGTTTAACAATGCAGATGGCAGTTCAAGCCAATAGAAAAAGATAATAGAACCACAGGGAGGTGGAAAAGTTAGAGAACAACTTTATTTAAGTACTAGGGCAGGTCACACACAAATTAAGGTTTTGTAAATGTCATCCTTGTTTATTACTGACAAGGCCACATAACCAAAACAATATCAAAACATTTTAAACTCCCTGAAGGCTTTAATGGTGAGAGATAGTCTCAGTATCCCATTTTCTAATTTATGACTGATACAGTATCCACCAAATAACACTGGCAATAGTCGATAATTCACTTAATCATAATTTTGTGATACAAACGCATGTTTCCTTGACCACAGATTATTCTCTGTACTTGATTAAGTAAGCATGGATGCCTCGAGCTGGCTCGGTAAGGATGCATGTGATATGTCATATGACTAGTAGAATGTGGGGCATCTGATCTTCTCACAGAATATTTACCCTTGGTTGGAATGAAAATATTTGGAACCCCAAGGCAAACAGAGCAGGTTGTAATGAAGCTATGCATTTAGCTAATCCGCTTCTGCATGTGCCCTGTTTAGTACTCTTTTAGCTTTTGATTACTAGCTAGAGTATTACTTGATTAGATAGGATACTGGTAGCATAAAATAAACTTAAACTTGACTTTGAAATTACTTCCAGAGGTGTATATGCTATGGCAGTAGTAGGCAATGTTATGTAATCTGAGTGTTATTCCAAACTCCCTCTGTGCCCTCTGTCCAGTTTTGAACCTGCTCAATGCGGTAGTAATGTTCATCAGCAGGGGTAAGCCTGAACATGTGACTGGCAGTCTAGAACTGTGGGAAGCGCAGTTGAGTTTTGCAATACAGCCAGATGGAGACGCACCAACTGACCAAGCTGACAAAGTAAGGTGTAGAAAGAATCAGTACTTCACTTTACTATTAATTATCAACACTATTTCTAGGCAGTTGGAATGGGTAATGTGAAGTAAAATTATGTTATACTATGATGTATTTTCCACTCATACACCTGAATTGGCTGGAAGAAGCAGTGCAGTGTAACTTAATGGCTGTGAGGATTTAGGCGCATGGATATTAACGCTACTCTTACTAGCTTGCTGTCTCGTAGATGGCTAGCTTTGCTAGATAGATACGCCAATTTTGTATCTTGTAAATTTTGTTACATAAAGACCTTTGTCCACACCCATCATTACACAGCACAACTCTGGTGTAAGATTATGGCTCGAATATCATGTTGTAATTAGATAGACTAAATAGCTAGCTAGCTGCTAACATTAGTTGAAACAATCTCGCTGATTGACAGAGCCAGGCAAATTGGCAACAACGTTGATACCACGTTATTAACATTACGTTAGATTAGAAGGTACAAATTATGTCACTAAAGAATGTCAGTTTGCGTCTCCTCCGGCAACGACGACGTGAGAATGAGATTGAACCGATGCAAAGCCACTTTATAGCTTCTGCCAGTTCTGGCATGGCATTCTGCATGTTTCCTTCACACAAAGTTCGAATTCAAATTCAAATTTAAAATGAATTAACCTGGAAGAAGGCAAGATTGTTGCTAATTAGCTAGCTAGCATCACTTAAAGCTTTGTTGACTTTTTTTTTGCAGCACAGCGTCAATATCTTCCACCGAATTTAGGTAACAATTTTAAACTGCCCCTAAAATTTGCAACAATAGACCTAGAATACAAAATATTATAAATATCATGCAATTCTCCATTCATAACGCCGGTGGTTCTTTGCTAGTCTGATAGTCAGCAGTGCAGTGGCATGCACCGACTTGTCTTGTCAACGACACAAACCCTAACGTCGTTAGCCACTGTCAGATAACGACGATTTGGTTGTAGTAATCATGTCATTAAAAGCCAGAAAGAGACATTCCGTGATAGTTCATACCATTCTCTTCACCGTTGATACTCAGGAAGAGCTGTGTGGTGGCTTTTAGCCATCTATCGGCGATGTTCCCAGTTAGCCTTTGGAGGAAAGCACAGTTTGCGTTGGAGAAATCTGCTTCGGCTGCAGCTCCAGCGGAAGGTTGCTTTTTCATAATTGTGCGACTCTGAACTGACACTGCATGACGAGCCAGCGGAGACAGCCAGCAGCACCAAATCACATGATTGAGGCGGAGCGGTGAGCACATGTGGAGCTGTGTTAAATTGCTCCATAACGCAGTTTGAGACTGACGATTTAAAACTGCACTGCACTTGCACACAACGATCTAGTAGAATAACATATTGTATTTCTGGACGAATTTGTGCACATACGCCCCTCGAAACAATGTCTAACGTCAATGCATTGCAACGTTTCAAGAATTGTAACTGCCAGTAGCCCACACACGAGACCAAGGTGATATAGCCTACTATGCTACAGCTGTGGTCATAAATACTCATTATTCCCCCAAACCAATTGTTATTCTAAGAGAATACAGTGACTCAAACTCAGAGCTGTAATGAGTTATTTATTTAAGGCAATTAAAAAAACAATCTTGTGTATTTTTTTAGTAAAATTTTCATAGGAGGCACCCAAAAGTGTTCACTAAATGTACCCCCCTTTGTCAAAGTGGCTTATAAAGTGCATTCTTAATCAGCATTGCATTCATCATCAAGGCAAAACTTTTGGTATTACCGTTTTTAAACCATTCAAAACACCCTACATCAGGCACAAGCTAAGCATTGAAAGCTAAGGTTGGTTTTAAAATGTACAAACCGTTTACAGTTAAACAGTTATCACATTCATACCTAAAAGACAGGTTCTGGATTTCTCACCCAGCAAGTGCTAGTATGCTAATAGAGCTTTGATTTTTTTTTAAATAATTTTTCTCATACTAAATCACCATGGCACAATTTTGAACTTAAGGCATTCAAATGGCACATTTTATTATTAACTGTAAAACATCCCGGTTTCTAAACATTAAGTTGCAAAATGTAAAAATAAAAATAAAAAATTGCTACCAAGGATTGAATTGATCTGTAATACCTGCCTCAGGGATTTACTCTGCATCAATGCATGTGCAAACCAACTGTGTAAATGTAAACTGGACTGAACAGAAAGCTAGCAATGTGTTGATTAAGGCAGGGTTTAAAAATCCAAATCATGTCTTTATCCTCCAGCCACAATAAACTCACATAAATGAAAAATATTTGCCAATCAAAAGTATTGTTTCCCTTATACTAAAGGCAAAGGTAAATATTACTGGTAAAAACAACCCCCTCTCATTGCTCCTTAGTTAAAAGTCAGCATTTGTCTCCTCCGGTGGTATGGTCAGCTCTTCCCTCTAGGACATAAGGAAAGAATAAAAAATAAATAAGAAAACCTGAATGTAAATGGTAGAAAGATACTGACGTTTATGAAATACAGCCATATAATCTGTGAATTACACGATTCACACTGCATACTGAAATACGTTCAAAGCAATGACTAACTGGCAGTTAGAATATGGGCATTACAGAAGCATCAGACCACTAGGCGCTAAGCTTCCCCGTACACCAAGTTTAGGCCAAGCATAAGCATGCAGAATACTAAACTAAAATGGTAACTGCATGTAAGAGAAGATGTCTCATGCAGTTACTCAATGCTTTACTGTGGAAAAAGAGAGGGCAAAAACCAAGCACAAATACAAAAGGATAAGCTGTGAAAGTGTGGAGTGCTATACAAAATGAAAAGCGGCATGAATAAACAGATGGCGTTAATCAAGGCATTGTAAGATCCTGGCTTCAGGAGATTTTTTAAGTTATCACTTCTGTGTCCACTTTAGTCACAACAAAGATGGGAGAGCTCTACAACTGACATTTCCAAGGATCTGACGACACCTAGTGGTAAATGTTCTTTCAAAGTCTGTTTGTATGGATAGTGCAACACCACTTAAGCCATTCCTTTTGTAAGGGTAACCAAACATACACCAAATATACAGTAGTATAGATTTAGTTTAGTAACTTCACACTAAGATATTGCCATGTTTTTTGACAAATTACTTAAATTAGTAATAATAAAAGATCTTTGACAAGACCAAAGAAAAATGATAATAGAAAATGGACAAACAGGAAGAACATTGTCAAAGCATTGCATTAGACAAATGATAGATGGTAGGAGGGATAAAGAAGCAGGTGTAGGTCAGAAGGAAGCACACCTGGCAGTAATGGCTCCCTGGAGTCCAATACCTGATGGAGATTTAAGTCAGGTTAGAAATGAATCCCTTCTCCCCACTTCTTTCTCACTCTTTCTTTCTCTCTCTCACACACACACACACACACACACACACACACACACACACAGAGTATCTTGATAGATGCCAGATGCAGTTACCGACAAAAAGGGCTGTTTTTGGACATGAATTTGGAGCCAGATTTGGCTCTTCTGACTTGACTAAATTCAATGACAAACCGGCATCTGCTGAGTAGTGCCCCAGTAAAGTCAACAAGTCCGCTTACCTCATAGGTGGTTCCCGCCCAGAACTGCCTCATTTCACCCCTGCGCCAAGCTACCAGAGCTGAAGTCAGTAAGGTGAAGGGCACAAGGTAGAGAAGAGCAGGCTGGCCCATGCCAGACAACAACATCACTGCAAATGTTACTATCATGCCACACAGGTAGGCTGCAGGGACATACAAAAAGAGCCAAAGACACAGTAGAGTTAGCCTTAGACCCTATACGGTTTCTACTGCTATATGACTGCTATTTTGAGAATACAAATCTTGGAAATATTACATATCTAAATTAACTGTACTGTTAGTTACCTATGCAGCTGGAAACAAAGTATATCTTTTTGGGGCTGTTGTTCCAAACGTCAAACCTGCTGCAAAAGGCCACCAGCAGACCTGTTGAATCAACCAAAGCAATTCAGTTCAATTCAGTTACTGCAGTAATTTAAGGCTCTATGATGATCCCAAGTCACTGTGGAATATTTTACAGAGCACTACTTTCAATCTGTGTGAAACAATTGCCAGCCCTAGGCATCTAAATGTGCAGGCTAGATTAGCTTATATTTACCTGGCACAATGATATCTCCATATCCCAGAATAGAGAACTGCATCCCACAAAGGTTCTGATTCCAGGCTGACAATCGAGGTACACGCATCACAACTGGCAGCTGAGGAGAGAAAATACGTCACAGTTAGTGCCAATGACTTGCTAAATGTTATGTGTATGCTCACAATATATAAAAAAAACTTGCTTCAAAAGGAGGCAGATAAGACACAGGTGTTAACTCATGACACAGACAAAGGCAAGTTAATCATCAAATCACACAAGGTCTCAAACGCAATCCATCATATGGAACATGACCACATGATGTCATATGATCAGCTCGATTTTTGTCTCAAATAATAGACGTTCATGTCTGCATTCCACATTCCAGCTTTCTCCTGATAGTCATGAAAGAGTGTAAGCATAAAAGTGTAGTTACACAATGTTTTAAAAATAAAAAATTGATGTGGGCACAAGATAAAAAACTTAAAACACAGACTACATCTGACAAGTGGCAATCGCAGGTTAGTACAAGCAAATGTATTCAGGGAACGTTGACATGCTCTGTATTTATGCTAGAATAATGTGCAAGGGAAAATTAAGTCTGGGCTTTTGGTCTGTCCCTGCACCCACATACCACCGCCCACCCCCAGATGTAGTACACAGCAAGGAACAGATGGGTAAGGAGGTGGGCCTTACTTTCTAATATGGTGTTGTAGGTTCCGCAGGTACCTCCACCATGTTACCCTGCGTCTACGACAGAGCCCACCCCATCCCAACGCACAGTCAGTTAATAAATCCATGAAACCCACCAACCATACAATTGTAGTAAATAGAACAGAAAGAGACTTTGGCTAGTGCGCCAAGGCTGCTACAAAGAGACCTAGACTGTTAGCACAAACAACAAAATATAGACTCAAGTTCCAGTGGCCTTTCTTCGACAGGCAAAAACAGCACCAGCACAGGCTCACACAGTTAGTGAGATCTTATTAATCCTATTTCTATAGAATCCATAGAAACCAATCCCAGACGCTTTGATCAGCCTGATTGTTAATGAAGCCAAAACACATTAACAAGAATGACAAGCCAAGTCGGGTTGCGAAACAGTAAGAATTTACCTTTTCTCCAGATGCATCTGGGCCCAGGGCAACCTGCACCATGATGCTCACCCCATTCTAGTATGAGAGAGAAGTGTATGTGTCTGGGATCAGTCTGTCTGATCTGTCTGTAGCCAACTGTGATACGCAAGTTAACAAATTACAAGGTCTGTCAGAACAAAAACCTTATCTAATATAAGCAGAACCAACCTTCGTGAAGAAAGGAGTAATGAAGACGAAGAACACGTCATACACAAGGAGGAGACTCAGTAGAATCACACAAATCTGTTGGAATACACAGAGTATGAAAGAACAACAATCCCATCAGAATCATGTCGGCTTTCATCAAAGATTATTGGGGTGTTACCTTGAAGTTTGAGATGTTGATGGTCTTCATGAAGTTCAGACAGAAAGCAATACCCAGAAGATCCTGCAGGATCCAGATCCATCTAGAAATACACAACACACCAGGCTCTCATTGATTTATTATTATTTTTCATTGTAGGAGGCTCAATTTGTAGGCTCATGTGTGTGCATGGTTTTGTATGTCTTTGGATCTCTGTAGGGTATAGGCCACACGCATACAAGCGCTCAATGCATACAATCACTCAATGCATACAAGTAACCAGTGAATAGTGTTCACAGGTGATAGAGCACACAGTTCAAATTGTGCTCACTGAACATATTATTTTACACTAGAGTGGGGCCTCCATACTTTTTGTTCATTATAAGTAGTATAATAAATGGAATACCATCCAAAATCAATATGGAGTGGAGTGTGAAGTGTTGAAAGTTGGTCTTTGCAATGTCTTTGCTGTGGCCAAGTATTTTGTGTGTTTTTTGGATTTTTTGGTAGACAAAGATATATTCAGTGCAGTGTCTATGCCAACATCAAGTATATACAATACAGTTAGGCCCAAAAATATTTGGACAGTGACACAATCTTCATGATTTGGGCTCTGCATGCCACCACATTGGATTTGAAATGAAACAACTACAACGGAATTGAAGTGCAGACTTTAAGGTTTAATTCAAGGGGTTGAACAAAAATATATGATTAAACATGTAGGAATTGTAGCTATTTTTATACAAACGCTCCTCATTTCAGGGGCTCAAAAGTAATTGGACAAATAAACATAACCCCAAGTAAAATGTTACTTTTCAATATTTTGTTGAGAATCCTTTGCAGGCAATGACTGCCTGAAGTCTGGAACCCATGGACATCACCAAACGCTGGGTTTCCTCCTTTGTGATGCTTTGCCAGGCCTTTACTGCAGCGGTCTTCAGTTGTTGCTTGTTTGTGGGTCTTTCTGCCTTAAGTTTTGTCTTGAGCAAGTGAAATGCATGCTCGATTGGGTTGAGATCTGGTGATTGACTCGGCCATTGCAGAATATTCCACTTCTTTGCTTTAAAAAACTCCTGGGTTGCTTTTGCAGTATGTTTTGGGTCATTGTCCATCTGTACTGTGAAGCGCCGTCCAATCAACTTTGCTGCATTTGGCTGAATCTGAGCAGAAAGAATATCCCTATACACTTCAGAATTCATCCGGCTGCTTCTGTCTTTTGTCACATCATCAATAAACACAAGTGACCCAGTGCCATTGGAAGCCATGCATGCCCATGCCATCACACTGCCTCCACCATGTTTTACAGAAGATGTGGTGTGCTTTGGATCATGAGCTGTTCCAATTCTCCTCCAAACTTTCTTCTTCCCATCATTCTGGTACAGGTTGATCTTAGTCTCATCTGTCCAAAGAATGCTGTTCCAGAACTGGGTTGGCTTCTTCAGGTGTTTTTTGGCAAAGTCAATTCTGGCCTTTCTATTTTTGAGGCTGATTAATGGTTTGCACCTTGTGGTGAATCCTTTGTATTTACTCTCATGAAGTCTTCTCTTTATGGTAGACTTAGATACTGATACACCTACTTCCTGGAGAGTGTTCTTCACTTGAGTGGATGTTGTGAAGGGGTTTTTCTTCACCATGGAAAGGATTCTGCGATCATCCACCACTGTTGTCTTCCGTGAACGTCCAGGCCTTTTTGAGTTCCCAAGCTCACCAGTGCACTCTTTTTTTCTCAGAATGTACCAAACTGTTGATTTGGCCACTCCTAACATTTCTGCTATCTCTCTGATGGATTTCTTCTTTTTTTTTCAGCCTCAGGATGGTCTGTTTCACCTCCATTGAGAGCTCCTTTGACCGCATGTTGCGTGTTCACAGCAACAGCTTCCAAATGCAAACGCCACACCTGGAATCAACTCCAGACCTTTTAACTGCTTAATTGATGACAGGTTAATGAGGGAAGAGCCCATGCAGCGTTGTTATTTTTTTTTGCAGCCTTCGGAGTCAATTGTCCAATTACTTTTGGTGCCTTGAAAAAGAGGCGGCTACGTATTAAAGAGCTGTAATTCCTAAACCCTTGCTCCAATTTGGATGTGAATACTCTCAAATTACAGCTGAGAGTCTGCACTTTAAGCCCATATTGATTATATAATTGTATCCTGAATATGTTTTCGTAAACAGCTAAAATAACAAAACTTGTGTCACTGTCCAAATATTTTTGGCCCTAACTGTATATCTGTTTTGTCAATGTTAAATGCATTGCACTGAAAAATGTACTAACCATTAAAACTAAAGTCTCAGGAGTAACAAGTGTTCCATTGATATTACCCTCTCCACTCACATTATCCATCATAATTTGCTAAGGGAAACTGTTGTGTGTTGCTTTTGTTTTACTACAAAGCATATGCCGCCACAGTCAATGAGCTGGACAGTAAAGCTTAATTAGTGGTGGAAACAATAACCAAAACAGCCTGCTCGCTCAGCAAATGACGTTGCACCTTCTGTGTTTGTGTGTCAGTCTACAACGCTCCAGACAGTTTATCCAAAGCCACATTCTTTGGTTCTACCCATGACATTCTCTAAATGGTGACGTGATTGGAGTAGGCATGGCTATATTTGTGCAGACAGTACCTGTCTTCGTTCCTGTAGAAACCCCAGACCACAGCTATGCTGATGCACAGAGCCGCCAGTAGCAGAGACCTCACTGAAAAGCCTTTACCGTGAACTGAGAAACTGAAGAAAAACAAATACACAGACAAAAATAGTGAGGGAGAGCATCACAGAGAGACTTCATGTCAGTCTGCTACAGAGGGACTTACTCATACCACTATTTTGGGGTGCTAGCATGTGTGGTACTTCACAAGCATTACTCACAAATTCCACGCGAAACTAATGATGACTTGTTTGTATGTAAAACAAGAACAGATGCCTCTAGAGCAGGAAAACAGGGTAATTGTGTGGTCAATGGAGCAGACCAGTACAGTACATACCTCAGAGTGCCGCAGCCCATCTTGTCCAGCACTGCGTCTAGACAGCTAAACAGTGCAGAGGCAGAGGCCAGGCAGAATATTCCAATAATGAAGTACACTGGAAAGCATACAATAAAGTAAATCACATCAAGACATCATACCTGAGTATTGTACAGGGAAAGATGAAGACGTTTGATACACTCACCAAGAACATTATAAAAGTAGTACATGAGGACCAGCATCCCACACATCAGACCGACAAAGATGAGCACTTTAAGAGGAGAGTACAGGGACAGATCTCCACTCTCTGTCTTGCCCTCTCCTCCACCACCAAACGATGGGCCCGCGCTTAATCTGTCTCTGAAAGAAACAGATAAAAAAACACACATGTTCAAAACCATGTAGATATGCGGTAAGACTGAGAAAGACAATCCTGTAAAATTAAAACTGCTACAGTCTTTTACCTCTCACATGTCCCACTCCAGTAGCCTCCCATGGTTACCGTGAACATTGCAATTATTAGCATGACCACAATACTGGGATCTATCTTGTAGGGCGCCGGGGCATATAGCTTTACTTGCATCACCTCACCAAGCACCTGTGAACAGAATGATGCACACTCTCTAAATACACAGCAAAGGAATAGCAACTAAAACAATCAATAGCTTGTTTCTATATAACAGAGGGCCTGAGAGAAAGAGTGCATACCAGCTGTGCATCCAGAAAGTCCCTGTACCTCATAAGAGCCAGAGGAATGTGGACCTTCTTATACTCAGACTCATTGGCTGACGGGGTTGTCTGAAGAACCAATCAGATGAAAGATAAAAACACAGTAAATCACAGTAGAAAATTCTATTAAGAAATATGTTCCAACAACCAAAATGGCAATATAATAAAAGTCCTACCATTGATGTAGTGCTTGCAATAAGCAGAGCAACAGCTCCAAGGTCTTGGGCAACCAGAGCCTTCTGGCTGAAGCCACACTGTCCTATCATCACAACTACTGCCTTGCCCTTCATATCCATTAAATTGACACCTGAGCTATTGCACAACTGGGTGGATGTCAGGTTCACCAGTGGGTATTCCTCCTAGAAGAAAGTAACCCATTGTATAACGAGGAGGGTATTAAGGGAATATATTAATTCATTTGAGGCTCTCATAGTTCACAGCTCACTTCTGTATGTGTTGTCTGAACTGAAGGCCTTATGTGCATGTGTTTTTAATTATTTATTTTTTCATTGTAGGTTACTTACAGTGTCTAAGGATTCTGGCAGAGGGGTCCATGAAGAATTGTAGACAAGGCAGTACTCTTTACTGGTAGGGCCATTTGAAATGTGCAAAACTGCCTCTTGACAGTTTATCTGTGGAACAACATATTTCTATTTTAGTGATCCTCACATGGATCGATATTCTATAGGTTTGGTAATACGTTAAACGTTAAACTCCAGGTACGGTTGCCAATATTGAGAACAATCTCTAAGCTGAAGGCAAGCGAAAGAAAAGAAGAAACTGCCAGCAACAGCTGACGTGAAAATGGCCGTGCAGTTAAATCAGGGATTTTTTTTAAATAGCTAACGTTAGCTTTCAAATGCTAAACTCAATTAGCTAGTCTCACTTTACAGGATTAAGTCACGTTAAAGTTAACTTCGTTAGACATACCGACCGTACTGTAAAATAGCATAGCTAAAGCTCGCTTCTACTAGTACTGAGCATATGATGTGATGGATTATTAAATATAAAATACATGACTCAAAAACACTAGCTGCATCATGACGTGAAATCAACCAAGTTTAACATTACGTTAGCTTGCATTAGTTGCACTTTCATTTGCTTTGCGAGTAATTTACTTAAGATATATTAACATAGGTAGCAAGCTTTTTCTACAAACTAGTAAGTATGGACTATCCGAAGTTGGTCAACACCACATTGTTGTAACGTTATAACCATAATAACGTTAAGAAACTAACGATACTTGCCAGCTAACACATCTAACGTTAGGGAAAATCTGCTTACCTTTGATGAGAAGAATATGGCTGATAAAACAATTGTTTTAAAAAACATTGCCATTGTAGTAACATTCGTGGCCTTATGTTGCTCCTTGTCGTTAAATGGACAGTTACATTAAGACCTACCGTCAATAACAATCAAGTTAAAGACACCCCACTGTACTATGTTGCCTAGCAAGCTTGCTATTTAATGTGGGTATGCTAACATTTCCAACTCTAAGTCAATGAAGTTTCCTTCCTGTTTTCCAGCTTAACAAGCTTGACTCTGGTGTACTAGTAGTAGTACAACCAAAGAAATAGTGCTTCTACTCCTTGACCTTGGTACAACTCAAGATACCATCGGTTACAACTAAGTCTACCGGGGTATTCTGCAGAAGCTAGACAACAATCACACAAATAGAAAGACGGAAATGAACAGTTTAAAAAAAAAAAAATCTTAGTTTATTACAATTCTATCAAGAAAAATATTTTCCAAAAAAAAACATTGTTGGGAAAGCATTGTACAACAAATGTATTATCCAGTGTGCACTACTCATTTCAAGTTTGTAATAAAACAGCATTATTTACTTCTGAAAGAAACCAGCAGGAGTATATTTTATAACAAGTGTCTTACTGAATATACTTTCCTATGTCTGTCTTCTGTAAAGAAATTGTTTGTTTCCAATCTATTGAGTGGCCCAGCCACATTATACTTTTTTTTTTTTACACAGATCAGGTAATAAATACAGCTATGTAAATGGCCTTAAAAAGCACACAACACATCTGAACCTTTTTTATTTGTATACAAAGTTAAGTTGGCCACTAGAAAAACAACAGTGGATACTTGAACAGTGATAGCTTTGCTCTTGAGCTTTCTTTTCTTTCGAGAAAATGCAGACAATTGACAGCAGTGCTTTGTTAAAAAATATAATTATATACAACATTCTGGAGAAATGGTTTGTTGGTCCACTTCATGTCAGACACTGCTTTTAGAAAACTATCTTCTCAAATCAAAAACATTGATTTGCACGTCACAAAGGCTTAATTGACAATCTGTTACAAAAAGAATGCACATTGGAAGATTCAGTGAAGGTTCCAATTAGAGCAACAAAAAAAAATGCAACCCATTTTATAAGATTAATACATATTCTTAAGCAATTCTACTCACCTTATTATAACTCAAACTTTCTGAACTCTCATGGCCATAGCCTCCTTTAGATTTCATCTGGGCCTGAACACAGTCCACCTGTAAATAGATTACAACATGGAACATTTAAAGTTTCCTCTTTCTTTCATGTGTCTCACACACACTTATAGAAACAAGGTTCTATAATGATTTTAAGCTACTACTTGCCAATTTTGTTGCTTTAAAAAATATGTTGCTTCCAAATCATTTCCACTACAACCATTCTGACATTGAACCTATACATATTGAAAGCATATTTGGATATGCAAAGTCGACCTCCCCAAAATATCTGCATATTTAGCTTTTATATAAACCCAAATTGAAAGATCCCTAAAAATATTTAAAGGATATATTTTTGAGTAAATTAATTGACTAAACAAGATATTGACAGGAGTATGGTGTGTGAATGCGTCACACAGTCGATCACCCAAAAGATCTGCATGTTTATCTGAATTATGATCTTATTTACACACAACCAAGATATTGACAGGGAAGTATGGTATGGCGCATATACATTTTGCACGGTTGATCCCCCAAAAGATCTGCATGTTACATCTGAATTATGATCTTAGTTACACACAGGTACCACTTTTATACCAAATCAACGATGCCTAGTCTAGTTCCATCATTGTAATTTAATGGAATGTTATCTTAAAACTTGGTAAACAAAGTCTTTAACAGACACCGTTTGGTTCCGTTCATATTTCAAGTCCTTTGCCCACACCTGGTAGATATGTTATCATCTGTTCTCATAAGCCTATGGCTTTCTTTCTTTTTTTACACCGGTCTCAAAGCTCTAGTCTGAACACAAGTGTGTGGTTGCACTTAAAATTGGGGGAGCTGTGCATTTTGAGCTCAAGTTGCAGTGGCTTCTTGGCTGTCGGCAGACATCCACCTTTTTCATCACCTCCTGTGGAAGGCTCGGTAAAGGGCTGTAAGATATTCTCGTAATCAGGATTGTTCACTGGAGCGGAGAAATCGTTTCCACCGGGACTGACTCTCGCTAGTGGTATGTCCGTTCAAGCTGGTCGGGATCTGGAGTCGTCTACCAGGAGCGAGTTGCATCTTGGCCACACTAGGGGTCCCAACCAACCGGGCAGCCAGTGGACGGTCAAGTCTACTTTCAGCAACTCTTGGTTCTTGTCTATTTGCTGGTCCTGGCATAAAGTTGAAATAATGAAGTAGCTTCATCATGGTATCTCTGTACTTTTTGTTGTCCTGTATTTTACTTGGCCATGGTGGTACAGGTTGCTTCACAAAACACAAAAACTTCGTAATCCCTTCCAGCTCAACTGAAGAATAATTTTTAAGCACCATTTTATTTTGTTTTTGAAACATACTAATCTGCTCTTTATTAAGTCAGATTTTCATGTTTTGTATTTTTGTTTTATAATGAATCATCTTCATGCAGCTTTAAGCATAACAAATTACAGTGCATCCGGAAAATATTCATACCCCTTCACTTTTTCCACATTTTATTATGTTACAGCCTAATTCCAAAATGGATTAAATAAAATAAATTCTCAACATTCTACATACAATACCACATAATGACCAAGTGAAATTTTTTTTTTTTTTTTTTTGCAAATGTATTAAAAATAAAAAAATAAAATATCACATGTACATAAGTGTTCACACCCTTTGCTGTGACACTCAAAATTGAGCTCAGGTGCATCCCGTTTCCACTGATCATCCTTGAGATGTTTCTACAACTTGATTGGAGTCCACCTGTGGTAAATTCAATTGATTGGACATGATTTGGAAAGGCACACACCTGTTTATATAAAGGTCCCACAGTTGACAGTGCATGTCAGAGCACAAACCAAGTTATGATGTCCAAGGAATTGTCTGTAGACCTCCGAGACAGGATTGTATCGAGGCACAGATCTGGGGAAGGGTACAAAAAAATTTCTGCAGCTTTGAAGGTCCCAACGAGCACAGTGGTCTCCATCATTCGCAAATGGAAGACGTTTGGAACCACCAGGACTCTTCCTAGAGCTGGCCGCCCGGCCAAACTGAGCAATTCGGGGAGAAGGCCCTTGGTCAGGGAGATGACCAAGAACCCGATGGTCACTCTGACAGAGCTCCAGTGTTCCTCTGTGGAGATGGGAGAACCTTCCAGAAGGACAACCATCTCTGCTGCACTCCACCAATCAGGCCTTTATGGTAGAGTGACCAGATGGAAGCCACTCATTAGTAAAAGGCACATGACAGCCCGCATGGAGTTTGCCAAAAGGCACCTAAAGATCTCTCAGACCATGAGAAACAAAATTCTCTGGTCTGATGAAACCAAGATTGAACTCTTAGGCCTGAATGCCAAGCATCATGTCTGGAGGAAACCAGGCACTGCGCAGCACCTGGCCAATACCATCCCTACAGTGAAGCATGGTGGTGGCAGCATCATGCTGTGGGGGTGTCTTTCAGCAGCAGAAACTGGGAGACTAGTCAGGACCAAGGGAAAGATGAATGCAGCAATGTACAGAGAGATCCTTGATGAAAACCTGCTCCAGAGCGTTCTGGACCTCAGACTGGGGCGAAGGTTGACCTTCCAACAGGACAACGACCCTAAGCACACAGCCAAGATAACAAAGGAGTGGCTTCGGGACAAGTCTGTGAATGTCCCTGAGTGGCCCAGCCAGAGCCCAGACTTGAACCCAATTGAACATCTTTGGAGAGATCTGAAAATGGCTGTGCACCGACGCTCCCCATCCAACCTGATGGAGCTTGAGACGATCTGCAAAGAAGAATGAGAAACTGCCCCAAAATAGGTGTGGCAAGCTTGTTGCATCATACTCAAGAAGACTTGAGGCTGTAATTGCTGCCAAAGGTGCTTCAACAATGTATTGAGTAAAGGGTGTGAATACTTATGTACATGTGATATTTTATTTTTTATATATTTGCAAAAAATTCTAAAAAAACCTTTTTCACTTTGTCATTATGCGGTATTGTGTGTAGAATGTTGAGGAATTTTTTTTATTTAATCCATTTTGGAATTCGGCTGTAACATAATAAAATGTGGAAAAAGTGAAGGGGTATGAATACTTTCCGGATGCACTGTATATTGATAACATGACATGCACTCTGGTCTACTTTTTAGAAAATTCTATAAACAATGCTTGTTGATTTTTAAATAAATTTGAATATGTTAATATTCATCCAAATCCATGTCCTTTTTGCTAAACACTGATTCCTTTTTTTCTCAGATTTCAATACAACATAGTAATATTCATAGTCTTCTTTTGAAAATGAATCAACTTAAAGTCTGGGTTGAAAGTTCTGCTCCTGATGTGTCGGTTGTCTCAGAAACATGGCTGAAGAAGTCTGTCCCAGACATGGAGGTGGTTTTAATTCATTATAATATGTTTCTTGTGGATAAAATCATCTAGAGGGGGAGTTATTATGTTAAAATCCTTTGCAATGTTCCCATGATTATTCAAAATCCATTACAAAACAATTCAATATGCTCATAGTTGAAATTACACTTTCCAAGAATAAAAGTCTAGCAGTTGCCGGCTGTTACAGACCACCTGCATCTCCTGCAACTACACAAATTGTATAAGTTCAATCTCTTGCACCCTATACAAACACTCAAGTTTATTTAATAGGGTGATTTGAATTGAGATGTTGGCACAACATATTCCAATCGCTTGGCACATTGATTATCTACAGTTGCTGCTGAGCAGAGCAGTATCCTACAATAATTTTAGATCAAGTTGGCATAGTGTCTTCTGTTGCCGGGCTAACTCATTTCAGTATGCAGCGGCCCATTATAGGAACAAATTGCAACATGGGATGAATTATTCTTATGTTGTTTTGCAGGGGGTTTTAAATCGTCAGCTTGATTTATTGTTGATTGACTCTTGTACTTGCTCTTAAGGATCATTGTTTTTGCTAAATGTCTGCACGTTTTAATTATATTTGTGTTGTTGCTTGTCATGTTGTCTGCCGCTCGGCCAGGTCGTCACTGGCAAAAGATAACTTGTTCTCAGTTGGCCTACCTGGTTAAATAAAGATAATTATATTGTTTACGTCATTAAGTTGGGTTCCAACTTGTCCTGAAAAGCACATACCGATGACAGTCCTAGCCCCATATCTCCGGAGCCCACATGTGTGGTGTGAACAAAGTTGGTTGGTTCACCGATCATGGAGCGGTCTATTCGTCGTCGTCTCTTCTGAAAAAGCAATAATTTTTGCACTACATTAGTCTATACTTAGAAGCCAGTGTTCATCTTGACACCGTTTTTTTTTTTTTATTTAGTCATATTCTTAGTCTTATACGTTTTCTCTGTCCTTTAAATTTAGTCATGTCACTCTGATAAGTATTAAATCAATGACACACTGACAAAATGTTCAACAAATGTATCCAACAAAAATAGACATTTGCTATTATTGTCCCTGTCTTTTAATCATCATTAAAATAATTCCAGATATAATTTTTTTAATAATTCTATATTACATTTGTTGTTAATACTACAAGGGTCATAATCAGCAAATGCAAAAATACACGTTGTTAATCAGCGGCTACCAATGATCAACTACTTTGCAGTATATTTTTTGTATGCTTTGGTGTAATGCCTATGCACTACAGTTTTTAAACGTGTAATACCTCAATAACTAGTTTATAACGTTGATATAACAGGTAAATAATGTGTTGTGGTTAGTAATAGTTTCTTCAATCTGAAACTTACAGGTTGTGGCTGTTCTGCAATGCAACAGCTGAAACAAATCCAGAATTCAGTCATTCTGACACGTATACAGTGGGCACAGCAGCTTCCTCCCCCAGTTCACTCCTCTTAGTCTTCCTGTTCGACTTGCAGGCAATGCCGCAAACACAAGTCGAAAGCTGATTAAGAACATACACCAGCTGCTGATTGCTCTGTGACAAACACAAGTAAAACAGACAACTTTTATATTATATGTAGTTCAGGCAGCAAACTACCAGTTTCATTAACCCAAAGTACTGTTTTGCAACACACACACACACACACACACACACACACACACACACACACACACACACACACACACACACACACACACACACACACACATGTATTTACATATATATATACATATATAATGTATTTATTGTTTTAGTCTATAAATTACTGACAGCATTTCTGCCCAAAAAACATATTGTAATTTAGAGCATAATTTAGACAATTGCAAAAACTGGTCCCAAAATAATAATTCACAAAACACTGTGTCTTGTAGGCATCTTCGAGTCTGTCTCCGTCTCACCATTCATTACACGACCAAGTTTTGGGCAAAGCTGAAAGTTGATAGAGGAAAAAAGATCTGTAGCTGTTGTGCAGGAAATGAGTGCATAGGCCCGGCCACTATACTGAAATCAATGCGCTTTACAGTCAACTTACTAGCAGCCTACCTATAAGAGATCATTTTCAATCAGATCAAATCTGAAAAGAAGTACTTAAT
>JAPMUY010008918.1:200000-405000 GCA_026901105.3 Galaxias olidus
ATAAGGAATTCCAGTCTTATCTTTTGGAAGTGCAAGTATTTGCCTGTTTACCATACTCTCATATATTTTTTCAAAAGTAATACAACTGTTTTACATGTTTTCCCTTGTTTTATGTGTTAAAGGTCAAATGATCGGCTAAGAAAAGGAACTTATATTCTGCTTTCAGAAGAAGAAACACCACCGTGCCTTATCAGTTTCTACCATGTAACTGCTCTATGTGCAAATTATTGCTTACCTGACTGCATTAAATGCTGGCATAATTTTATATCAACCGTATTTATTGCTTACTTGGTTGTTCCACATCTAATGGAATTGACAGACCTGTTAAGATGATGGTTGCAAACTTGAATAAAAGGTCCTCCTGCGAAAGCTCACGTTTCGTGGTTTGCTTGTCATGGTGTTGGCACAAGCATATGTACATACAGTATAATTCACATGAACATGAGTCATCCACGTCCTATTTCAGTCTATCATAGATAGTCCTATTTGCCTCTTTAGTATCTCCAGAGTCATCACCAAATGCAAGGCCCCAGTTTCACTATCTATCCACCAGTCGACAGTTGGCATGAGTGATAGCAGGGTGGGACCATACGGCTCAAACCCTGGGGCCCTGGTGTTACTCTGACTTATGTAACTATTGTAGGCATATAAGGCTGTTGATACTACTGGAGTTCCTGGATTCACGACTAAATAAATTAATCTAAAACAGGTGGGAATTGGTATCTAAAAAAAGTATTATATAGTATTATTTTAGTGACATTTGCTCAAAGCTCCAGTAAGCAGTAGTTGCATTCCCAGTTTCCTTGCTGCCACTCTTAAACTGCAGTACCACAGGCAGCATAAGGATGCAGCCATCATAATTACCACTTTATAAACATTGATTCGATTAGTCCGGTTATAGCATTCACACATTACTAAAACTCATTCAAAATTGTTGAACATGGTTGTGAGTAAAGTTTGTTGAGGGAGCGGGGATCTTTCCAGGGGTTGTTTTTGATTATAGTGGCATGTTATGTAACACACATGCTTTGAAAATTGTACATTGTAGGAAAAGAGCTGTATTGCTGGCAATTGCAATGAGCATACTATGGATTTAAGCATGCATCAGTACTTGCAAGGAATACAGTCTGCCATGTACATGCTACAGTCCTATGTAGTAAAAAAAAAAAAAAAGTGTTTATTCATAGGTCAAGTAACATCGTATAGCACACAGGCAAGATAGGGCAGGCCATGGACATGTGACTCCCACGATGCAGTTGTTCTTTGCTTACAAACTCATCAGAAACCGGAATGTTAACATGTTATATTGTGCGTGCAGGCATACTAGACATGGATACTAACAATTCCTTGGCTCAGTGCTTTTCATGTATACTGTACAGTGTGATCTGTTCTGCAACTGTTTGCAGTGTATTGCAAAACGTTCTTAATTTAAAGCCTCTCTGTTATAGACCTTTAAGTTGCCCAGTGTAATAAACGATTCTATATCTCCTGCACCCATCAGTTCACTCTCAATCAGAAAGTTCTTATGAATGTGTGTGTGTGTGTGTGTGTGTGTGTGTGTGTGTGTGTGTGTGTGAATGCACGCTTTGCAATGCTATGTTGCGAATTTCTTGGAGCCTATTTTAGTTGTTCATTGGACAAATGTGATGCCGCTTCACAAATAGTCCTTACAGATAAGAATACAAATCTTTATAACCAGATTATTTTTGCTCCTAAAGCAAGATAGGGTGGTCATGCAAATGAGTTTGTTTTTTAAATTAAGTTTTGTGTTTTCTAAAAGAATCACCAACACTTTAAATTAAGCATAGCTGTCAAACAATGTACAACGAAATAATAACAAAAAATAATAAATCATATTCTTTGTAAGTTCAAATGTTTGTTATAGAAAACAAATTCAGCTTATATGGCAGATATGGGAAGTTCATGATTTTCAAAGGACACATTCAACTTTTTATTTTTTCCTTTTTACATGGTGTGCTTTGTTTACACTCACTTTCAGATCCTATGTTTTGTCCACCAAACACCATAGCACCTACTGTGTTGTTTACTAAACATTACTTTGAAATTATTACGGCAAAAGCAATGTAATTCATTTGTAATTTAATTTAAATTTTTTAAGTAGCATTTTGTTTACTTCATAAATGTCCCTGATACCTTCATGTATGATAAAGCAAGGCATAAATGAGTTAGATAAGCAGTTATGTAACCATAAGTGCTAGGCCCCTTTCAAAAAAAACAAAGCAGATCTAGATCACCACTGGGACTTGCCTGCATGCCTTTCATTGGCCTCTACAGAATATATTCTACACCCTTTACTTACAAATATTAGACTAAATGCAAACTGGGCAGGTAATTGACAATGTTGCCTGCAGACATCTATACAACTTATGTTTGTCTGTTTATCTGGGCTGTGGTAAATGTCATAATCACACTAACCAGCCAGCCAATGCAATACTGGATTCTTCTGGGTAAAACTTTGTGTTACAATGTGTGTGCATCCTTTCTCTTTCCCCTTCCTCTTCACACCTTTCCTCAGTCAACCTAGGGAGACAGGTAATCAGCAGTTAAACGTTTGTGGTTAACTCAGAGCATAAACAACACTATAAATCCTTCCTGAAGACACAACTCTCCTATAATTGTACAGGTTCAGACTGTTGCATCTATGTCTGGGTTAGACACCGTAAATGTCCTCTGTCTCTCAATCTCTATTTGACAGACACAACCTCAGCCTACCAGGTGAGAGCAGCCAACAGGCAAGCACCAACAGAGATATTGCCTGTGAGGCTGTCTGATGCTCCCATTGTAGACAAAATATGTGTCTAACAGCTCATTCTATCTCCCTATTTGTCTCTCTGTTACACAGTTGGTGGCAATAACAAGGGCAGGGCACACAATTTAATCAAATCATCCTTTCCTCTAACCACAATTCCCATGTTTTTTAAAGCTCCTTTCGTGTGTATAGGACTCCGTTCTATATTTACTTATTTACTGCGGTCTCACATGAGGCCATAGAAAGCAGGCATTCATTATATAAAGACTTTTGTTTCTTGTCCTTGTAAAATTGAGTACCAATAGACTTAGTAGCTGTAAAATAGTAAGGTGGTAAAACATACTTTCACATATTTTGGTTTACCCTCATTCTCTTTGTTTTTAGGTGGACACAATATGGGTCAAAGCAGTGAGTATACTGCAAAGAAAACAACAGAATGGCATTGTTTCTTCATAGGCCCCGTCAGCCATGGCTCAGGTAATCCTCAAAAATCTCATGCATCTATCCTCACCTTTTCAGAAAAGACTCTGTTTTGTTAGATATTGGTCGTCCAGTTAGACATCTTACCCATGCCCATATGTCATGGCTTTGGTCTACAGTTATATAAAAGGTTTCTGTTATGTTGTGGAAATTACTAGTAGTAACCTCATTCTGACACACTATGGTCAGAACACCAGTTCCGACCAGTTTCTGAGGCAGGTTTTCCAGATCCACTGCACAGCAAAGGAGTAACACCATGCCAACCATATGGTTAAATCTGAGAGAAATAATAAAATGATGCAACAGTAAGCAATGTGGGTAAGGGGACCATATCCTGTTATGGTGCGCCCACGGGAGGCCTGGTGTTGTTGCTGTTGGTCTGGACCAGGCCACAGCCTCCCACTACTCACCAGTCTAAATCACTATTTACTTAGACAGGAAGGCTGCCCTCTACGACACCAGCTGCAGCTGCATGTCTGTGGACTCGGTTGTGGCTTCAGCGAGGAGGGGTTTGTTTTTCCCCCCCGACAGCCAAGTTTCTAAAAGCAGAGACAAGTCTAAGCCATAACCAAGGTCTGAGAGGAACAGGGCCCTGCCTTGGAAACCGCGGATGCACCAAGATGGTCTAGTCCCTCGCACACCCAGTACATCACCAGCTTTTACGGGAGCATGTTCAATTAACTCACTGTTCAATTAACCCCCACATTTTGAGGAAATATTGAATCACGAAAATATATTATAACTCATCTAAACAAACCATGTTGAAAACCATGTTCAGTACTGTTCAGTGCTATACTCCAGACTACACAGACCCCTCTGTTTGGGATAGTGTAGTTTCTATGCCCAGTAAGAATGGGCGGTGTATGGAGTAAACCACGTTGGGTTTGGATGTGTTTCCTGTTGTAGTAGTAAGAGTAAAATTAGAGTTTTATGTGAACTATAGGAGGTGGGGCAGAAAAATGGGTGTCTTGAGGTAGAGAGAATTCAAACTACTTACTGTCAACAAACATTTGCTCTACTTAAACTAACCCAGTGTTGATATGTTAAAATAAGTTATAGGTCCATGTTTTTTATACATTACTGGAGATTCAACTAACACTGTTACTTAATGATCTAAAGAGAACCAAAAATGCAATAATACCAGTGCCATAGTAGGTCCAACCCTTTAAAAAGTAGCTTTTTTCCATGTGTTCCCTAATTTGTATAGGTTAGTTGACAAAGAACCAATGAGGGACAAGTGTCCAACGTTTCACAGTCAAAGGCAACAGACATGGTCACTCATTAGTCTCTTCTGCCACCTAGTGGACAGTACTGGACAACAACGGTAAAAATCTATTTTCAGTTGAACAGTTACTTGAAGACCTTACAGATGTTGGACAATTATGAAAATGTCTAGAAATGGTACTTACATTATAAAACTAGGGACAGAGCACAGTCAGTGAACTGCGTTTATCAAGCCTCTTAACAAAGAATACTAAACCAAACAGCTCCACTTACTTTTTCATTTATTATGAGCTGTAAAATGAAATACACACGTCGACCTAGCTGCTTCTTAAAATAAAACACAATTGAATCATTTCTGCTGTGGAGAAGCAATGTAATACTCTAGAACAGCATTCACTGATGACTCACTGAATGTCTTTGGTCTGTGTCTTTTCCCAAGCAATGGGTTGAGCTAATACAGTAGTTATAGCTGGTGATCCTATGTTCTCTTAGCAGGTTTGGCAATAAGCTGCCTTTCTCTCTCAAGCTCCTTCTCACGTTGTTGCTCTTTCTCTAATGCCTCCTTTTGCCTCTGCTGATTAAGCCTCAAAGCCCTTTTCTGTAAGAAAATACATCTCTATTAAATTTGAACAACATTTACGTTAAGCTGTACATTAATTATATCACAGTTTCATGCATTTAGAAGTGTAAAACCAAGTGCCCCAATCTTTACATTTACCATTTGACTCTTCTCTGTAAATAGTATCCAAGATCCTTTGTGGGTTTATTCCCAGAGACCTTCCTTAAAAATACCTGGTTCAACTATGCATTTGATGTTGTTTTTACACTGCTTCACTGTGGGACTTAATTTAGCTAATTATCACCTTAAGTTTTGTTGTCTTCTCATGAAGCATCATCATCTCTTTGCGTATGTTTATCAGTTTACTATGATACACCTTTGCCTCTGTAAACTAAAAAAAGTGTTCAGTCATACAATTATTTGAAGTGGTAAAAGTAAGGAATGCAATAAATTGAGAATCATAAAATAACGTCAAATGTGAATTACCAGTGAATTCAGATCCAGCAAGGCATTGCACTCTCTGAACTTTGTTACTTCCTGGTCCAGTGTGTCCAGTAGTATCACCTGGTTTTTCCTGGCAGACAAGAGACACAAAAAATATTTTACCTGTGATAGGTAAAGATATTGTCTGTCAAACCCTTCACAGATTAAAGTACTGACGTGAGCTCTTGAAGGGCTTGTTTTGAATTCTGTAGATCAGGGAGATAGTGGGAGATCAGTCCCTCTGTGAGATTCACAATTGCCTGCTTATCCACCAACACTGGCTCATCCACAGGCGAAATTATTTCAGACACCATAGATTCCAGTGGAGTCAATATAGGATCTGTTAATGAAAGCAGGCCTAAAATAAATCTGAGGAGAAAAATCACTTTACTCTGCTGTCTCTTCACCAATCCATTCAAATAATAGACCCACTTCATGTCCTCTTGGGAAATTAGACAACCTGCAGTGCAGCAGGAAGCACAACGGCGTGTAATTAAGATGGATTCATAGCTTACCATTGTTTTGAGAAGGCCCACATTGAGATGAGGATCCCTCACCTTCCCCTCCCTCCATGACTCGCTCTAGCCCAGACAACCTAAAAAGAGGAACTGCTGATCACAAACAATCACAATTACCTAGCTCTGCATCGTAAATCTGTCAATCCAAAGACTCGATCAAACCGGTATTCATTCTGTATACTAACAAAAGAAGTGCATTGCCAAGAAAAGTTTTGTCACATGTATAGGCCTACAATAAGAACATAACCAGTCAGAGAGCTTGCTAGCCAACAACAAAAAAAAAAACAGCTGCCATATCAGTCCGTTCAGGAATGTTATAACGATCGAGATCAAGTTATATTAGTTGCCTGAAAACCATGCCCAAAATACAACATTTAGGAGTAAGTGACCGTGCCTAAATGTTATTAGCCTATGTCTTTTCCCTCTCTCTTTCTTCCACGTTTTTTCTTATTTATTTTACCTTAAGAAGTCTGTCCATCAACAACTGCGGTGTGTAGTAAAAACATCATGTGACCCAAGACGTTGCTCATGTGACTGAGTGGAAGTGAGATTTAATGTTGATGTTTCTTTCAAAACTAAAGTCCTGGAAACATTTTATTTAAATTTAAGTATTTGTAGAATTGCAATCCTGCCTTTGTCGAAGCTCAAACAAATTGGAAGCAATAGTGCAATTTTTTTTTTTACAATGTTTGGTCATTGCCAAGGTAAAGCCATGTAGAGGAGGGATAGGCCTACCTGTTTTTCAAGACAAATATCTGTCAGAAATAATAATAATAATAATAATAATAATAATAATAATAATAATAATAATAATAATAATAATAATAATAATAATAATACATTTAATTTCTGTGAAACGACCAGAAATGCCACAAATGACCATCTGGGAAGCTAAGGAAAAAAATATACCCATAAAATTGTTAATAAACATCATTCAATGGCCTACAATTAAATATACTTTTCCAAAGCCATGACAAGTACATCGCACCTTGACAAATGTTTTTTTTTAATCTATTTTTTAAATCGTCAGTGATATTTGTTTGAATTTCACAAAATTAAAATGTCACAAAAATGTACGCTTTATAAATAGTTTAGACCGGTCCCTCCCCGCAGTCAGTTTGCAGAGAGGTTTGCAGTAAGAACATCCATGTTATTTGAAATCTAGCCCAATCTCACAGTATCATGTTCTTTTTACGGGTTTGGGAAACAAACTAAGCACTGCCAAATTCCTGCTGCATTTAGTTATTCCAAAGATGCTGGTCTAGAATCTAGATAGAGGCGATACCGTTAGGTTTCACAGCACAAAGCACATGCAAAAATGAATAAAAACACTAATTCTATTGTTTCATTATGTCCAAAAATAGTCAACACATTAACTTGCCTGAACATGCTGTATGATAATATAATTGTATAATAGTATAAACACACGGTAGAAAAGTACATTTGCTTGATTTTACTGTTGTCAGGAATGGGACATAATATAAGTCTTACTGAAAAACACCATTATAAAAATGTGTCCATAGGTCGAAGAACAATCAACATTTTATTTTGAAGATAGTTTAAGCGGAAGTCTAGTCCTAAAGTTTGCTAGTCGCAGAACACGATTACTTTTCAGTTATGTATTTGGTAAACTTCAATCTGTCAAGAATGGTGTTACGATAAGTACGGTCGATATAAACACCAGAGTTTGGATAAAAGGAACTAATCACAGCCGGTCATTGGTAAGTTTATCGATAGTTCATTTTTAAATATTTTGGGCTCTGTTGGCAGCTTTCGCCCCTCCGTTTACCTCAGCCAAGATTAAGACAGTATACGTTGGCTAAGATAGATAGCTAGCAAGTAACGTTAGACCGCTTGATAACGTATTTATATTTAGCTTTCATGTCAGGTAACGTAATTAACAGGAGCGCAAGCTTGTTAACCATTAGTTAACGTTTATCTAAATCATTGGAAGCATGCAGTTAGCTAGGTAACGTTAGAATGCATGCATTAATATGCATATGTAATGTACGTCAGTCTATTTGCTGAATGTACACTTCGCCGTACAGCAGCTTAATGTTTGACAATAACACAATAACAACTGCTGCTAGTTAATTTAGTGGCGAAATACCTTTTTTAGTTTCTACGTGCACCCCAGAGTGTTCTTAGTTACTTTAAAAGCAACGATACACGTGTTAACTGTTGATTCATGATTTGCTGAGAGGAAGAGTAAATGTGTTAAACCTAATTTATTAACTATTAATTATGACTTACCGTATTGTACAGGTGTCCTGTATGGAGCTTGATTGTGCGAAATGCACTTCACCTGGATGAATGATGAACATGACCAAGCATCACAGTCAGAGATCCGCCACTGTACCTACACTATAGAAATTTAATTAGATTTCTTGGCAGATCTGCAGAATAATAGAAGTGCATCATGTCGGGTGCAAGCTTCATGCATAAACTGCGTTCTGGCTTCAAAAAGGAGAATGAGGACTGGGACTTAAGTGATACTGCCCCTTTTGACTTCTCTTCTGATGACCTTATGGAGGATGAAGGACCTAAATTCAACAAACTGAAAGTGGTTGTCTCTGGTGAAATGGAAGACTATTCCACTAGAGCCCTGTCAAATGGGCTGGCAGTCAATACTTTGGTGGCAGATGATGATGACTCCCTGCTTGGCTCATCGTCCAGCCTAGGCAGTCCAGGCTTGAATATGGACCCTTGTGACAATTGCTCAAAAAAGAGAGAGCAGGTCAAGCAGAAGAAAATAATGAAGAAGCTTGTCTGTGCTGCTGTGCTCTATTTTCTGTTCATGATAGGAGAGCTCATCGGTAAGAAGATACCCAAACACTGTTACTTGTCATAGCTGTAAGCCTCTTTTAGAGTGTTGTACAATACGTTCTAGAACAACTTAGAAAAACGTTTTCTTCTTATGTTATACACACGTCTTATGTTATATTATCTCTTTCAATAAATGGAAAAGAAACACCAGTTCCATGTACAAACTGTAAGGAAGGTCCAATTCTTATCAAAGTAGCGACTATATATATTATCCCTGTAAGAGTGACTTACCCTCTAGACCAAGAGTGATTTTCCCTCTAGAGGTACAGTTGGTTGTTAAATAATCACGAAAAAGCTTGATGTATGAACTAATAGCAAAATAATGACAAAATGACAAAATCCCAACTATTTTTGCATCATTCTCACCACACACATTTCCTTAAGATTATTGTATTTGTTCAGTTCATCCATCAGTCCAGAAGAGTCAGCTTTATTAACGGAAATGTGCCTTAGCTGTTAGTATTGTAACTATCTGTTCCTGTTTCAGGTGGATATGTGGCTAACAGTTTAGCCATTATGACTGATGCCCTACACATGCTCACAGACCTGGTGGGCATTGTTGTTTCTTTACTAGCACTCTGGCTATCTGCCAAACCACCTACCATGAGATTTACCTTTGGACTGCATCGTCTTGGTAAGTCTCATATTTTAACCTTGTTCTTTCCACTTTAGTTTGGGTATAGTTTGTTCACATGCATTTAGTGTTTAAAGGAGATTTGCAAAATAAGTGTGCTTTTTAAATTAAAGAAGTTATTATCACTCCTTCCTCATACAGATCTATATTGTTATAATGAGCTTCACTATTTGCACAAAAGTGCACAAAGAAATTTCAAACATTACAAGGATCATTATGGTTGACCACTTTGGCCCTAATCTAACTGGTCTTTATTATCTGTTGCGTGGCCGTTTCTGCGTACAGAGGTAGTGTCAGCAGGCATCAGCGTGTTGCTGATCTACATTCTGACGGGCGTGCTGCTGAACGAGGCGGTGCAGAGGACGATACATCCAGACTTCAATATAGATGGAGACGTAATGCTCATCACAGCAGCCGTGGGGGTGGCTGTCAACCTTGTGTGAGTGCAACACAAATAAATACACAGACACATGTTTGTAATGAATTTTCATCCACATTAGAGACACAGTGTAGCATGGGCATGGTAGTCAAGTTGCTCAATTGCACCATATTAAAATCTTTAATAGTTCCATATAACCCCATATTTAAACCACAGATGGTTCTATTAGGCACCATATTAGACCCGCAAATGGTTCCAAGTTACCCCATATAAAACCCCCAAATGGTTCTATGTAGCCAAACGGTTGTATTTGACATATATGACATATAACACATATACAGTATATATGGTCTATATAACCATATAGCACCAAATCTCAGCCCTGTATGGTTCTATATAGAACCACGTCTGTGCTCCAAACGGTTATACCTAACCAGTTGATTTTGATTTTCTTTGAAGAACCAGGTTTGTTTAGACTTCTTACTACTAACCTGTGCTCATGACCTTGCTATCTAATTATGAAAATCAAGTTCAATCAATGTCGTATTAGCTTTGCAACCCAGTTAAGAAAGAACTTCAAACATCACATACACACAAACTGAAATGGCCCTGTCCACAAACAGTTGGCACACGGTCAATAACATATAAACCCACATGTGAATAAAACATATAAACCTAAAATCAGCATCAATCGTGAACCACTTAGTCCAAGTATTTTTTTGCCTACACAGTCTTCCTTTTTAGCTAAGTTCACACTCTTGGCAAAAATGCGCCATATCTGATATTTTTGCTCATATGTGACTAATATCTGTTTTATTTTCATAACAGTGTATACAGCACAAGTCATGTGGAATCGGATCTTTTCTATTTGAATTTAGGCCACTTTCATTTGTGGGCCAAAATCCGACATAGCACCGGAATTCATGCAGCTTTCATGCCACTCAAGATCTAGCGTACTGCGTGTGGCGTTATTGTTCTTTTGCGCGTGCGGGTCAGTTCAGGGTCGTGTTTACACCAGTTCACACTGAAATCGAATATTGGCCACATTAAACAAATAATGTGACCAGCCAAACAAAACATTCGGATCTGAGCAATACACCTCAATTGCGCACTAAAACTTGCAATATGAATGAAGGCCAAGTCTCTTTAGGAGAAGTGTGTCTTTCCTTGCAATTGTCTCACTTAGTGCAGCACTACATGAGGTTATGACTTTGATGAAAGAATTCTATTCCCTCCAACTTCTCTGTTCACAGCATGGGCTTTCTGCTAAACCAGAATGGCCACCTTCACTCTCACGGCCACGGTCACTCTCACGGCCACGGTCACTCCCATGGCCCTGCCACTTCTACAGGCCAGCCCCCTGGTCCTGGCCAGCAGACGCCCCATGGCAGTCTGGCCGTCAGGGCGGCCTTTATTCATGCTCTGGGAGACCTGGTCCAGAGTGTGGGGGTTCTCATAGCTGCCTACATTGTTCGTTTTAAGGTAACCTTTAATTTGTATACTTTTTATATAATTAATACATCATAATTTACTATAGGTAAAGATAGCTTAATCATGATGATCCAATAGTGATATCTCCATGTTTAATGTAAGAGCAAAGCTAGACAGTTTAGCCCGTGTAATTTGAAGGTTAAAGACTGCTCAGGTGAAGGTGCTTGCTGCTACAGTCTCATAGGGACTTTGCTTTGCAGAGCAAAAGTGTATGTCTCTTAATGTATGAAAAAGAAAAACACACCTTGCTTTAGTTTCAGTTTTTCGACACCAAATGAAACTGGTCCCTTGACCAAATCTAACGTACTGTTTGAGGGAATTCAGGCTAAACAAATAAAACAGCATTCATTAAATTAATATACTTATCCTGAATTGTATACGAAATCTAAACACGATTTGCATAAAATCTGCATTCATAGCACTGCAATGTCAGGTTAGATCAGGCCTACAGGTGTTCTGATCTATAAATTAAAACAGAGACGACTTAATTATTGGTGCAAGAAAATTTACAGTCCGAACAGCAGAAGTGAGAATCCAACGTGCTTTCAGTCCAAAATGGAACCCTGGCCTTCTAAGGCTATGGTCTTACTGACAGTGGTGACGCTACGATAGACCTGAAACTGTGAATAGTACTGCCAAGTTTTAAGAATATTCTGAGTGACTGTCTGATTAAATACCTTTTTTCTTTACAGCCAGAGTATAAGTTGGCCGACCCTATCTGTACCTATGTGTTCTCTGTCCTGGTCCTCTTCACTACCGTTCGCATCATACGAGATACGGGAGTGATCGTACTGGAAGGTACGTGCCCCATCCACATTGTGATTAGTCAGGCTAGGAATTTCCTCTGTAGAAACATTAGTGGGGTGTGATGATACTGTGTTGCTGAGTCAAAGCATTCAGGCTTCTCTGCCTGTTCGTGCTTGCATGTCCCCATAGTTATATTGAATACACCGTTTTTAAGGAGGTTTGTTGTTTTCCACTGTGTCAGGGGCTCCTAGACATCTAGATGTCCAGCAAATAAGGGAGGACCTGCTTAAGCTTGAGGACGTTCAAACGGTGGAGGAGCTGAACGTCTGGGCTTTGACCGGTGATAAGACCGCTTCCCTGGTGCACCTCCAGCTTTGTGAGTGGACACACGTTGAACTACCTCCCCTATAACTAGGAAGTATTTCATTACTTGTTGGACAATCCCAACCCAATTCTGTGTTTTTTTGTGTTTGTGTACAGTGCCATCTAGTGCCAGTGCGTGGGAAGACGTTCAAGCCAAGGCTCGTCACCTGATGCTGCATACTTACGGTCTGACCATGTGCACCGTGCAGATCCAGACACACAGACAAAGACCGATACGAACATGCACACACTGCCAGCTGCCCAGGGCCTGAGGACTTCAGCGTGTTTCATACCTCTCCGCAATCCACTTTACTTGACGTACAGTGAAGAGTGCGCTGGACATACATCTGCGTTCGCTGCAGTGATTGCTGAGTCAGGCTGGTTGATTCTGCCTTATATCTACCAGGAAATTATTGGTTTGTTTTTAGGATGTGTGCGTGTGTGACACTTTACACAGACTTCCCACAACATACACTTACTCCTCAAAAAGCCCTGGGCTGCCTTATGCTTTAATTATAACTTCACAAAACAGCTTTCTCACAATTCGCCAAACAGGCTCACCGGCTGTGCTTAGCAGAGAGGCCTGGTAAGCAGTGCGGACGGGTGTCATTCAGAGTCTGAAAGCCACTCTGACATAGTTAAAGCTGCAGTATGCAAGTAAACAGTCATGCGCTTGTGCCAAAAGACAGTCAATCAAGTATTCATCGTGGATGTAATTGTCTTTCTTTTCTTTTATTTTTTAAGGAATATGACCTCCTTTATGGTCTGTTTTAACTTATGCCTGCAAAAACGTTCCCAGCTGAGTAACTTTATTACCACAAAAGCCTATGTGAATTGTTAAACTCTACCCCGCTTCTTGTACTGTACTGTTTAATTGTTTACTGACCAATTGAAAACATTTTATACTTTTGTTTTTATTTTATTTTGAGATTATAGACATTTAAATGATGCATCTGAGTATTCACTGTGCATGTGCACTGAGCAATCTGGGTTCCATAATCATATGTTTTGGTGTTTTAGTTTTCTGTTGTGAGGTGTTCAGTGTTCCATATACTTACCTGGGCAGTACAAAAGGCTTGCTGCATTATGAAGCTAAGAAGCTTTGCTATTGACTAATAAATAATTTGCCTTACATGCACCTAAAATGTTATGACACTTAACATTCGTCCGTTTCATAAATCAAAGAAATACAGTGCAAACGACAGCGCTTAATGGTTTTTGTGTCAAGCAAATTTCTTATACCAATAATAATAATAATAATTTGTTGGATTGGAAACTGTACCTTGTTAAAATACGGGAGCTTTTGCTACTGCCTAAAATGTCAAAGAAGTAATATCATTTTACACTAATCTAGCTTCTAATGATGTCTTGATTGCTAAGTTGTTGTTTTTTTCATTTTGAAACGTTTTACTTAAGGTTTAAATTTGACTTGCATGCAAGACAAGAATCGGCATTGCTTATGTTTTTTAAATTCATTTATTTGTAGACAGGCAACTGACAATTTAGTTGGTCTGACTTTGAATAATGCAAAGCAATGCTAAACAGAATGGTTTACGACATTTTTTGTGTTATCAGTACTTAACAAATTTATATCATGCGTGTTTTTAACAGTTAATAAAACAAGTGAATTTATTCTCAATATATCAGTATTTCCATATGTGTTAGGGTTATTTGAAAGTGGTCTCTAAAACTATTTTAAAAGTTTGATTTGGATATTTCTATGCAAATTCTAAAGCTATTTGGCACTTCAGGGTATATCTTCCATCAGCACAATCTTTTCAGTTATTTGCACATTCCAACTGGAAAGGTGTTTCCTTTCAATTTTCCTAATTATTGTATAATTTTTGTGTAATTAATGCATTTTGTTTATGTGTGATGTCTGACACCGCAAGTAATCTGTTCTTCTGCAAATGGCACAATTATTTAAGTGTCTCAACCGGAGTTAAATGTGAAATAAATATTTTGCTCACCCACTTGATTGTGCTCTGTTGTTCCTTATTTAGGGGGTTGTTCCAGAGACAAGTTGGCTTCCAACGCAACCATTCAGATGGTGTATATATTTGCATTAGAAAGCACTAGAATCTATGAAGTACATGCTAACAGACTGATGAACTTTAAGGTTGATTGATCGGAGTAATATACAGGTGCTTTATATTCACGTAACTGAATATCACGCAGTCCTTGGAAATGCCATCTAAACCTACATAATACTCTAAACTGTACAAACTTGTGAGATACTGATCTCAAATTGTTCGAGGATAGTTGGGAGCAGGTTCATGTCTGATGGGTGAAATGTTGTAATGATAGGCTCTAATTTATATTGAGAAGAGCCCTCACTGAAACCCTAAACGTGAAGCAGATCTCTGATTGTCAGAGCACCAATTTAAGATTTCAGTTATTCTAAGTGAGTTGCTAAGAGATACTGAGACCACATGAACTGTTCAGACTTCACTTGGTCAATCTCTTCACCAGCTCGAGCTCGTCAACTGGCTTCCATTGCTGGTTGATAGTGAAAAGCTGCAAGGCAAAAGACAAGGTCAATACTGTTCTACGCTGTGTAATGAGTGCCACAAACACACTATTCACACAATTCAGGGTGCAGACCAATAGAAGAGTAGCAACACAACCTCTTTACTACAGTTTCATGACCCAGCTTTTCCCATCTATTATATTATTACAAAGATATTTATGTTGGGAACACTGCTCTGTGTAAACACTTTAGCAGGGATCTAATGGAGATAACTAATATCCTAGCTTTTGTTTAGGCTTGTTAAATGGAAAACACAATGTTGGACCAATAATGTGAATTACCTTTTGGGGTTTGGATGGATCAATTCTTCCCCAGGGTTCTGGATTGCTGGTTTTATTTAATCTAGAAAATGTGTCATCACACAAGGCATGCACAATTACTAATATGTGACAAAATACAAACAAGCTGCCAATACATTTCTGATAGCCAGACTATGTCTGCAAGACACTGATAAGAAAACATTGTAAGATTAGGTTTTATATGTACGCAGGGCTAGGATTGTATTTGGCGTTGCATAAGCCAATTCAATTCCAAAAATTTTAAAACCTTTTTGTTATTTTACTTTAAAATATAAAGATTCTGGTAAGGTCTCACATGACGTCAGTCTTGGTCAGTAGGAAGTATGTAAGAGACAAAGTGGCTCCGGCAGCCCCCAACGTCATAAGGCCAACTATAGGAATCAACTAGAGAGAGGACACACTCTTAAAACACCTTCCATTGTGTTATGCTGCAAAGTAAGTCACATCATTTATAATGACAATTGGTCAATTTAAAAACATGTACCTTTAGGTTACCAGGATATATACGCAGCTGAAAAAATTACAATTTCATAGCTGTTTCTGTAAATAACTGATTACTGCAAAATAATACTTGTTCACTTACCTGTTTGTTCTTCCTCAACATTAGAAAAAATCCAGACATTTTTGGATTCCCCTCAGGACATAAAATATTATTCATAAATTGAATATTATTATTCTAGAGGTTAGGTTTAAGACATCAACACAACAGCTGCCAGTCTGGAGTGGGTTGCAGTTACAAGTGAGAGCAGCATCATGACAGCCCGATGTAGAAGAGTTGATAAGATATTCATAAAATGCTGGCAAAACTGATCAGTTATGCCATGACTTTGATCTACCACAGCATATCAATAATATATTTTATATTTTTATTTATCCTTAATAATATATATTTTAAATAAATTCAAATATGCACTTTTAAAATATAGAGACATTTTTACATACATTTTGTAAAAATAATTTTTACACATCAGGATAATCATTTGCTTTTATATCCCATTTTAATACTGGGATCCAAATGTTGAGGCCGAAACTCATTCAAGAAAAACTTAAATATTTTACAAAATAAAATCTTAATTAAGTTAATCAGCGGAATAAACTAGACTCAAATCACCTTTTCTGATACTGCTCTACTTTTGAATTGACAGCAAATAAAATAAGACAAATTGAAAAATCTCACTTTATTTTGGGGAAAACTATACTACTTTAATACTGTACAACCTGTGCACATTAGTACACAAAAATCCATTACCCTACAGTGGTAACTAATTGGTGCGGGTTTTGGTACACATTGATTTGCTGTGCAGAGAGAGAAGGGGCCATTTTGTGAAGTGACTTGAGGAAGTACATTTGTTTAATGGTGGAAGCCTCCATGCTCTCGTCCTGTAGGGTCAACAGGGCGGCCTAAAAAACAACAACGTAGATGTTGAGAAGTGCATTTAGAACTGTAGGTGAGGCAGATACCGTCAGAGCATACTATAGTATAGTGTATTGTATATAACAAAGGCCTGTACCTCTTTGCATAGGTTTTCCAGATCAGCCCCAGAAAAAAGCTCAGTCTGTGCTGCTAAGTCCTCCAGACAGACGTTAGCATCCAGAGGCATTGTTGCAGTACACACCTTCAGAATAGCTTGACGAGCCTAAAAAACACACATGGGCATGCTTAATCACACCACGGTGGAGGATTGACACATGGTACAGTATTTATATCAGCAACTGTTTGAGTTTTTACCTGTTGGTCAGGTGCGGGAACGTAGATGATGTGATCCAATCTGCCAGGTCTGAGTAGGGCGCTGTCTAAAGAGCCTGGTCTGTTAGTTGCTGCTATAATCATCACATCCTTGTTGCATACCTCATGGTGTTCCATCTGCCAGGGAGATAAACATCTATACAGCTCAAATCCTATGATTATTTACCTTATCCGTATTAAAACACAAAGTCACAAGCTGTTATGTACAGCCTAAAACAAACGACAGACTTGTCTCAAGTATAGATAGGTGACCTGTTGCTGTGATGGACACTCCTCCACTCCCTCTGCTTGCAGAATCTTCCCTGCACCTCTCCTCTCCTGGGTCTTAAGACCTACTCCATCCAGCTCATTCAGCAGCACTGACAAGAGCTGTGTTTGAACACTGTGAGGCGTCTGATCGTCTGACCGTGAGCCAATCAGGGAGTCGATCTCATCCAGGAACAAGATGGAGGGCGAGCAGGCTCTCGCCTGCCGAAATAGCTGCTCATTCACGCCAACCCACAGGGACAAATAAGTTACAAGATCCTTCTAATAAAACCATGACAATAAAATCCAGGAAGCGATTTGGAGATTTAGAGCTTCAAGTTGGACATGCATTTCAGCGGGGGTGTACCTGTGCCAGAGCCTTCTCAGAGTCTCCTACATATGGAGAGTAGAGGTCGGCTCCACTGACCGAGAGGAAGGCACAGTGGGACGCCGTGGCGGCAGCTCTCACCAGGGTGGTTTTAGCGCAGCCTGGGGGTCCGTAGAGCAGCACCCCCCGGGGCCGACTCAGACCCATCCGTACAAACGCCTCAGGGTACTTCATTGGCCACTCGATGCTCTTTACATTGGCAAAAATGAGGTCTTAAGTCAACCAAGAGAGAAAAATAACTGCTATTTTAAGCCAAAAAACAAAAACGAAAAAACACTAGGCTTTCTAAAATGAGGGGGGTGGGTGCTGGGGTTGAATGGAGGCGGCTACATCTGCAGTAGTATTACTCAATGCAAGATGGTACCTGTCTAAGTTTGCGCTTGACATCCTCCAGGCCTCCTATCTGCTCCCAGGAGATAGGAGAGAGCTCTGTCCTCCCCAGGCTGCTCCTCAGGCAAGAGGGGCGTACCAGCTTCAGGGCTGCCTGGAAGTGTTGCATATCCACCACCTGCTTTTCTGAACCCTAAGCAAAAAAAAAAGAAACTTGCAAAGATGTTTTCAATTAAACGTACAACTGTAGTTCTACAAACTTCTGTGTTTTTCTATGAATTCTACAACCCATGTATACTATTCATAACTAAATCAGGCATTCAGGGGGTGGAAAATATAGAAACCCATGGTCAATTGGTACCTTCATGATAAATCTGAAAACTGAAGTATTCATTATTTAAAGAATTTTGAGGGTGGTAGACATTGTGCATGTGTGGGGCATGCTGTATTTACCTGGGAGTTGTGGCGAATTGCCTGCATGGCAGCCTCCCTGCACAAGGCGCCAAGGTCTGCTCCCACATACCCTGTGGTTCTGTGTGCCAGCTCTGCCATGTCTACACTGGCACACACTGGCATTTTGTCACAAAGCACAGATAGGATGGCTGCTCTCTGCTGCAAGGTGGGGGCGCCAATGATGACCTGGAAGAAGGAGGGCTATGACATTAGTACCTAACCATAAGTATATCAACTTATTGCCAAGAGTGCCATCATTCACATTCACACCTCTCTATCAAACCGGCCAGGTCTTCGCAGTGCTGGGTCTAGGCTATCTGGCCGATTGGTGGCTCCAACTATAAGGAAGCGATCGGATTGGCTGATTCCATCCATGAGTGTGAGCAGCTGTGCTACCAGGCGGTTTTCTGGCGCTGATGAGCCTGTTCTCCTAGGACACAGAGAGTCCAGCTCATCTAGGAACAACACACAGGGTCCCTCCTCGGCCGCAGCCCGGGCCCGGTCAAATACAGCCCGCAGACTCTCCTCACTCTCACCTGGCCGAGACCCGACTATCTGCAATGGAACAGTGACATAACAATTGTCACTAAATTGCGCATCAGTTGTGCACTAACAACATTTATAGTGGTCCTTACAGTTATAATAGAGTTGTGTTTAAAGGGAAAAGGTACCTCCGGTCCTCTGACCACTACCAAGCTGGCGCCCACCTCTCCAACTATACTGCGTACCAACAGGGTCTTCCCCACACCAGGAGGCCCAACAAGAAGCACTCCTCTGGGGCAGGAGATACCCAGAGACCCCAGGGTACCTGGATACAATAGGGGCAGTCGGAGCATCTCTTTAAGCGAGGCTTTTACCTGAAATAAGATTTTGACAGATGTTCAATGATAAACAAAACAATAAACGATTGCACTTAAACTACCTTCAAATATTTCGTTCTAATGCTAGTGCAGATGTATAAAATATTTCCTTTATGAAATGTTTGCATATACTCCAGATCTACTTACTTCTTCTAGGCCTCCCAAAGGAACACTGGTCCGGTCCTGAAGCTGTCCTCGGTAATGTCTGAGAGTTTGGATGCCAGCTATCTGTACACTGGTCTTTGAAGTGACCACACCGGCCTCAGTAGAATCATGGTTGATTTCCTCAACAACTACATTTTGGATTTCTGTGTCAAAATCTGCAACATTCACCACATGCTTCTTGTGCACATAGACTCCTTTTAATAAGTCTTTCACGAGTTCGTGAATTAAATTTGAAAATGTGTTTTTCCTCAACTCCACACTATGGACTATCACAGTTACCATGACGCTTCGCAGTTTAGGACATTCAATAGGTGTGAGCTGGCTTGGGCTGAGGAGGTGAAGTGTAAGCGGCTGGAAGAGAAGACTGGGTGATACACATTTAGAGTCAATCTGTAGGAAGCCCTCTGCCTGGTCAGGTCTGGGCCAAGCGGTGCAGAGGCATGCTCCACTAGGGACAGACACCAAGACAGGGGAACCCAGGCGCAGTCCCAGGCTAGTCATCAGACCTGGTCCCATTCTACATCTCTGTGATCCTTGGTCGGATGACTCCACTGATAACACTTTAAGAGACATATTAGCCACCACATGAAATGTCCTGTGGGATGAACAATCGCACGTAAATATTTGATAGCGAGTGTCTTGTTGGCTATATGAAGCTAATACTAGGATAACTATAAGCGTACTATTACAAGCGTCAGCGCAAATGTCTTTGCTAGAATATATACCTTGGGTTAGCTAAATACATGCATGTTAAGTAAAAAATTACTAATTATCCTTACGACCAGAATCCTTTACAGTTACTCAACTCCAGTCGGTTTTCTATGGCATGTATACAAAACTCATGTGTCGCAGAAAAACATGGTGGCCAACCATTTCCTTCCGCCGAGAAACAAATAAATTTTTTATTATTCATGGTAATAATTACAATTTTTAGCTAAATTGTTACTTAGTGAGTACATAAAATTATTAACAATGATATTTTTTGTTGAATAAACTTGACTTTGACCAAATCATCCTATAACTCAGGTATAGTTGTAGTCGGCCAATTTGTTGTTTTATCCCTCCTTTAAAAAGTGATGCATTGGCGCCACCATGTGTAGTCTATTGGTAGGGCACTAACAACATCAAACTTTACCCAAGTAAAGAAAAAAAAATACCATGTTTCCATTAACAAGGCCTATCTGAAATTGAGCATGTATGTCTTGACATTAGATTATGCGACAGGATATATTGGCGTGAGGAGATCAGTAAAGTTCCTTGTCAAGTCAAGTTGTTGTGGTCATCACTGGACTGTTTTTTTCCAGTCAGAAAGAGGCAGACAGGTATACCTGTGTGATAAAGGAGCACTGGCCTGGCTTGCAGCAGTGAAGGTCACACTAATCAAACAGGTAATCTGATTATTTTTGTTCTAGGTTAGTTACAGATTTTCCCCATGTGTTTTTTTTTTTAAATATATGAACCAAGGTTAAAGTATGTTTTTGCAATATCTCACTATAAGCCAGAGGTTTAGAAATGTGTTACAGCCAGGTACCATGTGTCCACACTGAGGACACGTGTAGTTATGTGAGTGTGTGTAATTTATCTGGGTTTTAGAAATCTCTCCTGAGCTCCTGTCCTTCCTTAACCCACAATATGGCATTTGTATACAATATCTCTGCTGCTGCCCTCTGCCTAGAAGAGCCAGGAGTGTCTTGGCACAGTCTCCCACTCCGCCGTCATGTTTCCAGATCTCGCGAATGTCCTGGAGTGTTTAACCAACCCTGGGACCTGAGTGTCGTGTCCTGCAAAGCTGAAATGTCACTCTGCCTTTTCCAGGCCTCTGAGTGAGTCGTTGTGTGGGCTCAGGACGTTCTGGGTCAGTACAATATGCTTTAGGATCTGCAATCTTAAGTACTGTTGATCTCCTATCTACCTGTGTGTCTGTGTATCCAAGAGCCAGTGAGCGGAGTCACACGAAAGTCCCTCAGTAACCATGTCAGCCCTCGTGCGCTGCGTTTCCAACTCCTCTGTCACCTTGCTCCAGCAAAGTATTCGTCAGAGGATACCTGCAAGGAGGTCTTTTAGGACCTTCCCTGTACTGTGGGACCAACAGACCTCAAAAGGTAGGACCCAGCTTGATCCTGAACTTTCTGTCTTGTCTTTATGCGTGTAGTAGGAAGACCAGCCCTGGTGTTTATTGTTTATAACAACTCTCTCTACTCCTGCCAAAGGATCACAACAATAGGTTCATTTAAGGACATGCTGTAGTCTGGCTGAAAGAGTGGAAACCCCCTTCAGATCAGAGATGTTATTTTAGCTTTTGTCTGTTAAGAGAACTGGCCAAAAAGGAAACTTAGCATCAAAGCAACTTAGCTGTGCACAGTCTGCATTATAAATGCTAACTTTAATGACCCTATAAGAAAGGTCAATTAAAGGTGAAATGCAGTTCTTATTGCGCCATTGCAGATCTTGGCCACACACACTCCTACATAATCTTAATGTTGGTGGTAGTGCCCAGATAAGTTTTTGTTAAGTGTGTGTGATACTATATTATTTTACTCAGACCATTACCATGGTCTTTCGAGCATGTCTGAGAGGCAGTGAAGGCCTCACTGCCGAGTATGGCTCCCAGCCAATCAGCTGCTATTAATGTCTCCATGGCGGCGAGGTCACCGTGCTGTGTATGGAGAGATATGTGAAACCTGAGCCTGTTCCCACTACCCAGTCTCATCTAAGCTGTACATGCATGGTCCCTCATTGCAAAACATGGCATAAAAAATACACCTTTGCCATCCAACTATACTGTCTTTTTTCCTTTCAACAATTTTTCTTAGCTTTTGCTTTAGACCAACTATAATCACGTAATGTATAAAAAATACCTATTTGTAGTTGCACATTAGTTTCACCAACCTCAGCGTGATCGGGTGTGTGCCTAGTATATCTGTGTGTTTCATGAAAACATATTGCTTATTGGTTTCAACAGGAGTGCTGTACAAGGACCTAGTAGTAGGTGTTCCCAAGGAGATCTTTACAAATGAGCGCCGCGTGGCGCTGTCACCTGTGGGGGTGCAGGCACTTGTCAAACAGGGCTTCAAGGTACAGGTGGAGAGTGGAGCCGGAGACGAGGCCAAGTTCTCAGACCAGCAGTACACAGATGCAGGAGCTACTATCACCAACACCAAGGGAGCTTTCGACTCAGACCTGGTCCTTAAGGTCAGTTTTGGTATAGTCCTATTTGCTGACCAATACAGTCACTTGTCTTAAAAGGCCAATATTTTTCCACTGCAAAACAAGGGGTACATTTTCTTTTGCGCACCTACAAATAATCTATATTTTATGACTGTGGTGTATATCTCATGCTACATTAAAGGTTCGTGCTCCAGTGTTGAATGAGGCTCTTGGGGCACATGAGGTAGAGATGCTAAAACCAAAGTCCACCCTGGTGAGCTTCATTTATCCAGCCCAGAACCCTGACCTGATGCAGAAGCTCTCAGAGAGACAGTGTAACGTGTTGGCCATGGACCAGGTGCCCAGGGTCACCATTGCACAGGGTTATGATGCTCTTAGCTCCATGGCCAACATCGCAGGGTAGGAAACACACACACACACACACACACACACACACACACACACACACACACACACACACACACACACACACACACACACACACACACACAATTCAGCATGCATACTGTGTATTTCCTGTAGATTAACTTTGTATGTGTTCTATTTACAGGTACAAGGCTGTGGTTCTAGCTGCTAACCACTTTGGCAGATTCTTCACTGGTCAGATCACTGCAGCTGGAAAAGTGCCACCAGCCAAGGTAACCCCTTTCCCTTACTGATCTGTCTTCTGAGTGAGACCTTGCCAAGAGCAATGCCTTATCACAAACATACCTCCATGTAAAAGTGAATACTCTTAGAGCCATTGTCTATATGTAATTGTGACACTGAGAAAACAAGGTAAACAAATGGATTACCATCTTGCTGGTAGGTCTTAGTCATCGGTGGTGGAGTGGCTGGATTGGCGGCAGCAGGAGCAGCCAAGTCTATGGGAGCCATAGTTAGAGGTTTTGACACCAGGTACCATTTATTAGAACTATCTTTAAGGTTTTAATTATAGCTCTTTGGTCATTTCAATTCGAATGAATGCATACAGCAATGATTAGCGCCTGTGATGTTTTTGATGAAGATGAAAATTGATGATTCCATTCCACTACAAGACCAGCAGCTCTGGAACAGTTCAAATCATTCGGAGCCGAGCCTCTGGAGGTGGAGGTGGCAGAGTCCGGGGACGGTGTTGGAGGTTACGCAAAGGAGATGTCCAAGGAGTTTATTGAGGCAGAGATGGCTCTGTTTGCCAAGCAATGTAAAGAGGTCGACATCATCATCACCACTGCTCTTATTCCAGGTGACCACACTCAATCACAGTTTAAGGATACCGTTCCATCTAAAACACTTCATGCATGCCGTTGAAATAAATTGACGGTAGTGTTTCATCTCTCTGTGAAATTGAGTGGTACATGTGTTCTAATAGGGCAGTAAGTAACCACAACCACAAAACTGTCATCAATTATAACAAAAACTGCAGGAAAAAAAGCTAATCTCCAGTCACTAAGAAATAATATTATTCAATTTGAGTAAAATTATCTAAGATTTTAGTCACTGTGACTTAGTCCATATCAATGCAAGATAAAAAACGAATGTAGAGTAAGTGAGTCCTGGCAGCACGCCAGCATTGCCATGGATAGAGCCTGGGTTGAAATATTCTGGAACCTGTTCATTCAATCTCTACTGTATTTTCACAAGAATGAAAATGTGACTTTTGCCTAGTTTCTGTCTCACTTGTTTTGTTGTGACCCCAATTGTCTTCTCTCTCCTAAACTAGGAAAGCGGGCCCCCATCCTTATCAAAAAGGAGATGATTGAGAGTATGAAGGATGGCTCAGTGGTGGTGGACCTGGCGGCTGAGGCAGGGGGCAATATTGAGACTATCAAACCCGGGGAGCTGTATGTTCACAAGGTGACAACCTACTGCACTACTGCAACATGGGGCTGTGTGTGTTTGACCTATAGAAAGACCTATATTAAAGAAATAATTAAAAGTATGCATTTAGGCAGACTACGTGTAACAAGAAATTAGTATATATATAACTGTTTTGTTCAGAACAATAGCTTTGGCCAAAGGCGATTTTAAAATTCGGAAAGACTGAGGCAAGAGATATGGCCTCCTCCAACCGCACACGATCAATTCCTTGCCACAAACTATTTCACCGACAGGTTTCTAGATTGGTTGGCTTATCCTACAAGGTATGTGTTTATCCTCCCAGGGTGTGACACACATCGGTTACACAGACCTGCCCAGTCGCATGCCCACCCAGGCAAGCACCCTCTACTCCAACAACGTGCTGAAACTGCTGAGAGGCATCAGCCCAGACAAGGAGTACTTCCACTACGAGCCCAAGGAGGAGTTTGACTACGGAACGGCCGACCACGTCGTCAGGGGGACACTGGTCATGAAGGTGGGTCTCTGTTGGCTACCTAGGTCAGTTACTGGCACCGGTACGATAAGCAGTGGCTCATGTAGGTGTCAAGAAGGCATGAGGTTTTTCATGTTTTTCGCTGGAGTTTTGCCTTTGACACATTGTTTATGGCAAGGAAAGCTCGAAAACCATGCGAGGCATAAATGTTTACTAACTCTTAAACTAAGAATTTCTGAGGATATTTGTTTTATAAAAGCTATGTGGTTTGTGAAATATTTTTTATGGATCAGTATCCCATATGATTAAACAAAACTTGAGTATGCAGTGAATTTCACACACATTTCCTCAAACTCTTTCTCTCTTGTTCCACCAAACATTTTGTTGTTGTAATGTTTCCTTCTATTCTCTCTTTTTCAACTTTCAGGAGGGAAAGAACTTATTTCCAGCTCCCCTCCCCAAAACCTCCCCCCCTTCAGCCCCGGTCAAACAAAAGACAGTGGCAGAGATACAAGCTGAGAAGGCGGCAGAGATCTCCCCATTCAAACAGACCTTGACCAATGCTAGCATGTATACTGGAGGTTAGACCCATACACATACATACACACGCAGAAACACACACACACACACACACACACACACACACACACACACACACACACACACACACACACACACACACACACACACACACACACACACATCCCAACCATAACAGAGATCCAGAGAATCATGCAAATCCCATAGACTGAGCTGTTCCTGTCCACGTAGGTTTGGCCACCTGTCTTGCTCTGGGCGTCATGGCTCCCAATGCGGCGTTCACTCAGATGGTGACAACGTTTGGCCTGGCTGGAATTGTGGGATACCACACTGTGTGGGGGGTCACCCCTGCCCTGCACTCCCCACTCATGTCTGTCACCAATGCCATCTCAGGTCAGAGGTCAAGCAGGTCATTGTTCGTGCACATTAGTAGTTGTGTCTTTGATCAGAACGTACAATAGCCCTTTGCTTTCTTTTCTCTTTCCCAGGTCTGACAGCAGTAGGAGGTCTGGCCCTGATGGGGGGAGGCCTCACCCCCTCGGGCGTGCCTCAGAGTCTGGCTCTGGCTGCAGCCTTCGTGTCCTCCATCAACATCGCTGGTCTGGCCCTCACCTACCCACACACACTAAACACACACATGCTTGTCACTTATACATTTGCTAATTAAATAATATATATTAAAATCACTTATTGGCTTCTCCTGGCAACATTGTATGTGTTTTGTATGTCCTGCCTCCAGGTGGTTTCCAGATCACTCAGAGAATGTTGGACATGTTCAAGCGCCCCACTGACCCACCGGAGTATAACTACCTGTATGCCCTGCCCGGGGCCGCTTTTGTTGGGGGCTACGGAGCATCACTAGCAGCCGGATACAACATTGAACAGGTGACCTAAGAGATACTGTAGTCATTTTTGCTGCATTGATAAATAATATTTTCTAACCATTCTTCAGATAAAGGAATGTTGCTTCAAGGTTTCCCTGTGATTTGATCAACCTGTTTGCTGCTAGATGATGTACCTGGGGTCAGGTATGTGTTGTGTGGGGGCGTTGGCCGGCCTGTCCAACCAGAGCACCAGCCGCTTGGGGAACACCCTGGGCATGATGGGGGTGGCAGGCGGCATCGCTGCAACCCTGGGCTCCCTCAAACCCTCCCCAGAGCTTCTGTCCCAGATGTCGCTGGCCATGGCCACTGGAGGAACTCTTGGTAAGTGGCCTTTGCCAATATACAATATACAGTAGTAGCTGATAGTGGCTTACATCCCATTCTATCCATGCATGATAAAGGTTTGAAATTGACCTAAGATTACATAAAGGAGTCAAAATAAAATTACCTGAAACACAGTTCTCTACCACAGTTTATGAATCTATGAAACCATAAATCATGATAAATAAGTTCACATGTAATCAATTTCAATCTCCATAGATATTTGCAATTTATCAGATATTTGACAAAATATTGATGTATCTGATTGTGTCCACATTTAGTGATATTAAAATCGATATCTTCACGTCTAAGTGTTCTCTTTGACTTTCCCTTTATGGTTATATGATGACTGATGTGTTCTCAGCTCTTGACAGCTTGCAGACACACACATACAAACCGGCGAGCACACACTCACACACACACACACACACACACACACACACACACACACACACACACACACACACACACACACACACACACACACACACACACACACACACACACACACACTCACACACTTACTGACAGCCAAAATTATATTTAAGTAGTTATAAGTAACCCTTGCAAAATACATTTGCATTAACCTGAAAACACCACAGAGTGAATCAAGAATATTTGTTTATTGAAGTCAATCAGCAGTACAATTCTAAAAGTCACTAGAAACAGATATTTTCTTGTTTACCAAGTATACAGTGTTCTCATGTTTAAAGTATTGAAATGCCTTTAGGTTTGACCATCGCTAAGCGTATTGAGATCACTGACCTGCCTCAGCTGGTGGCGGCCTTCCACAGTCTAGTGGGGCTGGCAGCCGTGCTCACCTGTGTGGCGGAGTATATGATTGAGTTCCCCCATCTGGACACTCACCCTGCGGCCAACATGGTCAAAACTGTGGCTTACCTGGGTACTTACATCGGCGGAGTGACCTTCAGTGGATCACTGGTGGCCTACGGCAAGCTGCAAGGTACGGCGTCTGTCCTGATAATCATGTGCTTTACAGCTAACATCGCAGTTATTTAAATAGTTGGTGCTGTATTTGTAAATGCATGGTTTCAAATCGTAAAGACGAACTGTCGCACCAAGAGGCAGACAGACAGACAGACAGACAGACAGACAGACAGACACAAATACCTTGAGGCTGAGCTCTCCATCTTCTGGTACTGATTGCATCCTTTGATCTGGTTAAAGCCAAAGATCCCACACTAAATCCATGCCTAAATTGTGCGTGTGCGTGTTTTGTGTGTGTTTGGATCTGTTCCTTCTGATTGCGGTGTGACTGACAAAGAGGAACACATGACACACAATAGCCTTTCTGGGACGTATCTATGGGCTGGCCTGGGCTGACTGGCTGCCAGTGCTGTCTAAGCTGGGCATGGGACAGACTTTCACACAACTGATTATTGGCCTCGCCTGAGGGCTTTAAGGGCATTGCCGCGAACAACACTGAAGCCAACTGACATGTTTCATTTTGTCAAATCCAAGCCCTCTGATCTGTTGACAGGTTTCATTTATTTGAATGAAACCTTAACTAGATTAGAAGTATTTTGTGTTTGACAATTACGTTAGCCTGTGTGTGCACATATGCTCACCCACACACACACACAGACACACAGACTGATAATTCTGATTATTCTTTACTCTGATCAGTCGTTACTTTTCTTGTTTCCGTAGGCGTTCTGAACTCTGCCCCGTTGATGTTGCCGGGGCGGCACATGTTGAACGCTGGTCTGATGGCAGCATCGGTGGGCGGCATGGTGCCCTTCATGCTCAGCTCCGACTATACCACTGGCATGGGCTGTCTAGTAGGAGTGTCTGGCCTATCTACCATAATGGTAAGATCACGGCAACTGAAGGACTGACTGGAAGTAGCTGTATGATAAACAAAACAATCTCCATTCCGATTAGGAAAAAAACCTGAATGGGTTTCAAAATCTCCCTACAGACTTTAATGCACCTTTAAATCATAACAAAATGTAGCTTAAAACAGCAGCGTAGGTGCAATAATAAACAGTCAGGTTTGTTCTTCATCTGTTTTCTAAAGGGTGTGACGCTGACAGCAGCAATCGGGGGCGCTGACATGCCTGTTGTCATCACCGTTCTCAACAGCTACTCTGGGTGGGCTCTCTGTGCAGAAGGCTTCCTATTGGACAACAACCTTATGACAATTGTTGGAGCTCTGATTGGCTCTTCTGGTGCCATTCTCTCCTACATCATGTGTGTTGTGAGTGTGAACACACATAAACACACAAACACACAACATGCATGTTTCAAACTATGCATTACGAACATCAATGTCATTATTTTCAATTGTCTATCGGTAATAGTGGGTTGTCTGAATTTCCCTTCTCCTACCAGGCAATGAATCGTTCCCTGCCTAATGTGATCCTAGGTGGGTACGGTACCACCTCCACAGCGGGGGGCAAGCCCATGGAGATAGTTGGCACTCACACTGAAGTCAATGTGGACCAGTCAATTGAGTTGATCAGAGAAGCCAACAGCATCATCATCACACCAGGTACACACACACTCTCTCTCACACACACACACACACACACACACACACACACACACACACACACACACACACACACACACACACACACACACAATAAATAATATTGCGTGACATTATCGAAGTTGTGAATTGTCAATACTGTTAGAACTCTGGTTGTACCACCAAAGAAAATATACAATTATAAAGATGTAACATCTTGTAAATAGCTCTACCATGCTCCACAAAGCGGACAGGAGTAAAGAAGAAAGAGGTAGCCTAGTTACGAATATGGTGGTTAGGTTGATGGAAGGTCTCAGTGTTTGTTCCAAATGTGCAGTTCCATCACTTTCTGAGATGAAGCAAATCAAAGCCATGAGATGGAGCTGTTCGTCCAGGCAATCGTGCTCTCCACCCCCCCCCCCCCCCCCCACCCCCCACACAGTCAGAAAAAACAGTCAGACATATGCTGTAAATATTACCAAGCACACTATTTCATTAAAAACTAAACCCCATGTTCTAATGGTGATGGGTACAGATTATATACAGTTGTAAGAAACTTTGCCCTATACTCTGTTTCTATGAAATGGGTGTTAGGAGAATACATTCTAAACAATATCAAAGACTTGTGAGTTGTAAAGATGGTTTGATAGATCATAGAGGTGAGGCAGTGTCAAAGGAATCTGACCTCAAAAGACACCATTCAATGTGGTTTGCTCCGGAGTTCCCCTCTTTTCCAAACATCTGTGAGGACACTAAAGTATAGTCTGACACATTGGTCTGATTATTGTAGCAATTCAAGACAAAGTTGGTCTTGTCTCTACCATGGAAGGCAGTACCACACCAGCATAGAGAGAGAGGGGGGGGGGGGGTAACCGAAAGCTACAGCTGCCTGCGGAGTTAGAGGACACAAGGGTTAGAGGTGACTGTGGCTGACTGTTCCAAAGCAACTTGATCAGTGGCTCAATCTACTACCACAGCAGTAGGCAGCAATGCGCCTTTATCTCAAGGCAACATGCCTGACTACTAGGGTCAAACATGGGCTACTCCCGTGCCAAAACCGGGGGTTCCTTGCACGCAGGTTTTACAAATGCGTGCGCAGACACACACAACCACACTACTTTTAGTAATGTTTCCCAGACCATTCCGCTCCTCTAACACACAGCAGTGGAGCTAGGGATAGAGAGAAGAGGAGTGTCTGATGGGACAGTAGACCATGCAGTTTCTCTGTAAGGAAATTCAGTGTATTAATAATATTTTTCTTAACAATTGAGGTGAGCAGAGAGCTCAGTTCTATTTATTTATTTTTGTTACGGTAGTGACTCGGTCGGCAACCCTTGGGGGGCAAACTAGCAGTCGTTAAGGAGGTCAAAATGATTTACATAGTTTCTACAACATTTCAATTGTTTAAACTGTTGCCTGTTCACTTCCTCATCCACCATCCATTCACCTTTCCAAACCGGCTATCTACATTCACTGGGTTGCTTCTCTGGTCCCAGAGCCACCTTTGCCTGCATTTGAGTTATATTCATTGAGAATTTGTGCTCAACCCAATACAATGCTTTATATTGCATTATGATACCTGTCTATTATGGCTATGATAAAACAGAAAGGCGTGTGTGTGTGTGCATGAACAGGTTGGGGCCTGTGTGCCGCCAAAGCTCAGTACCCTATTGCTGACATGGTGAAGATGTTGAAAGAGCAGGGGAAAAGTGTCAGGTAAGTCTGCTCCTCCAGCTACAGCCATGATTCTATTAATGTAGTATCTAATTCTGTAAATATCCACATCAGTCAGATCTACAAATTACTTTAGCTTGACTGAACACCAAAAAATCCCGTAATTTACCGTTTACAAATGATCTGTCTTTTTGTAACTAGGGACACAAAACACATCTGGTCCTAGTATATCTAAGTGAAACATCTATTATCTAAAAAAAGTACAATGCTGTAAAATTCTTTCATAGCTGTCCCAGACAATATTTACTTCCAACAGTTCAATAATGATTATGTTGGCCTGGTGCCTTGACAGGTTTGGAATCCACCCAGTGGCAGGCCGTATGCCAGGCCAGCTAAATGTTCTCCTGGCAGAGGCTGGTGTTCCATATGATGTGGTGCTTGAGATGGACGAGATCAACGACGACTTCCCTGGTACATATATTTACATTGATTCAATGGAAAACACTTTGTATAGAGAAGAGGGGCATACCTGTTCCTACATTTAATGATGCACCTTACCTCATGCAGAGCCCGCTGAGCCAAGTTACCTCGGCTTGCTTTAATCTCAGGTGGAATCTCAGAGAAGGTGGTGGTTTTACTTGGTCGGACAAAGTGCAATGAATATACCCCTTTGATCTTAGAACTGATTAAGTGAATGCTGATTGTCTAATGTTTTGAAATGCCACGTGTCAAGGCAACTGGCTGTGTTCACAGCAGCCAGGAATCTTCTCGGAGACACGTTTCTGTTTATTAAAGGAAGATAAGTATGATGCTGGGAAAATGTAATAACTCAGTTAATCCAAGCTGTTCATCAACTGTTCTGAAGGTACTTGTGTTTTATGAAATATAAAATTATGCTTACGTATGTTTGATACAGAGACAGACCTGACGCTCGTCATTGGTGCCAACGACACTGTCAACTCTGCAGCACAGGAGGACCCCAACTCCATCATTGCTGGCATGCCAGTCCTGGAGGTCTGGAAGTCCAAACAGGTTGGTCTCTCTATACATTAACAACATATTTTACCAGTGGTGTGCAAGCACAAATCCATAACAAATTCCTCTCTAGGTGATTGTGATGAAGCGTACTCTAGGTGTGGGCTATGCTGCAGTGGACAACCCAATTTTCTATAAACCAAATACATCCATGTTACTGGGAGATGCCAAAAAGACATGTGACAGCCTCCAGGCCAAGATCCGAGAGGCCTACTACTAGCTCTGACACATCCCCACCCTTTATTATTTAATCTTCTTTCTTCCCTGTGCAGGTTCATGATTTATCTTTGTTCATTTTAGAAATGTCATCTTTTCCCATTAGTTTGACAAACATTTATAAGGAATGTTAAATTTATAGTAACAAATAACTCTTTTAATATCGCAATTTAGGTGCCAAAAACTCAGGATTTCTGTTGTTGAAATGTAAGAAACTGAGATGCTAGCATAATGTTATTGTAAATAAAGCCTTAATAAATGTTGTCAGAAATATTTTTGGTTCTCCTCATTGGCTGTCACACTGACTTTAAACTATTACAATCCCTTGATCACAATGTGCAACCTTTAACACTTTTAGTCCCACTCCGACACGTCTACATAAAATATAGTTGGATTATTGAGACTATGGATTTTTTTTTTTAAAGATTTAATTATGGATGGTATGCTGGGAACACATGGAAAACAAACCAGAGACCCAATGTAGGATTGATAGTTTTATTTTCATCCTTCAACTCATTGTGTTGGATCTTAGCACCCATTACATAATGGGGGTGGTCTTTGTTTTTATCTTGTGTGCTTCAGAGTCTTCCAGCAGAAGTCTTGGCCTTGTTTATTAATGAGTGCAGGTAAGAGTAGAAGAATAGTAGGTTGTCATATTCTCCACAGTATTTCTGATTGAGACACTGTTCATGGTAGTCCTTTAAAAAGTAGTAGATCGCCTCAATTGTGGCCAGGTATGTGTCTGGGGAACCCTTTTGATGGCGCCAGAAACATGTTTTTCTTGTCTTCAGCTCCACCTGAAGCAAAGCTGTACATGAAGAAATACCATCAGTCCAAATACACAAATCAAATAGGTAGTGACGTAATAGAATAAAACAATAACACAGGTGATGAGTGAGCTACTTTCCCCCCTTTGCAGGACACTCAAAAACCAGCAATCTGTTTAATTTACCCTGTAGTCTCTCGTCTGTGATGATCTTGTTGGTCTGGTTCCACGTGCTGTCAATGAAGACCACCCTCTGGATGGGACACGCCATCAGCATCTCCTCTGCAGCTAAGCCCCCTGGCCCTGGGGTCTGAGCATTATGTGTCTCATTTTGTATCCCCTCTTTCAGCCTCTTTGGACAAGGCTCATCGAGATCTGTCAACTTCCTCCCACTATGGTGTAACTGCTGCATCAATTCCTCCATTGTCACTGATCCTGGACCAGGAAACACCAACACCACCTAGATGAAACACACAACAGCATGTTAAATCAATAAGGTTATATTTAAAAAGTCCAAGTAATTCCAATCTCAAAAGTACATAAATGCATATATTAACCAAACAAGACAATAAAATAAACTAACTTTGTGCCTTTCACCTTCAAATTCAGGAATGCAGGGGTAAGTATATATGGTAACATCATTAGGTGCAAGAACCTTGGCATGGATGGCAGTGCTCTTGCCATCAGTCTCATTAGGGTGCTTGATTATGTCTATCTTGACAGGGAGCTAAAATTCACGGGGGACAGAAAAAAAATAACACATTTAGAAAAATATCAAAGAATTTATTAACCATACCAGAAAGGTGATGGTAATGGTAGAATGTATGGTATAAACCGAGTTATCTTTAGCAGTGAAAATATGTGATATTCGACTTAAAATGTGCCACTGCTTACAGATACTCAGTATTAAAGAGTATCAAGAACAACCTTTAGTTTTTGTAATAAGAGGTAAAAGGCTCTGGTAGAGTCTTAGCATAAATGTTAAGCTGATTGACAGTTATTACCTTTTTTTTTACGATGCTTACAGACATAAATTGTGAAGTACTTGGGAAAGTGGAAAATAATGTAATGTAACAGTCCAGAAATTCAACAATGCCACTGATTTCAGTTTTAGTCTTCACCTTAGTAAAATATCCATTTCCTTTGTTCATTAAGAGCACAGTGCTATTTTAGACACCTAGTCTGAGTGGCTAGGCTCCCATGCAAGTACAATCAAGCCCTTTTAGACCTTACACTGACCTTGATTGCAGGGATTTCTTGGTGGCTGACCCCAACTAATGAGCAGCATGTGTAGCAGAAGAACATCCTTGAACCACCACATTTAGAACATTTGACTCTTCCCGTCTCCTGGGCTCTCTCCAGCACGTTGTGTGAAGCTAGCTTTAGACCAAGGAGAGGGAGGTCACTACGGTCCTCTGTGGCAGATGAATCTCTGGAGACAGTTTGAAGATTGCCAGGACAGCCGAGACAAGTAGCCTCACTGGGACTTATGTCTTGCTTTGATGATTTGGGCACATCCACACTTGTGGTTGGGCTAATTAATAAGCCTGGATCCGACATTAGGACAACTGGATTCAAACAGCAAGACACGTTTAAGTTAAGTTGACAGTGAAATGTCTGCACAAGCAAGGAAATACAAATAGTAACGTTAGGTCAGCTAGTAAGCAAGTGTTATGGGAACTAACGTAGCCTAATTATGGAATTAACTTTAAGTTTGGAATATGGGTATACGAAAGTAGTTTAACTAGGTCTGGAATGAAAAGTTAGAGCTATATTTCTAGCTATATAACTGGGCCGGTGTGTAACAATGAATCGTTCAATTCGTTCTCAATGCTACTACCAGTACCAGGTTAGCTAACGTTACGAGTAACGTTAACGCGATAGCTATCTGGAAGTGGCTACCTAGTAACTAAATTGTCTTGGTGCCAGATCCTTGCTTGCTACTTACTTGAGCCACTGGAGGTTGGTCCAGTACGGTATTTCTGCTAACTGACAAAATACGTTGACGTAACGATATAAAATGTATTAATATTTTTTGCTAGAATAGCTACCGTCCCGCAGGCCGAGCTCAAACAACATGCGCTGGCGGAATCCCACCGGAAGCAATAAAACCGGAAGAAATGTTTTGCAGTGTTACCTGTTGCCTAGCAACTTTACACGTGCTTTTTGCTAAATTTACAAGCAACATTTGACAGACTAGAAATAAATCTTAAGTAGCTTGAGGTGGTTGTAATTGATTATACTACATAAATATAAATATTTGACTTTGTGCTAAACTACCTAAATTGAAAGCTATTCAATGGCGCAGAATATTGAAGATGACGATGAGGAACTTATCGATAGTTATGAAAAATTTATCAAGCACCAAGGACTGGTGAGATAAACACTAACAGCAATGTCATACTAACATTAGCTAAGTGAAGTGTGAATGCATGAGTTTTGATGATCATTGTTCGAGTATATTACTAATATTAGTGCCCCTAGAAACTGAATTTAAATTGTATTTGAAATTAAAAATTTCATTTATTTTAATGTTTTGAAGTGTAATTTAAGAAATCAAATAATAGTCCGGTTTCGCTCAACTGTCAGCTATTATTGGATAAAATATAAGATTTGTTGTATTTAGTTACACATTAAAGGTGCGTAAGGTATGTAAGTTTGAATTTTTTGCAATAAATTACATTTTTTAGGTGTTTTTACGTTTATTACATACCTCCTGGAGGATATCATTAAACCAAATGCTCAGAGGAGAGAGAAGGTGCGCTATGAGCGCCCTGGGCCCTGTATTCAGCTTTTAAAAAATCTAGGGATGCCCCCTGTCCCCAACCAATCAGGAGAGTTTTTGCAAGGTGAAGAGGTTACCTGCCTGTCAATCACCTCCCCTAGGTCCTCCTGCTTACAGCATCACCCTCCAAACAAGCTTGTTACAATTCGCATAGCAGACAAAAGTAGCAGCGATGTGAACTAGTTGTAAGGCGGCTGAAGTCCTTGTATGTCCTAGCAAAAGACTTGGTTTGTCAAAGTGCAGTTTTAGAACGTTAGGAAGTATCGTGCCAGATTTATGTCAAAAAGGCATTCGTTTGCATGTGTATGTTTGATATACTCGGCAAGGTATAGTAGCCATGGTGCCAATCGCAGCTAAATAAAAACGATTGTCATGCACCAGCTTATACAAATTATTAAATTGTTTTTGTTAATGTTAGCTAACTGTATGTCGTTACTATGGAAACGGTCATTTGTGTTTGTGCTCTGCTTTGGTGTGAACCACTCAGTTTTAGAGCGTTTACGATCAGACGTTCGGGATTCTTTTGTTTCTCACCTCAGGATCAGACATCTCTTTATGCGTTGCCTTGCTCAGGCTCACGAAGTCAAGTCAGAGTGTGCACGGGCATGTGTGAGATGGGCGGGACCAAAGACTCAGGATATTGGCCTTTTTGAGTGTTGTGATTCAAATTCTTGCCATTTCCCCCCCAATTCTCTAGAACTACATACTGTGCCTTTAAGTTGTTGCAATTCAATTTCACTTATCCCTGGGACATAATTTACATCCGGGGACTTCGAAAAATCCATCATGCAATTCATTCTCAGCCAAACAACTTGTTTATTTGTTTGTTTATTTATTTATTAGTTTGATGGGACCAGCCTCAGGTCTTGGAGGAGCGCCAGCATTATATTTTAATATTGTAATAATGAAAAGTGTGTGTTTACTTTTGCATTTGAAATCGGGCAAGATTTTCAAGATAACTCCAAAAAGTTATTTTAGGCACAGCTTTTCTAAATAAGAAGTATTATTAATACAAAATATAGTCTGTTCTTTTTGTTTTTGTTTACATTGTCTCTACAGGTTGACTGGCCACTGGTTACTTTTGATGAAAATTTTGCGATTTCAGACAATCCCAGTTACAAATCCTCTGGACAGATATTTGATTATTTAAAAGTAAAAGTGCCTTTCCCAGTGGAAATTGCTAATTTGTTCACAAAGACTTGCAACGAACTCTGGTCAAAGATTAAAGAACACGAATCCTCAATGACACATTCAGAATGCAAAAAGACAGAAGACGTGCTGATAAATGAGAAGTGTAAGTATAATTGGTAGTCTATCATTCCGGATTTTCACTAGCTGTGCATTATACCGTGCTATTATACTATTTAGCAATTATGATTTAGTCACTAATTAAAGCAACCATAGGCACGTTTTTAATATTATCTGATTACTAATAAATTTCTTCTGATAGCACATTGTAATATCTATGGGAGAATGAAATTGTCCCACCCTCTCTGGGAAATCACCCTCTCCGGGAACCATCACCTTATCGTGGTGGAGAGGTTTGTGTGTCCCTATGAACCTGGGGGCTGTGTTGTCTGGAACCTTGTGTTCCTGGTAGGGTCTCCCATGGCAAATTGGTCTCGGGCGAGGGGCCGGACAAAGAATGGTTCAAAAACCCTCATGAATAGAACTACAAGAGAGGATGATACCCGGCCCGGAGGAAGCCCGGGGTCCCCTTCTGGACCCAGGCCCAGGAGGAGGACAAAGCGCCTGGTCTTGCACGGAGCCCGGCCGGGCATGCAACGTGGACAACACTAACATCTCTTCTTCTCCGTCCCGTGGGCTCACCACCCGCCGGAAAAACCAAGGGGGTCGGGTGCGCTGCCAGAAAGGTGGCAGTGAAGGCAGAGGTTTTCGACGGATCGGACCCGGGTGGCAGAGGCTGGCTTTGGGGACGTGGAACGTCACCTCTCTGGGAGGGAAGGAGCCGGAGCTTGTGCGGGAGGCGTGGGGATACTCACAAGTCCCCGGCTAAGTGCCTCTATGTTGGAGTTCACCCCAGTGGACGAGAGGGTCGCCTCCCTTTGCCTGCGGGTCATGGGGGGTAAAACTCTGACTGTTGTCTGTGCCTATGCACCGAACAGCAGTTCGGAGTATTCGGCCTTTTTGGAGACCCTGGATGGAGCCTTGTATGGGGCTCCTGAGGGGGACTCTGTAGTCTTGCTGGGGGACTTCAACGCACATGTGGGCAATGATGGAGACACTTGGAGAGGCGTGATTGGGAGGAACGGCCTCCCCGATCTGAACCCGAGTGGTGGCTTGTTATTGGACTTCTGTGCTAGTCATGGAATGGCCATAACAAACACCATGTTCGAACATGATGTCATAAGTGTACCTGGTACAGAGCACCCTTCGATGATCGATTTTGTTATCGTATCATCGGACCTGGCCATATGTTTTGGACATCGGGTTTCAACCGATCACCACCTGGTGGTGAGTTGGGTCAGGTGGCGGGGGAAGCCTCTGGACAGACCTGGTAAGCCCAAGCGTGTAGTGCGGGTGAACTGGGAACGTCTGGAGGAGTCCCCGGTCCGGGAAGCCTTCAACTCACACCTCCGGCGGGGCTTCTCTGGCATCCCTGTGGAGGCTGGGTGCATTGAACCGGAGTGGGCGATGTTCAAAGCCTCCATTGCTAACGCTGTGTCTGAGAGTTGTGGTCTCAAGGTCTTAGGTGCCTCAAGGGGCGGTAACCCTCGAACATCCTGGTGGACACCGGTGGTCAGGGGAGCCGTCCGATTGAAGAAGGAGGCCTTCCGGGACATGCTATCCCGGGCGACTCCGGAGACAGTTGCAATGTACCGACAGGCCCGAAGGACTGCAGCCTCGGCCGTGGCAGAAGCAAAGCAGCGGGTGTGGGAGGAGTTCGGAGAAACCATGGAGAAGGACTTTCGGCTGGTACCAAAGCGGTTCTGGAAGACTATCCGACACCTCAGGAGGGGAAAGCAGGGAACCATCCAAGCTGTATACAGTAAGGATGGGACGTTGTTGACCTCAACTGACAAGGTGATTGGGAGGTGGAAGGAACACTTTGAGGAACTCCTGAACCCGACAAACCCACCCTACATAGTAGAGACAGGGCTGGAGGATGATGGGGGATCAGCATCAATCTCCCTGGCGGAGGTCACTGAGGTAGTCAAACAACTCCACAGTGGCAAAGCCCCAGGGGTTGATGAGATCCGCCCAGAAATGCTGAAGGCTTTGGGTGTTGAGGGACTGTCATGGATGACACGTCTCATCAACATTGCGTGGAAGTCGGGGACAGTACCTAAGGAGTGGCAGACCGGGGTGGTGGTTCCCCTGTTCAAAAAGGGGGACCGTAGAGTGTGTGCCAACTACAGAGGCATCACATTACTCAGCCCCCGGGAAAGTATACTCCAGGGTGCTGGAAAGGAGGGGTTCGACCGATAGTCGAACCTCGGATCGAGGAGGAACAATGCGGTTTCCGGCCTTGCCGTGGAACAACGGACCAGCTTTTTACCCTCAGGATCTTTGAGGGGGCCTGGGAGTATGCCAATCCGGTCTACACGTGTTTTGTGGATTTGGAGAAGGCGTATGATCGGGTTCCCTGGGAGATACTGTGGGAGGTGCTGCGAGAGTATGGGGTGAGGGGGTCTCTACTCAGGGCCATCAATCTCTGTACTCCCAAAGCGAGAGCTGTGTCCGGGTCTTCGGCAGTAAGTCGGACTCGTTTCCAGTGAGGGTTGGCCTCCTCCAAGGCTGCGCTTTGTCACCTATCCTGTTTGTGGTATTCATGGACAGGATCTCACGGCGTAGCCGCGGGGGAGGGGGGCTGCGGGTTGGTGGACAGAGGATTGCATCACTGCTTTTTGCAGATGATGTGGTCCTGATGGCATCATCAGTCTGCGACCTGCAGCACTCATTGGATCGGTTCGCAGCCGAGTGTGAAGCGGCTGGGATGAGGATCAGCACCTCCAAATCTGAGGCCATGGTTCTCAGCAGGAAACCGATGGATTGTCTACTCCAAGTAGGGAATGAGTCTTTACCCCAAGTGAAGGAGTTCAAGTATCTCGGGGTCTTGTTCTCGAGTGAGGGTAAAATGGAACGAGAGATGGGCCGGAGAATTGGAGCAGCGGGTGCGGTGTTGCAGTCGCTCTATCGCATCGTTGTGACGAAGAGAGAGCTGAGCCAGAAGGCAAAGCTCTCAATCTACCGGTCTATCTTCGTTCCTACTCTCACCTATGGTCATGAAGGGTGGGTCATGACCGAAAGAACGAGATCGCGGATACAAGCGGCGGAAATTAGTTTCCTCCGGAGGGTGGCTGGCATCTCCCTTAGGGATAGGGTGAGAAGTTCAGCCATTCGTGAGGGACTCGGAGTAGAGCCGCTGCTTCTTTGCGTAGAAAGGAGCCAGTTGAAGTGGTTCGGGCATCTAGTAAGGATGCCACCTGGGCGCCTCCCTGGAGAGGTGTTCCAGGCACGTCCAGCTGGGCGGAGGCCGCGGGGCAGACCTAGGACCAGGTAGAGGGATTATATCTCCACACTGGCCTGGGAACGCCTTGGAATCCCCCAGTCAGAGCTGGTTAATGTGGCCCGGGAAAGGGAAGTTTGGGATGCCCTGCTTGAACTGCTACCTCCGCGACCCGACCCCGGACAAAGCGGATGACGATGATGATGATGAGAATGAAATTGCGGTTCAGTCCTCTTGAAGTCTCAATATTTAACACAAATTTTGTCTGCCACCGGGAACAATCTCCCCCAAAACTGTGAAGATTTGTTTTATGGCAAGTGTGTCACTAAATCACGAAGAGATGCCTATATTTATATAGTCGTTGATCATGCTAGCGATATGCAGGGACTAGGAGCGTGCTAGCGATATGCTGTGACTACGAGCATTCTGCATGTCTTCTTTGCAATGGTTAGGGAAAATGATTACACGAAGCCACTAAGCAAACGGTATGGGTTGCCAAAATCATCTACAGATAAACTGCCTCTAGTAACTTTAAAGGAATACTTCACAGATTTTCTTAAAAAATATATGTTGTTGTTTAGGCTAAATTAAGTAAGTATATTGAACAAGTTTGGGTCATAGGGTCAATTTAAGTGAAATTCACATATTTTTTCCGACCACCAGCATTTAAATGGTTAATTCACTGTACACCACAATGCCCATAGATTATTGCGCATATCAAACTTGGAAACAGCAAACGCTTTCCCCTTGGCTGAAAATGCCGGTAGTTTAACAAAATACAATGTTTAAAATTCAACATTGGTATCTGATGAAAGACATACCAAAAGATCAAAAATGGGTAAACTATCGCTTTAAGGACACAATGTAAAAAGTCAGTAAGTCGCTGCTTTCTTCTTACCTAAATAGTGGATGCTAGCATGGGAGCCAATTTTATTTTTCCTGATTTCCATATTGCAGTTAATGTGTACGTGGAGAAAGCACATAAAAGAATGAAAAAAGAGGTACGTTTTCATACTAAAATATGTGCACCAATTCTGAGTATAGATTTGACTGCATGATATAATGTGCTACAACAAAATTTCCTTTGCAGAGTGAGATAGTCACACAAAAAGTTTGTATCAAGGTAAGTGTATAATGCTCCATCTGTTCTAAGGTTTATAGAGTGTTTACATTGTTGTTATTGACTAAATGTAAATTGTCTTTCCTGCAGGACTGTGACTATCCAGGATTTTGTGAAGTACAGACAACTAATATTCCTGGCCAACCTGATGCATTTCTACTTCTTGACTTTGTTTCAGATGTTCAAGGTTTCAATGTAAGATATTTTGGTAAATCAAATAAGACCTTATCAGATGTGTTGCTCTTTTAAATCAATCTTACATGTTATATGTTGTCCTACCCATATATTTTCTTTACAACAAACGTGTTCTTAATGCCGCTGAAGAACTGGTGTCAACTCTTTCCCCATCTTATTCTGAGTAGCATGAGATGCGTGTGTGACAGCAGTATTATTGGTTCGGTCGGTGTTCTGTGGCTTGCACTCACAGGGGAATTCTCTGACAGGCTCTGCAACCAATCATTCTAATCTGGGAAACAGGCGCCTATTAAAGTCGTGTTGTATTAACAAAAGTCCAAGCTTCACAGATGACCTTTCTCAAATGTCTTCTCTTTAAAAAAATAATAGATATTTAGGGTGAACCTGTGCAAGGTTTATTTATCATATCAAATACTAATATTCAGTCATCATTCCCAAGCCAGATGTGGTCAGTGTGATGGGAAACAGACCTGATATGTAATGCCATGTTTCAAAGATACCTGAGCTGTTATCCTTTTTAAGAAGAACACAGGATTGCATGCAGACCTGCACGTCAAGCCCATTTGTTTTGTTATGTGGCCTTTCAATGCATGCAATCTTTCATTTTAATCACGCATACTGAATCGGCCACATGTTTTTTTGCCAAGTTTCAAGTAATATAAAGTCCTAGTCTAATACTTTTTTACCATGTGAAAATATTTCTGTTCATTAACCCTGCTATTTATGCTTGTCTTCATTACAGTTGGGGTTCCTCAAGATTTGGAAGCCTTTCTTTGTCTCTCATGTCTCTGTGAGCATGTTTAAAGACACTTTCTGGTGGTTCTTCCTCCATCGGTTTAAGGTGACTTAAAGTACAATGTACTGACATCTTTCTTAAAATATATATATTTTACAATAAAAATAGATGTTTTTTTCTAATGACTAAAATGATTTATTTTCTTCTAAATTAAGACTAACATGGAAGAGGAGGAAAACAACCTGTTAGATCGCATTGCAGGGACATTTGTCTCACTTTTGATGATGGTTGAGATGAATCTGAAAGACAAATTATTTAAGGTAATTTTAAAAATCTCAGTTCCAAGTGACATTTAAATATATAGAACTAATTTTGTCTTGTTTAAAAAAAAGAAGTAATAGTTCAGAATGTAATAGGGGCCATAATTAATTTGCGGTAGATGTATGCAAACTGCTTGGCCCAAGCCGTCTACACATCCTTTTATAAAGCATTCCCAGCGTCATTGGAACAATTCGGGGATGAATTCAAGAAGGAGCTGGCAGATTTGATTAACTTCTGGGTCTCAGGTAAGCAATGATTGATTGAGGCCTACATTCTTTATTCAGTGGGTTCCACATTTGAAATAGGGAGTAAACGTGGCTTGACTAACGTTTGTTTCAGGTGTGAAGCCAAAGCTATTTTCCTGGCAGAGCTGGAAATTGGCTGTGCTTTGCCCAGCAGATAAAGGAGAAAGTGTAAAGGACTCTGCCTGTGGTGAGTCATGGTACTTTTTAACATTGGTTTGTTTACAATTAACCTTTCTGAATAACATCAAAGCCTATGTTCTTAAACTTTGCTTTTTGAAAGCCTATTGTATTGTTCATTCTCCAAGGGACCTTGTAGGCAATATTTGGACAACTCAGCGTGCTATCATAACTGTCAGCTAGAGGTTTGCATGATTTGTGCGTACATAACTGATTATATCTTGTTGTGGTTTTGATTTACGATCAGAGAAAGTGTGAAATCATTGCGAGCTGCTGAAGGTCTGGGTTTCCCGTCTCTCCTCCAGAATGCTCTGGTGTTTTGGGGGTTCCGTGCTAAGGTTGTAAGCAAAGAGTTCCCCAGATTGCTCAAATGTGGGGCCTCCTCAGGGAAATGAAGGTTCATGGCCTTGAAATGTATCAAGTTCCCTCTCTGGGCCTCCCCAGACTCCCTCTGGCTTTCTCTACCTCCTCTGCCACAGTTCTCACTTACAGTATCTTATCCCTTTGCCCCCCCCACCCCCCCCCCACCCCCCAACTTTATCATTTGTCCATTCCTTAGTTTTCTTTCCTTACCTTCTCTTTTCACGTATTCCAGGTTTTCATTGTTTATTTAATTCCCAATTGATCCCTTCCATGTTCTCTGCTTCCCATATCTCTCCAAATCCCTGACAACATACCAGACTTATCACAACCTTGCTTTGTTTCCCTAGTTTCTCCACATGCTGTTGTTATTAAAGAACACATATGGTCTTGTGTGTTCATGCTTTAGTAACCAATACAAAGTTACCATGTGCTGTAAGTGTTGCACTGTAGTAGTAAATTGTTCCTCAATTGACTTTTACAAGAGAAGTCTATGCTTCGTCACTTTAATGTAAGTAGTCTCTCAAGGAGTCACCAATTTCTCCAACACACAAGCTCCTTGACTGGATAGGCTTGTTCTGTTTCATGTACTTTAAACTGGTTTAAACACATTTAAAATTATAAAAAGAGACACCATATTGACTAAATTAATTTTCTAGTGATGTAGGGGGACACGTTAATAGTTTGTATTGAGCTTGCCATTTCATTATCTGTTGACAGAAAAATCGGCAAGTACATATGAGTTTACAGAACGTAAACTTCTTTATAGTGTTGTACGTTATTCGGCATACAAATTACCTACTGCCTAACTGCATTGAAAGATATTTCCAATCTCATTTAATACAATAGCAAATTGCACCCTTGGACTCCTTAAACTTCTTAGACACGTACTGTAGTAAAACAAGGGCAGTATCCAGCTGTAGTGTGCAATTGGTTGATTTATGGCAGTCTGTACTGTGGGTATTGTGTGCATGAATGTGTATGGGTGACAGCCTGTGTATGTACCGTATGTATGCACTATGGTGTGTTTTACCAGCAGATACTGTACTGTATGTAAACATTACAAATTTCCTTTGGGATAATGAAGTCTTATCTTTACCAGAGGACAGCACTATTGGTGGATTTTATGCTGCTATGCTGGTGGCTTATACATACTGGGGACTGCAGACACAAGTCTGATTAGTATTAAGTAGATGGAGCATTTGAAGAAGTAGCCAAGGAACTATTAATGAATGCATTTTTTTTAGCATAGCAATGACAATTTTTAAGACTTGCATGCCTGGTGGGCAAATTAACAAAACCCTTCAGTGAGTATATTTGGGTAATTTTGTTTGAATTTATGTTTCAAAATCTGTATGTTAGAATGCTATCTACATGCATGAGCTTGCGAAAAATTAAACTGCACACTTTTATTCTTCAAGCAATAAGTAGAGTACATGGATTTGCAAGTAGGCATCTGCAGTGGATTCTGGTTCTTGGAAGAAAGATGAATGGCATGGACACCAGGACAATCAGAAGTTGTGGCCAATCTCTCATGCTTTGTTTGACCGATTGGAATTTCTAGACATTTTGCACATCCGATGTTATAAGTGGAGGTTTTTCATATATACCTGTTATATGACATTTTTCAGTTAAATTAGGCTACAATGACTTCTGAAATCTTGAACATGATGGCTATATTAAGTTGCTTTTAACAACGTTGAAAAAGTTTGGGTGATTTGTTAGTTGACCATTAGGTTAATTTGTATGGACTGCAAAAGGTTGTTTATCTGGTCTTTAAGTGAAAGCCTTTTTTTTGTTGTGGGTGGATGTTGTCCCAATGGGATTCCAAAAGTGTTAAGAACACCAACTTGCACGTATTAATGTTTTTTTTATTTTTTTATCAAACATATGATGACCAGTCTTCTATTTGTGCTTACAGTTATGTAGCCGGTGTCCATTGTGTAGCTGGTTTAGCTTGCTCATGTTGGCTGTACCATCTCGTCAGCCTGCTGGGAATACACAACTTTGAGTCTGAAATGTGTTTACATTTGGAGAATGTTACAAATTATCTGCTGAGACAAACTTTGCGTGACTTGGCAGAAGTCTTCACCTTGCTGAGACTTTGTTTGGGTCAAAGGTATTCAGAGGTTTGCTCTTTCAATTTGACTGTCTTTATCTGACGGGTTGTCTGTGCCAGATGTGAACCCAAACATAAAGTAAAGCTCTGATTTCTCTCTCTGCATTTGTGTGTGTGTGTGTGTGTGTGTGTGTGTGTGTGTTTATATGTGACAGTGTGTAACAGAGAAAGATTGTGTGTGGCAGCCTGCCAGTACGTCTTCAACATTGACAAACAGTCATGCAAGACTCGGGTTCCCTCAATACAACATACGTTTATGAGGGATTTTTGATGACATGTTTTACAAATCTATTTCCGCATCAGATTAAATTTAATGGATAATTCTCGGAAATGTGCAGTATTACTGTATTTTGACGTTCTTTATCAGATAGACAAATGTTTTTCATGTGTTTTATTTTGTCTAGGATTGTCAAAAGACACTTATCTAAATTAGTGTTTTCCAAACTTTCCTTCACAACGTGTGTTTAATCTCGATCAGTTCTCAGATTTGATTATCTGTTTCTTTTTATATCCTCTAAGATAAACTACACTGTTAGCTTGAAATGCTGAAGATTTTTGAAAGAGATAAGGGATGTTGTCTTTCCTGGTGTTGATAAAGGACCTTTGGCAATTATTATAGAAGATGAAAATGTATTTCTTTTTTCCTCACTTAATATATTTGATATAGTTATGACTTCGTTATACACAATAAGTCACGATATGCTCATGATAGCAAAGTAAGGTTGTGGAGCAGTTCAGGTCCTGTGTGGACAATTCCTATGTGGGATGAGCAGAAGAGCAAATCATGCAGATAAAGGATATTAGATCACTCTTGATAAAGTCACTGTACGATCGTCTAACTCAATATTGGTTGTCTCTAGAACAAAAACGTAACATGCTTATCATTCAAAAGACTCAAGAAGTGTCACAAGGCATAATATAATGTAATTCATCGGTAATTCAAAAAAGTATCAAGAAGTATCACGTTTGGGTTATTATGACATACAAGACAGTAGCATAGAGAATCTCTCAAACCTTTTGCTTTGTGTAATTATAGGATTGTTGTAGCAGATAAATTGCTCAATTTAGCTTTGTCCATTTGAGTTTTCTTCTCGGCCTCTTGGCCACATAGACTTCAAATTAGTGGCATTTCAAAGACAGGTACACTTTTCTCCTAACACTACACAAAAAAACCACAACAGTAACAATGTAGCTGAGTCACAGCAATTTATATATTCAAGGAAAAAAGGCATAGTCACAATAGCCATAACTCATTGTTGTTTTTATATAAATAACAGAAATAACTTACAACAATAAGAATATCAAAATAGTATATACCATTATGAAAATATTGCAGTCATAGCATGTGTTTTGAGAATTGGAAAGTGTGCCAAATGTCTTGCAGACATTGAGATGACTGTGGTTAGATTTATATATGTGTTTAAGAAAATTATTGAAATTACTGAATCAGTTAGTATGTCCTGGTAAACTTGTTTTTGAAACCATAATGGCAGGTGAAAATGGAATGTCTCAACTGTAATTATTGAAATAAAAGCAATAAAATAAATACTTTTTTTTCCTTTTTCTTTTTTTTTTTTTTTACAAAAGAAACGTAAAGAAAATTCCATTTATAATATTTTGTCATAATAATGGAAAAAACAGTTGCATATACATTAAAATAATGTTCACTCTGTATTTTCATCCGGATATCTTCTCAGCAGCAGCACAACAGTGTAGATTCTTAGAATCACACCTTAACAATGAATAGGGAGTCTGTGAGCAGCTATATTTCATATTGGCATCGTATTGGCTGAATTATGCGTCCAAGTAGACAGATCAATGGCATATATTCAACAAGTTTTCATTCTGTCAGTTTTATCTATTGTGCCTATATTTTTTTTTGCCCCAAGCACCTGTACAATGGAAACAAGTCCAGCTTGCTTCCTTTACATGAAGTAACTCGATGAATCTCTCTTTTGGAGCACTGATGATAAAACATTTCCTTATTAGAGTTCATAAGGGGCTTCCAGAGAACAAATTTGTGGATGGCAAATTTAAGTAATTGGTTAAATAATAATTGATGTGTGTTCTGTTTGAAAACATATTTCAGTCAAATTAAGTCTTCCAAAAGCTGTAAATGTCTTGGTGTGTTGAAGAACAACTACTTAAAGTTGCAGCTTAATCATTGGCATGTGCTCAAAATATAAAGTAACAGTAACAGCAGATTACCATTCAATGTTGTCAGAATCCTGGTAAGACAAACTAAGAAGGATAGCTGTTTTAACTTAAGGAATTTATTACTTTTAAGGAAACAACATGCAACCTATTTACAACCAGGGATTGATGTTAGTTTATTAGTTTACATGAGCTTGGTGAATGCAGCCTATACAAGGTGTTTGAAATGGTACACTAAAATGGAAAAATAAACTGCCCAAATCTCCCGATTTAACTTTATACCAACCAGGGCACCTTCATCATTCCTTTGCCTTGTTAGTCCACCTTCTTCTCTTCCTCCTTGCATTTCATAGGGATGAAGTGAGATGCTATGTGCTCCCTCCTAGTCTTCTTCCCTCGTAGTGGCCTTCCCTTTTGAGACAAAGCTATGAACATCTCTTTGCCATTTCTAGTCCACTTTGCAGAGGAATAAGCATTGAAGTAATTCTCTAGGAAAACCTCCTTAAAGTTGCAGTTGTCATTGTAGATTTTCTGTAGATGATGGGAAAAAAACTTTTATTGTACATAATATACATTGTAACTGTAATAAGCATCACATTAAGTTGAAACAATAATTCTACACAAATAGTTTTAATTGAAATTAATATATATTTATGCATTTATCTGGGACTCTTAGCAGAAACAGTACCTTGCCTTGCAGCTGTCCAGTCCTGTTCATGGCGATATAAAACTGACTCTTTATTCCCTTGATAGCAAGTACACCACCCTCAGACACCGTCCGGATCTCCAGGATACCTGCGAAACAGTCACAGTTAGAACTCAGCTAACGGAGAACAGATAGCAAACAATCAAAACACAAGAGGCCTATCACCATCTAATCATCCTCTAAGTGCACGGCATTGGTCTTCATTACCAAACAGGATGGACGTTTTTGTGGTTAATCAGTTAGTGTTCCCTCTGGCTTTGTTTGATCCTTGTTAACTGGTCTGGGTGGCCATTACAGAAACCACAGGCCATGCCATGGCACATATGGGATGCAGATTAGGCAGTCTTTCCCCTGGGATGGAGGAAACTACCTCCTTGCATGCGCTTTGCACGCCACACTTAAGACCCGCTGCTCAACTGAGTGGGAGGGTTAAGAAAAACTAAAACCAAACTACTTGATTATTCACTAGATAGTTTGTTTTAGTTAATGATACAAAATTATCTACTTTCTTTTGCAAATATTAACACAAAACAATTGACTATATATTGTGCAAATGTGTAAATAGCTAAAACATTGCACCGATACAAGGTCATATTTATCAATTAAGCAGAGTTGCAATATCTACTGATTATTTCAATGTAAAGTTGGTAAAACAGATGATTAATGGAATTGATAGTTTAGGTACGTTGAGAAACATGATCTCAGTGGTTTAATCCTCTGTGCCTTGGTCTAACCTATGCTATATATTTAGGCTAATATGACATTTTATAACGCATAATCAGTTTTTATTAAAATCTAATCTTGTAATCGTGCACTATAAAACATGAAAATCGGTGTAATCCTAAAGCATAAAAAAAAACTACTGTAAAGTCAGTGCCATCTAATAATTCGGTCTCCATAATGTCTGTTTTGACAACCATGGAGTTTCCCTATAAATCATTGGTTGATGACGTTGTAAGATGTGCGTGAAAGTTGAGATTGCATGTTAGTATTTGGAAAACTTCCTTGTTTGGCAGGAGGATGAATGAAGTATTGTTGTAATCGTTGTAGTTGTGAACGCGATGTTGCGTGTGGTGCTCAGTGATGGATTTAAAAGACTGAGCTTTCACACAATCATCCATGCTGTACTGCAGTCACAGATGTCAGAGATGGACACTTTTTTTTGACCATTTTGCATCTCAACAACTGCATCTGCTTTGTGGACACTTCAAGGGTGAAACCCACACACACACGAAATCCACATGTGGCCCTCACTTGTAAACTCCACAGTATATTGGGAGTCTCTCAGGCTTCCCCCAGCTTGAACAGATTTACGTTCTCTCGCTGGCTCAGTCCCTAGCTAAGTGAATTAATTTGTGGGTGACCCCGGTTTTGTTTTCTTCAGATAGAGGGACACTAAACATTGCTATAACTTCATTGTGTTTAGGATAGTGAAGCTCTAGGAGACAACATATTATTGTTGAACATATCTCTGGAGGCTTAGTTTTTTTTTGTTGAATAGTCTATAAAATGTACTTGACAGTCACTGATAGTTAAATATTATAGATACAATTATCACAAGTGAACCAAGCCAGTCGACCATATACTGTATACCTTTAGTAGAGCCTAGTGCTTGCTTATGGTAAACTGAGGCTTAACCTATTTTTGATTCTAAATGTAACAACCATGTCATTTTCTAAGCGTGACATTTTAAGCTATTGTTGCCCACAGTTCAGTGAATAAGCATGATTGCCATGGTAATTTTAAATCCCCACCATGTGTCAAGTCTGTAGACAACTGTGGCACGTCTGAAGCCTTATTATGTCGTTGTCTGCAGTGAGGTCAGGTCCTATGAGGCTACACAAGAGGAGACTACATTAACTCTTTCTGTCACTTGTGATACTGTGATAGACTTACTCAGTGGTTAACCACAATCATTTGTAGAAATGACCATCAGAAGATAAACTGAACATTGGAATAACCGTTCATTCTCGGTTAGTAACCTTACTTGGATTTAGTCACTCAATTATCCTGTCGCAGTGTATGACAAGAGTTGATTTACAATCACAGTATATGTTCTTCCAATTTCCTGAATATTGCTATTTTTTCTATGGTAGTGTATCAAATAATTATGGGGCAAGACTGGCTTTTGTTAAAGCCTTTGACTGTGCAGCGCATTGATTTAGTCGTAATGAACACAGACCAAGAAATATGGCTCAGAGATATGTATTTCTGCACCATGCTGGTCTTTTCCTGGAAGCTTTTGTTGTATATGTTTCCGTGTTCTATTCGCGTGCAATTGTCAGCCACATCTGGGTGTATCACTTATTCTGCTCTTCATCGCCAATTGTTACGCAAGCATCTGTCCCGCCCACTCAGGCTCTGGAGTGCCAGCATTCCAGCTTCTACCATGCAGTCTGATAAATGGAAACGGTAGTATACCTCAAAGCCCTTCACCATCCTCACAGGGATATCTGATGATATCTGCTTGACTTGTTCTTTAAAATATCTCTATAGTGCTGAGCAAACATATACACATATGTGACAAAGAGCTGTGGCTAGCTTATACCTATGGTGAGATACCAATGATTTTACTGCAGTGACTAGTACATTTTTCATATTTCTTTTGCTTTGATGTTTACATAATTTATATAGCTGTATATGACGGGACCAGTGTGGAGTTCCCTTAGATGACCTCTAGAGGTCTAGCTTCGTCGCAAATAGTGGTGTAGGCTACCCTGCAGAGGTAGCACGGTTTGGGTTGTTATAATGGACAAGCAATGCAAGTTACTCAATTGTCCTCCCATGAAGGTTCAGGGGGTGCATATGATGACTCCCCCTCAAAAATGTTGCTGTCCTCCCCGGTCTCCTTGGTGAAACAGGTTGGAACACTGAATGCGTGTCTCTGCCAGGTCCAGTGTTTGTCCTGAGCTGACAAAGCCCTGGCTACCACGGCTGTCCCAGCCCCTCTGGTTTACTTCATTAGAGCCTGTGTTTAGATGGTTTCATGATTGGTCTGGCCAAAACCCACACCTGCTTCACTTTACCTCTGTCACTTTGGCTGCTCTAACAGACACATGACCCATTAATGCTCTGATCACGCTGTGGAGGAACACTGGACAATAACACCTTTCACGTGCTCCTGTCACTGAGATGTGCCAAAGAGCCATAATTGCCTGAGAGTGCAGTGCTGAAATCAGCCCCCTCTTCCCTTTCTCTCAAACTACCAGCGAACCGAACTTTTAATGATTGTGAAGTACTTCTCTCACAATTGCATTTGTGCGCTTAATCAGAAAAAACAAACAAACAAGGCAAATAATTATAGCATAACAAAATAAGAGAGATAAAAAGCAGCCTTACTGTTGCAGTTGGTGGGATCTTGTGTTCCATTGATGTTCCCGTAGTCATCAATGGTAAGGAACCACTGTGTGCGGCTGAAGAGCTGGCGAATGCGCACGTCCCCTCCCTCCATGTAGTCGTAGTTCCTGGTGTGGCGCTCGTGTTTCGAGCAGTTTGTGATGGCGGCCAGTTGCTCGGGAGTGCAGTCACTACAGACCACAGACACACTGCCTAACAGGAAAATAAGGTGCACGTACAGTCCCGAGAGCAGATTTGGCGGGTTCCATGTCAGCATCCATTTGAGCATTATAATGCACTGCAGTAGGGCCTCATGAACAACATACTGAAATGTGAGATAGAAATCCGTGTGCCGCGCCGTGGCCCCTCGACCTGAGGCCCCTGACCCGTGACCCCCCGACCCCCTCAGACGTGACCTTGCGCGTCGCAGTTCCAGCGGCAAGGACCCCTGGTGGGAAGCTTAGGCGGGCTGGTGCCGGAAAAGGTTGGCTGAGTCTAGAGATTGGCTATGAGTAAAATGCAGAGCTGGCTCTCAGTAATCCTCACTGGCTGGGTGGGTAGTCTGTGCTGCATGCATGGGAGCATAGTCCAACAGTAGACATCATCATGTCTGTTGTAGGGGCTGGTCTTCTATGTAGGACAAAGCTGTGAACAAAAATAAATCATTTGTTATTTTCATTTCTTTACTTTTTAAGAATATCAGTAAGATTTTGCGATCGGATGTTTCTAAAAATGTAAAGAGGGCAAGGATTTAAACTGTTTTCAGTTTGATAAATTACAGTTTACTCTCAACGAATACAATTAAAAAGATCATTATCTTTCACCTTCACAATCATGTAGCTCTTTTAGCAAAATTTGAATATTCAATAAACCATCCGATTACAGAGTCTCAAATGAACTCTACCAATATAGCCTTGCCTGAATGACTTACATGTGCTGTGTGTGATCGGAGGCTGATAGGAGCGTTATCCTGTTACCTAGAGGAGTGACTGGGAGCCCAGTGCTGCTGGTTAGCTTGGCAGAAGCTGTGTGGCTCTGTCACCTCCCATGGACGTCTCCCTAACTCAGACGGGCTGGCTCTTTGCATCTTCCCTGTTGTTATGCGCTCTGTCTAGATAAATGCCTCTTGCTGACCTCACTTGAGAGCAATTAGATTCCAGCCAGTCAGCTGTCACTGGGTTATATGCTGGGGGAGAAACACCCTCTGTTACTGAACATAAGAGGGAGCTATAAACTTAAAGAAAAGCTGACTTTCTTTGGTATGTGTGCCAAACACCGTTGGAAGTTTTGCTAACTCACTTAGGCTACTGAAGGCTATTGCGACTCGTTTGTCCCCCACACATTTTGGCTTAAAAAAGGTCCTACAATCTTTGTCTTGTGATGATTGATACGATTTTGACTGAAGATAACATCCTCAAATATTTCCTCAGTCAATTGTTATGTCACAATCATTTATCATCGGCGTTGTCTCTTAAATTGTTTGTACGGATTTATGGAACCAAAGAAAAAGAAAAAAACATCAAAGAATTTCCTTAATTCACATGCTTATTGAGAGTAATGTTGCAGCAAGTTACAGCAGCTGGCAGGCATCAATTGAGAAACAGAAGACATCACTGCTCAGCGTTAGTCATGTCTATGTCAAGAGGCCAAGCACTCTTTCACTTTTTGTGTTTGAAATTAAGGCCACAATTTATCGCCGTACATACCTGGCCTGTCCTTGGTCTCACCACTTCAAAAGTTTCTATGATCCCTAATGATGCATTCCCCTGGGGAGGGCAGGGCTGAAGGCCTGAGAGAGAAGGACTTCTGGCTGTAGCAGGCTTCTCTCTCATCTGCTAAACTGGTGGTCGTAAAGGTCTGATTTACTGAGTGCCATTTAGTCCATTTCATCTGTCCCCTCCATCACCTCAGACACGGTTCACACGCTGGCATACGCACAGGATAGAACACACCCACTGTTACAAAGCCAAGGACATTTAGTCACTTACGCTAGTCAAGCACATAATAAGTGCATGCAAAGATCTCTTTTATCATTTAATACTGACATGCAGCAAATTGAAGAAATGAAGACAAAATGCATGTTTTTGCATTACTATAGAAAGGTGCATTCCAAAGTTCTAGTTCATTTACTGCAAATGCTGTACTGCACATGCCTTGTGTAATGTAAGGTACACAATTTTAATGGTAATTGCAAAACTAATACATTTTACAAAAAGTACATGCTAGCAATAAATCCAATTGAAGATAAACAGCCTGACAGGAGCACGGTACGTTTCTATGAGTTGACTAGAAGTCTTCCTGTTTCCCAACGTGAGCCAATGCAGAAGCTTTACTAGCAAGCCAGATCACAGGTTAAGCATGGGGTCCCTGCCCTCATACAATTGTAACACAGCTAATTTCCTCCTCTCTGGAGTCTGGCAGTGGGAGGAATCAGCTGTGTAGTAAAGAGGTTGTTTATGAGTTTATCTCTTCAGAGCTAAATATGGTCCTGAGATATTTTGTGGGCAGACTTCTTATGCTAAATAATTCCTTTCTAATCACTTTATCGTCTTGGATATTTTAACCTCATGACATATGATTATAGTATATTGTATACAAATCATTAAGCTAACTATTGTGTATTTGGATTTCTTATTGCGAAAAGGCTATTATTTTACATTATTGTTTGTGTGTATTTGTTTGCGTGCACATGTGCATGCAGTGTGTATTTGCAGTTGCTGAGGATCAAAGGCCCAAAGTTGTCTGGCATTTACAGTAGCACAGGAAGCGCTGTGGCTGCAGGCGGGACAGACCTGCGTGAGGAAGCCTCTTTAATTCTCCATGACGATCTGCCCCCTTCTACACGCTGCCTTGTTTAAAACCAGGGGTCACCCTCTAAAACCTCACCTCCCCTCTTAATTGACTGCCATTGTTGAAGCTGCCACAAACTAGTGGGGCCTGTGAGGGTTCACATGATTGCAATTTGTCACGACACCGTTCAGCCAGCTGCATGCTGCCAACTGAGCAAGCTCCAATCCCAGTTGGAGTTTGTTTCTAGCACACCTCTACATTTGTGTGTTGTATTAGATCTAGCCACTTTATTCACAAAAGTAAATTCGATTTAAGTTTAAACTGAAAAACAGCTGTTTTAAGTGAAAAGGTTCTACAGTTGTGTCTCTGTGGTCCAAGAGAGAAAGAGGAGAGAGAGAAAGGATAGAAATACGCTGTCCAGATTCCTTTCGAGTTGAAGGCCTCTATTTGGATTCTAGTGTAGCAGGGTTTATAGGGGCTAGTTAGCTCAAACGGTGTGGGTCAGGAGATGAAGGGGAAGAATAAATCACATTTGTTGTCTTTGGTCTGGGAGACAGTTTCCCAGAACCCACAGTCTAATTATTCTGATCACAATTGCTGCTTGCTAAAGCAGCTATTAGCAAGATCAAGAAGTTTTCAACAAGTGGTGTCCAAGTACCTTTTGGCAGGACAGGACTATCATCCTGGGATTTATCTTTGCGCTGCTGTTTTCACAATATCCAACCTTGTTGGCACACGAGCTTCAAAATTTATGTTATTTTCCGCCATTACTGTTCTGACATTGTCCTCTACACAAAGTCTTCTCACTGCTCTAAAAGCATTCCTGAAAGGAAGAGCCCTTTTTGTGTATGTGTTTGTGTGGATGCGTGAGGGTCTGGGAGGGATGGTGTGTGCTGTCTTCTTGTTATATGAATGCGTTATGTTCAGAGAATGGATTATGTTTAAGGTCAGGTTATTCTTAGTGCTTGTTTTAGACTGTTTGGGTTTAGCTTTTGCTTTTTAAATTCCATCATAATTGGAGAGCTTTGGGGATGGAGCCCGCCAACATTAGCCCCTACTATAAATAACTGCTGCGAACACATACACACCATCACACACACTCACAAACATGCACATGCACACATACAGATATGCAAACACATAAACATAGGTTGAATGAGGCGGCAGCATGCAAACTACACGAGGAAAAAGTTTATTTTATGGAATTATAACATTTATAGTTTTTTATATTATGACATTGTTTGGACTTAAGGAATAGTAAAACAGACCTATTATGTTCTAGCAAATTTGGCAAGTCTCATGAAACTTTCAGAAAATGTTATTCATATTTATAATAAATAAGCCTTGGTTTTACCAGAATATTGATCATTCTTTTTTTAAATATGACGAGAGTAAGTTTGCATTTATGTTTAAGTTGGCAAAATTTCACCCTCATCCAGAAATAAAATATAGCTATTTGTTTAGCTAACAAATTGATGAGCTGATGCACATTTCACCCAACCCTTGCCTGTACTGAAGTTCAAAGAAACCCCCTGCGTCACAGTTTTGAGAACCTATTTGAGGTATATAAAGCTTTCGGACTGTAATATAGCTTTCATCATTTGAATATTGTGCAGGCTAGTTTATGTATGCACTTCTGTTGCTACATTGGATAAATAGAGAGAGGTGAATGTTTACTCACCATCCGGCACAGTTCAGAGAAGAAGAACTAAGAAGTTTTGTCTTGGCGATAAGAACAAGGGCACGGCAGCGGGTATGTGTTCTCATAGACACCAACATCCCACACGTGCATGCACCATGGCACACGCGCACACTCTCTCACTCACATTCAGTCCGCTTGTCTTTGAAGTGTCTCTTCCCGTTCCCGGAACTAACTGAGTGTCGGTGTTGTAAAAGGTGTCAAATGGACACAGCTCCGCTCACTAGGGCTGCCCAGGCACGGGCCGAGGTGTGAAATGGACACAGCTTATGGTCCCCTCTCTAAGCCTGCCCTCATCTTGACTGTCTTCTTTCTTAACGCACTCTGGGTTTCTATTGGGGTGTTTCTTCTTTTTTTCTACCATCTAATGATCCATCAAATTGTCAGTGTGTTTAGTAGCAGTGGACACTCACTCTGACTCACTCTATCCATAAGTAGTCGCTGTGAAGCGAGGCTGTTTATGCCTGTGTGCCACTTGGCACTGCTGCAGACGGGAAGGAATAATCTGACTCATACCTCAGATAGGGAGCTGTCACCTATAGTCAACAGTGGTTACACCAGCTACTCAAACGCTATGTCAATTCATTATTGATGTCAAAGTACAATAGAGATTGACGTCAATGTTCACCTGAGAAGGTTGGTGCACGGGCCTGAGGGCAGGACCTGATCCTCTATGTGTTGCTGTGCATTAGGGCTGGTGTAATAGGCCTTGTTAGAGAATGTGTAGAGGGAATACTCCGATCCCACCTAATGCAGGAACAGCTGTTAGGGATCACAGCATTAGCCGCTCGCTCTGCACCCTCATATCTGCTGTCGTGGATCAGAGTGAGCGGGGACCGGCTTGTAAAAACACACACCGCTTTAGTGGCCTTCAGACTGAGGCAGCCGGCCTGAAATAAGCAGAGCCCGCGGAGTCTCGCCTGTAGCTCACTGTGCTCACAAAGAACACTTAAAATGGACAAGTCCATCAATTTTATTCAACTTGATTGTGAGCATATGCCATTCTGTGAATCTGTTGTGTGTTGGTGGGGGTAGGTCTTTTGAGGGGTTTGATTTAGTCGTTAAAAGGATGGTGTGTTCCTTTCACCCTGGCGTCCATAGCCCGTGTAAGCAGCGACGGTAGGGAGTTTTCAACAGGGAAAGTCCTATTGTTTAGCCATTTATCATCTCTACACCAAGTACCCGCTCAGCTGATGTACACGAGTGTAACATCTGACGGCTCCTTATGAGGCAATATGGGGCTATTGCAGTGACGATTCCAGAGATGGAGTGTGAATTTGTGTCATGACTGCTTCCAGAGCGGGAGTTGCCGTTTGAGGAGCTGGTGTCCAAAATCCAGAAGCTTTCTGTGAGCATTCCCACTGCTGTTGCATGTGATAATACCCCTGGAGAAATAAAGGTGGAAAGAAAAAAAGAGGTAAGCCCAAGATCTACTGTTGCTGAGGAGTGCTCTTTTGTTTTTGTCATCATGTTCGCCTTGTTTAACAATGCGTGTGTTTGTGCGTGCGTCCAGTCCCACTTCATCGGGCCCGGCCCACAATTCCAACACGTGAGCTTCCAGCAGTGTGGACAGAGTCCCTTGGTGTTACGCTACCTCCAGAACTGTGGCATCCCCACCCTTGCTGGCTCATTCACGCACAAGATGAGACGCACCGAGATCAGCTCCCTGCCATATCCTGGAACCACACAGAGAGAGGCACCATGGGGCCTAGAGGGGCTGTCTGGAATAGGCTAGCCAGGCTTCTTTAACCCTTGCACTTTGCCCTTCCCTGAAAGAAAGACTGGGACAGGTTAAGGTCTTGCACCTTCATATCATAACCGCTGGATGGGAGTTGCTTTGCACCTATTAACAAACATGAGGTATGACTGGAAGGCTGTCGCTGGGCCTGCTGGTCCTTTCTGTCCTCCTTTGGTCCGTTGTGTTTTATGAGTCATCATGTGGGCGGGAGACAGAGAGGCTTATCTGATGTTTGTCAGATAAGGCATGATCCTCTGAGAGCCTTTTCCTCCTGGTGGGGCTCACTGCTGGTGTCAGGTTCATCCTCTCCCACACTCTACACTTCCTCTTCTCCACCACTCTCGTCCTCTCTGTCACTACCTTTCTCCTTTCGTTCATCCCTCCTGTATCTATTTTCCTCATAATTCAACCGCTCCCTTTCCCTCCTACATGCAGCTGGTGTTTGGGTTTTCCAGCCGACATGTTGAGGCCACCGAACAATGTGCTTATTCAAAACATACTTGCGAATAACACGGTTGTAAAACTAGGAGGCTAACACAGCCCTTTTCTCGTCTAGTCTGATTGTAAAGGTGCATGGGATTAGCGTGCGACCAGCGGGGTGTGCTCATAATATTGTATAGGAGGTTTATACACGCACCAAGCCCATTAACATCATCAAAGGCACCATGCATCGGGATACTCTGGGGTAAATGGTGCACTTAATGAACTGGCACAGGAGTGTGTGTGTGTGTGTGTGTGTGTGTGTGTGTGTGTGTGTGTGTGTGTGTGTGTGTGTGTGTGTGTGTGTGTGTGTGTGTGTGAGGAGGGGTCTGTTTGAAAAAATATGAGAGACGAAAATGTATTGTGAATGTTTAGCGTCGTACATCCAATTCAGACAAATACTTAAATGCGGTCCTCCTTGACGACTGTCACTCCATGCAAACCCACCTACCAAGACGTCATGAGTGAGATGGAGATGCAGCGCCACAAACGTCTCCAGCAGCACAACACGTAAGGGTTTATGGACTGCGATAGCTGGCCTGCAAAGTTCAACTAGCACTTTTGTTAGCGACAGCTAACTTATGCCTGATCCATATCATGTCATTCGTTTAGGCTCTGCAAGCAGACCAAAGAGGAGATAGAGAAAATACACAGAGTGAATGCCGTCAACAACCTGGCAATGAACAGGTAAAGGATGATCCCCATTCTTCAACCCTATCCTGTAGGACATAATACAATGTTTGAATTTAACACATTATATTTCATCTGCACATTTTGATCATCAGACTGCAAAATGAGATCTTCAACAATCGTATCAAGCTGAAAATTGCCAGTGAGGGAATTATGAGTTATTGGGTAAGTCACACAGCTCAAGCACTGCTGATGAGACGGGCTCACTTTTGTAAATGAAACAGTTTAAGTTATGGGTTACAAATTGAAATGTCCCACTTCCTTTGCCACGGAAACTATTACTGGCACCAAATTCCCGGGCCACTTGGAGCTGAGAACTGCCTGAATGAGGAGACTAATTTGTGCCGTTGCTTGTGTTGTGGCAGGACAACCCTCCTCCATACAGACAACGTCTGCCCAAAGGAGGAAAGTTTAAGAAGGTAACAGAGGAGACCAAGAACCCTGAGCAGCCATCTGATTCTCTAAAGGGAAAGGAGGCAGCAAACCAATGACCAGGCAGCTCAACAGGAACACCCCTGCCTTTTAGAAAAGCATTCTCCACAGTTGATCACATATTCGCCAAATGGTATCTTTTAGACATTATTTACAGTATATAGGAAGTTTCCGTGATAAATGTAACTATAGAAGCAAAAAATGTGTTCGTGAATATTTTTATATAATCCTCCTGGCTTTGTCCCAGATAGGCTCGAGTTGAGTCATAATCATAACAGTGATCTCTCACCTTGTGAATGGTAACATGGTTCTGTTGTAGAAGACACTATGTCATGTGTTGTAAAAAAGGTTGATGTGGCAAAGTGTTTTGTGCACACCCTCGCATACCAAATATAATATACTTCTATCAAAGAATGACGCTAAACAAGCACTTTACCGAATTTGCTTTCAAACGAATCATCTCTCAAATTGGCATGTTTGTAAATATTGTTATGACCGATGTGATGAATCGGCCTGTTTAACTCTCCATTTGGATAGTCTAGTTGTATAAAGTATTTGTGGTTTACCTTGTGACCAGGATGAAATGTTCCTTGGTGCGTTTGGAGAGTAGAGTTCTAAATCTTTCCCTGTCCTGCTCATTGGAGATAAATTGCTTTTTAATGGCAGTTCAGGAGAACTGAGTTGATTGGAAAACAGGAGCAGGTGTTGGAGGGAGATCAGACATGTCATTGGGTGATAAAGCTTGGATATCTGCTCTTTCACTCAGCAGAACCAACTATCTTCATCTCTCTAGCGCTCTGTCTCTCTCTCGGTTCCACTTGCCCATTAATTCCAGCACTACAGTTGGAATCGCAATAAAGAAAGTTAAAGACATAGTGTGCACACGTGGTGGGGAAAATATCATTTTATCTGTCCCCTGCTTGACCCGTTTTCAGTTACAGGGTCAGTCAGGCGATGTCAGAGGCCACCCATTCTAAGTGTTTCATTAAACCTCTGTCAAACCATGGGCATAAAATCTCACTGTAGAGGAAGCTTACCCTGAGAGAAGCACACCAAAACTAAAACTGGTGTGCCGGCTGCAGCTGATGGCGGCAGCTCAAAAGGCCCCAGTGACTGTGCGTGTTTCTGTGCAATTCTGAACATATCGGAGATTAGATGGGAACCTGGGTAAGGACCGGCACGCGAGGAGCTGGGCCTGCAGGCCAGAGGAAATAGCTTTTGTAATCAATTATGGTCCAAACCGGTCTGGTTTTTAACTGGAGGTGTGCGGCTGTCGTCTTTGTGAACCAAACAAGTTGCTGGATTTGGTGAGGCGACATATGTTTCTGTTTACCTGTGACATCTGTTGCGTTGAATTAGTTGTATAGAACCCTGACTACAACACTTAAACTAATCAACTGTGTTTTTGTAAGGTCATAAAAATAGCCACTGGTATTCTTTAAAAGTAAATGAGTTTGCTTAGATAAAGCACGAGTGTTGACATACTTACATCTGAAAGAAATAGCTGTCACACTTGGGTCTGCTTCAGACATTCCCTGTTGCAAGATTATGAATGACTTATATTTTGGAAACATCTAATTTATTGCACTGACATGGTTTATTTTTTATTTTCTCGGGGGTCTGATATGAAAATAAGACCTGGTTGTAATAACAACAGGCCTAATTGAATTAATATGAATAATTGCTTGACAAATCGAATGTTTTGATAAGGTAGAGAAAGAGTGGGACAGCTGCTTTTGTATGTCTGTTTTTTTTCTATTAGCCAGAGAAGATATTGCTCCCCGCCTAAGAAGATGACAAGCTAAAGGGTAAAAAACAAGGTAGTAAGTAAACAGCTCTGGCTAAAAGAAGGGATAGCATGCGTCAACAACTTAGGCCGTCGAAATGGGCGGAGGTGCCGGTAACACAATGTGCTTTCACTCAGCCTGTGTCTGGAGTTGCGTGAGAAATTTCCATATCTCACAAACTCTTGTAAATCAAAATTGAACAGTAGTAACTCAGAAGAAACTCCAAACACGTCTGTTTTCAATTTGGGTCCGGCTCTTAGACCACCCTTCAGAGCAGATTTACTGGCCACATCACCTCACAGGACTGTGGGACCGCATGCCTCACGTCACACCCCTCACCTTCACCGCTGCAGGGCAACACATCATTACACCAACACACCAGTTTTATCTCGCATGTATTACGCCCCACACTCAATTGGACGAGACAGGCAAACACATACGCAAACAAGCAAACATTTCATTGACTGGTTAAAAGTTGATACAGATAACTTTATCTCTTTGTTCTTTTGTCTCAGTCCTGATCAACCCAAACTGCTAAACACGGCTTGGACACTATAAAATCGTATGACAACTATTTCACTGCAGTGTAATTGATACAAAGTATTGAATACATTTATCAAATCGCGGCGATGTATTGGCATGCTGTGTTGCTAAGCAAATCCTGATAGGCCTGCTGTGCTTCAATGCTGGACTGCTCCTGGTTCACACACGGCTTCTTTGGAATCAGGAAAATCACCCTGGCTAAAGATGGATTTGCCCTCTCTGCTCTGGTCCTGGCCCTGTTCAGCAATCCGACACACTAGACTAAATCACGATGCTGGAGACTGAGGTTGAGCTCTCATTCATCAAATGATTCTGCAACACGCCCCAGGTGGCTGCCCGGCTAAGGTCTACTTTCAATTTGTTCTCCACTGAAATGGTTGTTGTATCCCTTTTGGATTGTGGCTCACCGGGGTGTTTCTCATGGTCTTATGACAGAGGTCGTGGTGTCCCAGAAGGTGGCATGACTGCTCTGGTGCGCATGCCAGTGGGCAGGGGGCACTGACAACCTCTGTTATTGGACATTCCTCAGTGGGCTGGTGGAGGCGCATGCACAGACAGAAGTGGTAGTGGTGAACAATGGAAAAATGGATGGTAGATGGTAGGGCTGCAACAACAAATCGATTAAATCGCTAAAAATCAATTATAAAATGAGTTGGCAAAGAATTTTATTATCGATTTGTTTGATCTATGTTGATGCACACTTTGTCGCAGAGCTGGCTATGTCAATTTAAGAAAATAAAGTCATTCTCGTCTATCAGCAGATTTTTGCTTGTGATCTATGGAGAATGGACATTGACATATCAATAAATGTTTCATTAAATCCATCAATAAATGCATAAGTATCCATCAATAAATACATAAATGCATATTTTTATTTAATGATTTATTTATTGAAGCATATATTGAGGGATTTATTTATTCAGAACCGATGATCACAACTGGCATTTTCTAACCGCCGTGATGATGGACTATAGGACTATAGTATCGATACATTGAGAGGTACAGTTTAGCTAGTTCAAGGTTGTTTAGGTCAAAGTAAGCTATTCACGTGGATAATAGCAAGAACTAGATAATAGCCCGATTAGGCTATTAAGAGCCTAATTAGGCTCTGTTAGTGATTAATATCTGAATAAACATTAATTTAATAATAACGTTTATTAATTTGAAACCTATCATAATTTGCTTTGCAGTGAACTTTTAAGGCATAGTTGGAGTTAACTGTTCCAATCTAATTTGAATGGTTTGTATAGACACACTAAAGAGGGTAGCTTGGAATACATTTTGTTTTTTAAATAGAATTATGGAACTAGATATTTTTAGTTTTTTTTATCCTATTCATCAATTAATCGAAGAAATAATCAACAGATTATTTATTATCCAAATAGTCCTTAGTTGCAGCCCTAGTAGATGGTCACCATGCATAAAAGAGCATAATATGAACTCAACTGACTAATTAAGGATTGAAATGGGTGAACATGAATGTTTATTGGTTTGAGAGGGATTCATAAAAACCTATTAAGTCCATTGTTTATCTAGGACTTGGCCACATGACCATATAAAGGGTGAACACTGCAATAGTCATTTATTGGCTCATCTGGCTTTGGGGTGTGGGGTCTGGTCTGGTAAATCTGTTTACTTTGCCTCTTTTAGAAAAAGCATTACTTAGATTCCGGCTATGTCTAGTTGAACAGCAATTTGTTGAACTGTAATCAATAAGATGTAATTAAATGTTGTGGTATGGTATTTTCTGAGTGTGATAATCATAAAGTATATTCAGCACTCGGTTGTGGCTCTGAACTTTTGCCTTTTAACCAACTCCCAGAAAGGCAGAGGAGCTCCAAACCGCAAGAATTGTGAGAAGAGAATTGAGAGAAGGTAGAGTAAACAAGGCTTCGGGGCAACCAGGAATCCCACCCCAGGCTTGTGTGGAACGTGGTCCTACCTTGTCGAAGCCCCCAGAAACACATTGGTTCGTGTGAGACTGGACAACACCTCATTTACAGATGTAAACACAACGTGCAGCGGCCACATAGATCCCAAATTACATAAAGCTGTCAGGAAGAGCATGAACCCCAGCTCACAAATTTAAGGGGGTCTGCCAGGAGGGAAAGCAACTCACCGCTCCCAGAGATTCCCTCTCCCTACAGCTAAACAGGGATATTTCTATTGCCGACTCGATTACATAAAAAAAAACAGTCGGAATAAAACAAACTCACACTCCATCAGCCCTCTGGGTGCCTGACATGAAAAGCGTGACAACATTTTCTAAGACCCTGAATAATCAGCTTACATTGGAGCTAAGTAGGAACAGAGGGTGGCGGACGCGTGTTTTGCTTTCCATTTTCAGCTCTGGCAGAGATTCAGGCCACCTTGAAGAATCTGAAAACCATTATCCAGGGCCGTAGGTCAAAAGTGCAGGCTTTATAGGATATCATTGCCCAGTCTCACAGAGAGACAGAGATGGGGGATGGAGGACAGAGGAGAGGTAAAGACACAGGATAGCGTGCAAAAGCAGAGAGTTGAGACTAACAGACCTTCAAAGTGCCTGGCTTTAGCTTAGATGTCTCAATTACAACCAGCCTCCATGCCACTCATGTAGACATGTTTAGTTCCACAGAGACAAGGGCACCCTCGCACAGTGACGTAATTTAAAGCAAGCCGTTGCGTAAATATGTGTGTGTGTGTGTGTGTGTGTGTGTGTGTGTGTGTCTTTTGTGAGTATGTGAATGGATATGTGTGTGTGCAGCTTTTACAACTCTGTGACAGCAACCTCCTGCACACTATACCGGACGAGGTCTAAGCAGCCCTATAACCACTTGTTGCTCTCTTCTTTTTTTCTTCATACATGCACACGTTTACACATTACAGCATGAAGATGAGCATCGGCACGCACATGAAGCTTCAGTTCCTCTGTCACATGGCTCTGAGCTGCTTGCTGAGTGATTCCTCTTACCAACAGGCAATAGTAAAAACAGGTGTGTGCAATTGTGAGTTTGTTTTTTTTGGGTGGGGTGTACTCTCGTCTGCATGTTTGTCCCTAACCTGAAAAGTGCAGAACAGATTGCTTTGGTCCTACTATTTATCAATATCCCTGGGTATGCAGATGACATCTTTCAACCATTTTACATCTAAAGAAAAGCAGCCCAAATAGTGATTAAAAAAGGAAATGTATCCCCCGTTTAGTTTCGGGTTAGGGTTTGGTGGATGTATTGCCAAATAAGATAATTGAATGAGGTCATCTCAATGTAATTATTTCTTCAAAATGGTCATGACAGATCTACTTCTAACTCTCACGCTCACGTGCCGTCGTCATCAAAGCACTGAGACGGCATAGCTTCTCTGTTTCTTTTACAGTTTCTGGGCAACTTTGGAGATCAGTCATTGTTTTATAAGTTAGGCATCTTCATACAATGTTGGAAATAAAATAGAGTCAAAAAGGTTATTAATGCTCTATAATTAAGTGATTCACCTGATAACATTAATGCATTACATAAGATCTGACAACCGATGATATTCCCCATTAGAAATCCAGTCGACAGTCATCTTAAATATTAGGAGCCACAGTTTTTATTCACCGACCACCTGCGTCTTCCATATGTCATGCTGCCAGTTAAGACCTGAAGTAAATGAAAGCCAGACGTTTGTGTTGGGGTCTAGTAAAGAGTTGTAAGAGTTGTAATGGGAAAGCAGCACACTCCCTCTCCACTGTACACAACAGTCATTAGGCAAACCATCTGCTCAACGCTTGCATGCTAAGCTGTAATTTGCAGGCTTTGGCGTGTGCGTGTGTATGTGTGTGTCTGCACACAAGGGTAGCAGTGCTGTATTGAGAGCTAAAGACATCTATCCAAGTATGTCTGCTATTATCTGGATGTCATCATAACCACAGAAATCAGGGCCTGATGGTATCTCCCCCTCCCCCACTCGCAACCCCAGCCGGAGTCACGAGAGCAGAGGATCTCCTCCGACCACACACAAACAAGCGCACACGCACGCTCTGCTCATACGTCCAGACGTTTGTGTTTCCTCAGGCACACACTGAAATCACACACTCGCGCACTTACACATGAAATTATATTCACTCATCAGTAGGCAAGCATTTTCAGATTGTTGCAATTCCTACAAATGAGGGAAACAGGACAAGAATAATTTGTAAGACATGTCCTCTGCCAGGTCCTGACTCTTTACAGATTGTAAAATATGCATCTCTATATTAGGTTACTTTGCTGGTTTTCAACTCTCCTGTTCTCCTGGTCACAACTTAAAAATGCAGATCACATGGAACACACAATACATTGCTCAAGCCATAAACATGATAGGTTTTTCTTTATATATATTTCTTTATATAATATTGAGCTGAAATGTATTTTAAAGAGGCTTATATGTAATGTATTTTTAGCCCAGTCTTTAAGATTTGTTATTCAAAGACATAAAGAAAGGGCCTGTTTGCCTGCTTGTTCCTTATGGCAAAAGAAGAAACATTGCTCTGTTGGATGTCATCCAGTTAACACCTACTGCAGTTATGGCTAAACCTGATCCACATTTTCCATTGAAATCCCTAATAGATTGTAATTTTTGTAATAACATTTATTTTATTATACGTAGCATGAATCCTACCCTCATAAATATGAAATTCTTGGCAAAGACATGGTGTTCATAAAAATTGTCTGCACGCAAACTGTCATCCACGCAGCTCCAGCCCAAGTCCTTCAATATGGTCCTAGCCCAGCCCTCAACTCCTAGTCTATAACAACCACTCGGAAGAGAGAGGACGGTTAACATCGTTGCATTGAACTTGTGTCTGTAATACCCAATCTTCATCAATTGTCAGTCACATACACGCCCTGTCTACTTAAGAACTGTAATGTCTTGATTTGACGTTAATTGTTTTGTTGTTTTTCAATGTTTCGGTTTGTTTATTGGACCGTGTGCATATTGAAATGACTTTGCTATGTTTATATTTGTTTAACTTAAAGAGGAGACCCAGATAGTTAGATTGAGTGTTTTGCCTTAAAATGGGCTATTTTGATGTCAGTGTCAGGAATTTCACAACTATTCAACTGTAAAATGTGAGATTATATTGAATGTTTACGTTTTGTTCTAGAATAAAGTCAGGGCAGCAGGATTAAATTGCCTGCATCGACACACACACAAACACACAGTCACACATAGTCTAACACAAATACAAACACACACACACACACACACACATACATATACACAAATATTAACACAAACAAACACAGACGGCTAGTGAATGGCTGTCCATCCACACTCCGATGAGGATGTTTCCCCTCCACTTAAATGTTCAGTGCTTTTCCCAGAACTGGACTTTGTTGTTATTAAACATTCAAGGCACTTAGAGACAGATAAGATACATGAAAGGACTGTCTCTGCGAAGAGTCCCGATGCAATGGAAAGTTACTATTTGTGACTGGCTCCCCAGTGGAAAGTCTCATGGGCCTCACTTTGAGTAGAGCAGCAGTCGCAGTGCACGCTGGGGTCGTTCTGTCAACGAGGTAAACACTCTTTTCGTAATGGGCTAGGGATTGGGTAAGACTCCGTGCTAAGTCTGTACTCAGTGTTGGCTCTGGCAGTACAGAGGACTTCAATGGGGGCACCAAGAGGTCAGCCAGCGCCTGAGACAGTGCATCAGGGGTGTACAGTGTACCGTACCATGACCAGGCAGCTTAGTTTACTCTGGGGTGGGGAGGGTTGGGAGTAAGAGAGAGAGAGAGAGAGGAAAAGCCCCCTGGGAAGAAGAAAATTCTCTGATATCTGACCAGAGAACTTCCTGAGAGGGATGGTGGATTTATATTTATAGTACGCGGAAGCTGCAGACACACGCAAGCCTTTCAACATATGAAAAGTAACATGCAGGCTGTGGTCCTGTTCAGCCACCCCTAACAGAGCTCTCAGAGATTTTGTCTCTAGAGAGTTCCGAATGTCAGCTAGAAGCATATATCACTGTCCTTATTCTGACAGGTCGGTATCATACTCATAAGCTACTAAGCTACCCCTTGTCGGTCGTTTTGGCAGATATTGTAGTTTATGGGTTCAAACTTTTGCTTACCATGTTGCTTAGAGTGAGTTTGACATTGGACCCAATACTCCCAGGCTTTCTGTGTTGGTATGTGAAATATGTGAGGGCAACTAGTAAATATACAGTGATGTAGCCTGATATCTAAGCCATTCTGACAGGGATGAGCACGTCAGGAGCGGAGAGGATAGGAGTGGCAAGAAAAGGAAAAGAGAGTAGAAGGGAAGAGAAATTAGTTCTTATTTACATAATGTTATGTAGGCGCATGCACTCTGACTTGGTATCATCTGTGTTATTTCCAGTTTGGAAAACAATGACTGGAAACCCAGCTGATTGTAACAGTTTGCCAACATTCCAACTGTCAGAGGTAAGTCACAATAGATGGTAGAAAGTGGACATGATGATATTTGAAAAGGCAGGGTTAACTTTGCTGGATGTATCATAGCAGTGATGTGTCGATGTTGACTTAGAGGAGGATCCCCTGACCCAAACAGAAGGAGTCAGTCCAACAGTAAAGCACTACAATGCTAAAGAAATATCATCCTCTCCACTCTTATGTGAAGAGTTTTTCTACTATCAAAGATTTAGAAACATGATTAACATGGAAGCTAAAGGAATTGTTTTCATCTTAGTTTTCTTATCATTATATAGACTTGAAAGACATTTGGTATTTTGGGGATTATTCAGAAAAGAGGAATCCACTCAAAAACCCTATAGCTAGTGCATTTGATCGCTACGTTCTGTATAGCCAAGCCCACATCTGAAATCCACCTGATCCAGCGCCAATCCACCACAGTCAAGATTGTTTACAACAATCAATAATTTACTGTTATTTCTGGAAAATCTGATTAGTACTAATCTTGGTGCATCTTACCCGGTCCAGCCTAAAGCTAGCCAGACATATATTATAACCATACTTAGCCCAGTCTAACTAAACCTATAGCCTATCACCCAATCTAACCAATCTCTGTTACTAACCAGTCCAGGCCAGCCCAACCTTGCCCACATCCATTCCTGTCCATTGTGCCCAAGTCTAAGTTGAGGCAAGCCCAACCCAGCTCATCCCAGCCTTACCTAAACTCAGTATAACCCCGCTAAACTGACTGGGTGAAGGGGGTAGAAACCTACTGTGCCCTCAGCCTAGATGACAGAAATGTTGGTCAGTGATAGTAGCCCTCAGCCTCACATAAATGTAGACCCATATACAATAAGTCACATGCGTATATTCATTGTAATACTAACAAATCCAAATTCACAAACCAGGCACATACCATTCACATACCACACTGTGCTAGCGTGCGATGCTAAGAGGGTGCGTGTGGACTTGACTGCAGTGCGTGTTTCAGCTCTTGGAACTGATGTTTGATGTGCAATAACAGCCCCACTGGAACAAAATTGCTGTTGAAAAGTGAGACACGCTTCTACCCTGCAAAAAAATAGCAACAACAAAACAATATATCCAGTCACGCATCTTGCACAGGTTGAGCAGGGAGAACAGCTAATCTTGACCTTAAGGGGATATCAAATAAGGTTTGGTAGGCAAGTTTTGATTTTAATTATGTGAGTACATTATTAAACAAGTGGGAATATGTGAGTGTGCGAAGAGTGTGTTTGTGTGACTGTAAGGATCTACTGGGGAGCTGGCATTGTAACATGCTAGAGTTAGTGCCCTTCCGTGAGCTCTTCAGGGAATAGAGCCATTTAGGGTGAGTATAAAAACAGGCAGCCTGGTGGGAGAGGTACACAGAGCTTTGCTGCCAGATGCCCTGTTGGAGACAGATTAAAGACTCTTTTAATGTTTAAGGAACTGTCAAAAACAAGATAACATTAACTCTTATCATTATAAGATTGTGCATAAACCCTTTTTGGAAATCCAAAATGAAATGGCTGATGAAGCGTGGTGTATACATTAATGCCAGTGGACTATTACAAATGGTCTAGTTTATTAAACGAATTACTCTAGACTGAGAGGAAAAGGGCTGCTTGGAGATGTTTGAAATGGGAACAGTGTCAGGACAACAATTAGGGTTAGTAATTTTATATGGTTATATTGAACCCAGGCAGACAATTCCCATCAAGTTAGTGAGTGAGTTGGCAGAACTGAGACAATGCCTGAGGGAGTTCAGCAAGGGCTTCTGTCTCATCCCAGCTTCTTAAGACATTTTAACTCATTGCTTATTTATACTTCTGTATAAAATTGTGTTTTAAGAAAATAAAAGGTTATTTTGTAGTTTGCTCGGCTGATCAGCTGTTTAGATACATCTGACGATGCTTCCAGCAGGAAACAGCCTGTCAATTCCAACTGTACCTGTTGATTGAAAATATTTTTTTAAATTACTGAGGCGCTGACAAACACTAAACACACACTAGAGCTTTTTGAATGACGAATTACACACAACCACAAGCACACACTCATAGCAGAGAAGACTGTCACAGGGATTTTTGTTGAGTAGAGTAATCACAGGGATGGATCAGATGGATCTGACAGTCTTATTTACTGTCATATTTACCCTGGACCTTTCCAATCAACTGCTGTAACACCCCACCTAATTTTCCATACCCTCCTTATTATACTTATTATACAAACAGCATGCAGCTTCTCAACAAACAAACATATTCAACATTCAGCACTCATTATGAACAAGGGCTTTTATATAAAATGCAGAAGTACCCAGGATCCTACTTCATTTGGTATTAAAATCACTACAGTAAACAATTCACTCTTTCTTTATTTTTTTTTATTTTTGCTTTATTTAGGATATATAATTTCAGAGGCAGCTAAAATACATTGTACATAAATGTTTTCCGAAGAAAACAATCTTTTGTAATGCAATACATCATAGGACTAAAAAATGATCTCTGAGTGAGAGAGAATGATTACATTGTGAGGTGATGCAGTCAGTGGTCTCTTTCACGGTGAGGCAGCCATGGTAACATTTACAAATTATTTTTACAATGAACCTGATAGACAGCCATGACTCAAGTCACGCAATGTTTCGAAACAATTACATGGAAAAGATATAAGTAAAAAAAAAAAAAAATATTCATAACCTTTGGTAATGGTTTGAATATTCTGATGTATCTCTGTGTGCACGTGCATATCTAATATTAATAATTTAGATATTTATAATTTATGATTACATTAAACTGATTAGTATCTGAAGTTATTTCAGATTGTGAATTTTTACATAATTAGCTAGATGCAAATTAAAATTTAAATTAAATTAAAATTAAATTTAAATAAAAAATAAAAATAATAATAATAATAATAATATATATATATATATATATATATATATATATATATATATATATATATATATATATATATATATATATATATATATATATATATATATATATATATATATATTTCTATAATAAAAACCTTTTCTGAGGTGAATCTAGGACGGTCTAAAATAAAACATATTATTCTAATTTCAGTTCCCACAACTCAGAACAATATCCCAGCCCCAAGAAGAACTGTACACTTCTGCTTTTTAGAATGTGATCTAATAGCGCCATCTATGGTCAATTTAATATCTAAACCTGGTTGACTTATTGCACAGGTTGATGTCTGAGTGAGTGTAAAGACACCCCATCTGCCTGGCTGGAAATAATCGTGAAGATGTCTGATATGGAAGATGATTTCATGTGTGATGATGAAGAGGATTATGATCTGGTACACAAACTATGTTTCATATATCTATGACAAATTTCGCTTAGCAAACATTAAACTTAGTGTTAGCAAGCTAACGTTAGCTCTTTCATCTTGGATTGAAGGAGAGTAAAGCTAACGTTTGTTTAGCTAAAGTTAGGCCTAGAATGATAATAAGGTTAGCTAACTGGCTAACGTACGGCAGAAAGCTACACCTAGCTAACTATCTCGCCGGGCGTTACTGTTACACTTTAATAGATAAAACAGCTACAACTACGACGTTCCTAGTGGCTACCTTTTTAGCTAGTTTGTGCAGTAGTGTGAACTACTTCTTGCTAGCTAGCTAACGTTAGCTATTTTGCTCATACACGCTCGTTAGCGATTAGCATATCGTGTGTTAACAAGCAAGTGGGTTTGACAGAAACCTAATATTGATCGCAATGTATCATTAGTCATAATTTAAGGATTGGTCAATTAATTTAGTCAGACGCACCTCCAATTTAGACAATATTTGCACTTTGTACACTTGTAGCTGGTTTTAAACGAATTATATAAATCTCTTGCAAATCTAACTTAAATTATATGTCCATCAAATAACGTTAGCTAGTTAAGTAAAGTTAATGCTACATGCATGGTTTCAATGTATGATTTCACTATAGGAATACTCTGAGGACAGTAACTCAGAGCCAAATGTGGATTTGGAGAACCAGTACTACAATTCTAAAGCCTTGAAGGAGGATGACCCTAAAGCTGCACTCAGCAACTTCCAGAAGGTGGTCTTACACTCCACATTTGTCACGTCATTCACTACATAAAAGTCGTTCAACGAGATATTCAATTATTAACAAATGTCACTTCACTCAAATCTGTATTTGTTAAAATATTATGTATGTCTTTTAGGTGCTGGAATTAGAAGGTGAGAAAGGAGAATGGGGATTTAAAGCTTTGAAACAGATGATCAAAATCAACTTTAAGTTGGTAAGAAATTAATGAACTATGCCTTTTTTTCATATATTGTATTTATTAATTAAAAAACGGATGCCAAGTGATCTTTTGTTTGTTTCAATTCTGCAGACCAACTTTCCGGAGATGATGAACCGATACAAGCAGCTGTTGACATACATTAGGAGTGCAGTTACCAGGAATTATTCTGAGAAGTCCATTAACTCCATACTTGACTACATATCCACATCCAAACAGGTATAACCTATGAGAGGCACACACATCTTTGTTTTGTTAGTTAGCTCACGTGGAAGAGTACCTCTTCCTTTGTAACTGCATGCATGCTGTCTCTGTCATTTTTCTTGTGTTACAGATGGACTTGCTGCAGGAGTTCTATGAGACCACACTGGATGCTTTAAAAGACGCAAAGAACGACAGACTGTGGTTTAAAACTAACACAAAGGTTGGCAACTTGTCCGAGAAGCAAGTGTTATAGAGTTGGGGCTGCAGCTGTTATTTTCTGTTAAAACTAGATTTTCAGCAATTATTAACGTAATGTAGTTTAGCACACTTTTGTTCAAGGTGACTTACAATAAGATTACATGGACAGTCCCCTTGGATTAATTTAGGGTTAAGTGCCTTGCTCAAGGGTACTTTAGTGGTGGTATTTCCAGGTGGGATTTGAACTCATGACCTTTTGGTCACCAGGTAGCAGTCCTACCAACTAGTCCTCCACTATCTGACTAAACCATGTTAAACCAATGTTCTTTTTGGTGTACTTCAGCTGGGCAAGCTTTATCTGGAACGAGAGGAGTTTGGTAAACTGCAGAAGATCCTCAGGCAGCTGCACCAGTCCTGCCAGGTACGTCTATAACTGTGGCATGACTCTAGTAAATTAGACAAACACTGACAACATCTCTCACTGTGCTCTTTATGAAATTACGGAGAGACTGTGTACAAGGATATGGAAGTAGATGGTCTGCTCTGTGATTGTTATATTTCTTGTTTTTATATAGACAGACGATGGGGAGGACGATCTGAAGAAAGGAACTCAGCTTTTGGAAATCTACGCTTTGGAGATCCAGATGTACACTGCTCAGAAGAACAACAAAAAGCTCAAGGCCCTGTACGAGCAGTCACTTCACATCAAATCTGCCATCCCTCACCCACTCATTATGGGAGTCATAAGAGGTAGGAGTGAATACATTCAGTTTTGATAAATCTGCGATCAATCCTAGTCACGTGGTCCTCAGCATTTACACAGTATTTTGATGTTGGGTTGTATTGTCCAGAGTGTGGTGGGAAGATGCACCTGAGAGAGGGAGAGTTTGAGAAGGCTCACACAGATTTCTTTGAGGCATTCAAGAACTATGATGAGTCTGGAAGCCCCAGAAGAACCACATGTCTGAAGTACCTGGTCTTAGCCAACATGCTAATGAAGTCAGGAATTAACCCTTTTGACTCCCAGGAGGTAAGCATATCACCACAGCTTGGATCTTTAAGAAAGTAAAAGCTGCATGCATAAATCCATATCAACACAATACAGTCAAATACAGTGATTTTTCTCTAACTTGTGACCTATGACCACAAATCGGCCAAATAAAAATAGATTATAATACCAATGGTGATAGAAGCGGTGTTATGTTCTTTTCCAAAGGCAAAGCCATATAAAAATGACCCAGAGATCCTTGCAATGACAAACCTAGTAAGGTATGATAATTTAAATTGTATTTTTTCTTTTATACTAGAAAAGCATTTCAAATTAGCTTTGGCTGCGTCCTCATCCGCATCTGCATCTTACTGAGTTCTTCTAAACAGGCACTGTCCTTAACAAATTAGTTTTCTTCCATGAATGCATTTTAACTTTTTATAATGACAGCAAACATTGAAGAAATTATTTTTTTTTCCCTTCGTTTTTTCTTTAGCTCTTACCAGAATAATGACATCACTGAATTTGAGAAAATCCTGAAAACAAACCATACTAACATCATGGCAGACACATTCATTAGAGAACATATAGAAGGTAAGTTTTGGACATGACTTTAGTCCAAGTTTAAAATCACTAGTTGAATACTGAAGTATGGCTGTGCTGGCAAAATTACGGTATGCATTATTCTTTATTGTAGAGCTTCTGCGGAACATACGAACTCAAGTACTTATCAAACTCATCAAGCCTTACACTAGAATACACATCCCCTTCATTTCTAAGGTAAGTCATGAGAAAGTATTTGTCTCATACAGTTGACATCTTGACACATTCTCTTTAGTGGTCCAATTGCTATTGAGTCTTCGTCGACTAGATCAAAAATTAATGAAGTGTACCTTTGACTTTTCTAAAGAGGGCATCAATACATTACATGACTTTAAGAAGTTTCACAATTCAAATAGGGATGCAAACTTTACTGCAAATGCATAAAATAATGCATAAAAGCTTTTGCTACCACATAATGTTAATCCTTGTGTCAACTGACCCTTCAATAAATTTGAGACTTTAAATAAAATGTAAATACGGGTTTTAGTACTTGTGATGTCCACCTACTTTTCTCAAATAATGTTAAAATAGGTGAATAATGTGAACTTAATATGTTATCTCCTCTTCTGTTTCAGGAGCTAAACATTGATGTGTGTGATGTCGAGAGTTTGCTGGTTCAGTGCATATTAGATAAGTAAGTGTCTTCTACATTTGCTTGTTTTAAACCCATTGCTACTGCTTGTTTTAAACCCATTGCTACTGCAGATCGTAGGAAAAATGTAAAACCATTTTTTATTGCTGCTATTCCTCTTAGTTACTTTCTTGGTTTTTAAAGTTCTGAAAGAGCCTGCTCTTTTTCAGCAGTACAAATTAAATATGTATGAACAACAGGTAAACAAATGGAAATATATATAACCCACTAATCAAGCTAACTTGCACTTGAGTAGCCTTCTATTGATTGCTTTCTTTGGGCTTTTCAGCACAATTCAGGGTCGAATTGACCAAGTCAACCAACTTCTGGAGCTGGACTACCAAAAGAGAGGGGGAGCACGCTACACATCATTAGACAAATGGACAAACCAGTTAAACTCACTCAACCAAGCCATTGTAAGCAAACTGACATGAATAACATGTAAAAACATAGCCAAAAGACGCATAAATGAAGGCATGTTGAAATGCACCCATGCAAGCCATTGTGTATTTTCCCCTGCACAATACGTTTTCTGATGTTTTAGAACTGCAGTTTTAAAAATAAAAGGCAACTGCAAGCGCTGAAGGACATTAACATTTTAAAAGTGCATTTATTTTCTTCAAGACCGGACAGCCACAATAACACATTAATCCTTGTTCCTAATGGTTGGTCAATTTTCTGATGTGCTGCAGTCAGATGCTTATTTTGGATATATAAACCAGAAAAGTGTGTTTGCTTTTCAATGTAAAGTTTCTGAGGTACACTGCTTTGTTGTTGATCACTTTGAATTGATGCATTATGACCCAATAAATGTTTGATCTCAACTTTTAATTTTTGTGTGTCTTTTCCTGTAAATGTATGGCTAAACGGGGACAATATAGATATACGAGTTAGGTCTGTAAATTAGTCCATACATGTTTTCCGATATGATAGCTCGATAGTTCTGTCTGATACTATGGGGCTTCCGTTCCAGATGACTCGAGTGTTTACGTCAGTTGCGCAAGCTTTTTAGTATTAAGCTCCCATCAACAGTTTGGAGCGGGTCCTCGGTACGATAGGAATTGGGTGGATATTTAACAAATGACTCAATAATTACAATGAAGAGAATAAAATCATCCATATCCTGACATCTTCAGCGTCAATGAGGGTCCATTCCGTATTAGTGACTGACATGCCATGGATGCAAATGACAAGGTAACGTAACGTTAACTAGGTAGCTAGCTAACTAACTCGGTAACGTTAGCCAGCATAGCTTTAACAGCTAAATTAGCTCACGTTAGCTGGCAATATAACACAAAAGGCTTTGATGCGTTAACTGTAGCTAGTACATTTTAGTATGTGACTGATAGTATCTGAACTAAAACATGTTTTGTTTATTTGCTGTGTTAGATCTGAGTGTGAGTGACTCGCTGATTGACTATTTCATAGCAAACGTCGTTAGCTAGTTTGACGTTGAATAACATTATAAAGCTAGCTTGTGATATAGCTAGCCGTTGAGCTAGCAGTTTATGTATTATTCGGAAACGCCTATCCCAGCCTCCTGGCTTCAGATAACGTTGTTGGCTACTGTGCTACCGGCTGACAGTGGTAGGTAGGGTTAGCCTTTAGATGTTTGGCAGTCATATGGCTGGTATATTTTCACTGTATTGGCAATTTGGCCTAAATTCTGACTGAATAAGAGATTCAGTCTGAAAAATGCGTGGCTTAAGTGACATTCAGTCAGTGACAGCCAAAACTAAAATTACGTTCTAGATTAGAACTCGCCATCGGACAATGTTAACGCACCTGGAGCATTCAATTATGTGTTTTGGGCAGGTACGTTTTTAACGTTGTTACTACAAGCAAGGTAAATACAAGCAAATGCTATCGCTGCCATCAATGCTTTTTTCTTTATTTAAAAAGACAGGGATATTAATTTAACGTTAGCCGTATCCTAGCCAACATTCCGTTGCCTTCCTAGTTAACGTTAGGTTAGACCGTTCATATTTGGTACTTTGTGGCTTGTCTGAACAGTCTGATCAGGATTGCTGTATCCCCTGTCTGTCACTTTGTCTGATTATGTGTACTCCAAATGGAAGAGCTTTTATATATAATATACTAAGCTGTTAACATGCCAGGTAAAGGCTTTTAAAAACAAAAATGGAAGACTCATAACCCGCAACTGCTCTTTCTGTCTAGCCTGTTTTTGCTGCACATCTGGGCCTGACATCAATCCCTATTCTACAATCACAGCTATTCACACCCTTGCATTTACACTCAACAACAACACCACACACACACACGCACACACACACACACACACACACACACACAATCATGTATTTATTAATTTTCAGTAACTGTTAAGGCCTCTATTTAATTTCCTCGACGGTGCGGTCAGGATCCAAACCATAAGTACTGTATGGCTTGTGTAATTAACTTATCATGTGATACTGTTCTAACCTTATCCTTTCACTTCAAAATCTGGCTGCAGCCTAACCTAGACTAAACTAGGCCTAGACCCATGATATTAATTTAGCTGTATGTTTGGTTTTCAATACAATAATACCAGCCAACGCTTCGTGTTACAATAAACGGACTGTCACCACTGCTCTGCACATCCGTAAAGATTTGTGAAATTTTGTGTGATAAGCCGGCTCACAGGGCCCACATATAGTAGCAGTGGGAGACAATGGTTGTCTGTCTAACAGCTACTGCGTTCAGGCTTGGTTCATGCATTCCGACCTCTGCTTCAGAGAATGGAAGTGCATCTTTGTGTTCTGAACTCGGTCAACTCTCCTCTGCTCCCTTCAGAATGAGATATAGCATTGATCTGGCTTCTAGTCTCTTTGCACAGCTGGAAAATAATGCAGTTCTGTTGACCAGGGTAGCTACTGCTAAATAACTTTTCAGATTTGGGTATTGGTGGGTTTCATACTCTCCATGTATATCTTTTTGTTACTCTCCTTCTTTCCTATTATTTTTCAACTTGACCTCAAGATTAGCTCTATAGCTTTATTTAAATTTTTTCATTGCTTTAAATACTTTTTTTTACAGACCCAGTCCTTTCCCTGACCCCAGATCCAAGCCTGACCAGCACTAGACCTCTTGCCCTGAAACCCCATCCCCTGGAGCTGGAAGCCAACCAAACCAACCAGACTAGTAGAAGACTTCCAGTTTCAGTCACAGGCATTTGTAAAGACCCATTCTCTTCTTCAGATCAGAACTATGCAACAGCTTTGAGTCAATGATAGTCTTATTTTATAGTGTGCTTCGGAGGGGTTTACATATACAAAATGTAATACTTTAAAGGGTTTCTCATCTAGTAGAATAACTGTTGACCAAGGGTAATTAAGAGTTGGTAATGTTTTGTTCCAGAGAAGTATGTAGAATATACTTTCTTTCAAGCGTTTTTTCTGTAGCACCCCTGCCCCTTTTCTAAATTGACCTAGGGAGTACGTCGACCACATAGGCCTAAAGGCGCTTTATGAATGGTAATCCTCCGCAGATGATGGACTGTAGGATTTAATTTCTGATCACTCCTGAATATGCTGGGTAACTCATTAGGCTTACAAACGTGTTGTCTTGACCGCAGTCAGTGCCTTCTGTAGTGTTAATGGGGTTTCACATGCTTTATAAATGGCATGAGGCTTTTGTTGTCATGCAGGCCATTTTGATAGAGCTGCAATGCTTTGATGTTTGTATTTTATTCACTTTGCCATCAGCTATAATGTTCTACAGTAATTAATTAATCTACACATGCACTCAGCCTCTCCCTTTTTACTAACTGGATTATAGGTTGTCATCAGTTAGTGACAAAACTCCCTTTTGGATTTATGCTTCCAGTTCGCATATTTGTCATATGTTAGGTAAATCATTAGTCCAAACTCTAAGCTCTTAGATTAAGTTGTGCATAGGTATTTGTCAACATTTTCAAACTCTTGCTGCTTAATGCTTGAATGGATACGTTTCTATTATTCACTGGTAAAATGTCTAATTCCTGTGTAACATGCTCCATTTGGTTTGTAGTCAGGCGTCCTCTAGGATTTGACTAGCTCATCATGCAATGTCCATCAAGTGACAGCGTCTGTTGGTCTGTCTGTCTACAGGATGTGAAGCTTTCCGCTGAGGTAGAACCGTTCATCCCACAGAAGAAAGGTCCGGAAGGAGCCTTCGTCAACATGAGTTTGTCTGGAGAGGCTGGGGGAGGAGGCGGTGGAGGTGGAGCAGGAGGTGCAGGGGGTGTCGAGCCCACTCCTATCCCAAGCTACCTCATCACCTGTTACCCATTTGTCCAGGAGAACCAGCCCAACAGGTACAGTAGCACTATTGAGAACCCTTTAACTAAAGTAGCACTTTTTCCTCACTCAACCAGCTGGGGGGAAGAGCATTTGAGAAAAGAAGACGGGTAAAGGCAAACTCTCCAGGAAGCTGTCTTTTCCATTCTTCTTTTACTAGTGCTCCTTTTTCTCCTGGGCCACAGCCATAACATCCCCTTGCTTTATGTAGCGAATGTTTCATTTTTTAAATAATCTCATTCACAGTACTTCTGTTTACCCCAAAGAACACTTCCAGCCCTCCCTGGCAGTTGTCTTCAAAATGGAGTCCGCGTTCAAGTTTGTAAACAGTTGCTTGGATCAGCGCCATATCACTTAGCCTATCTAGAGTTCTAAATTGCTTGGTGCTCAACAGACAATCTCTTGGATTTACATGAAGATCAAAACGTGTGATTCTGCTGGCTTTCTCTTGTCAAGGGAGATCTGACGTATCCTGCACATGTCCGTTCCATTGTTTCCTTCTTATCCGCTTTGAATACCAGGAAATGCCCTCTATAGAGTGCTGGCTGTGAAAGTGTCGGCTGGGTCCTTATCAGCCTCAGGCCATGTCCATGCACCCACACAACACTCCATCCATGCTTCTCCTAGCTACAAATTCATCCAAGTCAATCAGAATTTATATTGGAATAAGGGTGTCTCAAGGCAACGTTGAAGTTGGAAATTGTCATTGTTTTGTCCCTCAAATGTGGTCAAATTAATATTTTTTTCTTTTTCATTTCTAGTCAGCCGGACACATAAATGACCCAAAGTAATTTCTAAACATACCATTATCTTGCCCCTTACAGGCAGCACCCTATGTATAGCGGAGGGGAGCTGCGCTGGCAGCAGCCTAACCCCAACCCTGGTGGTCCATACCTGGCCTACCCCATCCTGTCTTCCCCCCAGCCCCCTGTCTCCAGTGACTACACCTACTATCAGATCATGCCGGCCCCCTGCCCCCCCATGATGGGCTTCTACCAGCCGTTCCCTGGGCCCTATGCGGGGCCCGTGCAGGCTGGACCAGTAAACCCTGTATCAGCTGACGTCAGTGAGAGGCCACCTCCTCTTGGACAGGCCTTTGGACTGTCCAATCAGAGAGGGAGGGGCATGATCAGACCACCTGCGCTGCCCAAGGTACGAAATGGGACCACCTCTAAGCCAAGTAACGCTCTGACATGTGACAGAAAATCAAAATCAACATCTGAGTGCTCCTGATATTGTTGTGTGAGTCCTTAGCCATGTTGCCATCTACCCCCTGCAGCAGCAGCAGCAGCAGCAGCTAGGCGTGTGCCAGCCTCTTAGGGCTCGCCGGCCCCCCACCAGAAGTGTGGCTGTACAGAAGGAGGTGGGTGTTTCAGGGCCTGACGGCAGGACCAAGATCGTCCTACTGGTGGACGCTGCCCAGCAGACTGGTAAGACACCCTGTCCTCCTTCAGTACAATGTCACACTCGCCATACTAACAATATTCACCGTGCTCGCCATACACAGAGAGGGCTGTTTGGTAATGTAGCTGAAAAGCTTTGGGGCCGTAGGGACAGTTGGTTCCTGTTTGGTTTGCTGCGCTGAAGGATGCCATGTCTGTGAGTTTCGTTCTATTCTTTGACTGAATGGAATAAGACTTAACATCCTCGGGACTTGGCTGTCAGTTAGTTTCTCTAAAGCCAGTTTCCATCTTCCCATGCTTTTAACGCTGAGAGTGAGACAAAGGCAAGGCTTTGCCAATGAAACTTGCCTGTTGACAGTAGGTTGGGAGAATGGCTCTTGATACCAGCTGAACTGAGGTAAAAATGCAGAGATTCCAGTTCGTGTGGTTTCTATTTGTGCTGTGTGTAATGCCCCTTTTGACGTTTCAGTTCTCAGCAATGATGATAAGCCTGTTTTTAATTGTTGACAACTATGTCTTGAAGATGGAAGAATTTTTGTAACTTGTTTTGGTCTCATAGTAAATCTGCTAGCAGAAAGCAGGATCAGGCGTGGGGTTGTTTTGGAATTCACTCCATACGCTCATGTTGACAGACGCCCTCTCTGAGGATCTCTGAGGTGGTGCAGCTGGCTGTTCCATGCTCTGAGATGCTTGCATACGTGTGTGTTTGTGTGTGCACCTTCCAGATTTTTCCGGCGAGGGCCCTGGGCGGTGTGTGTCGGAGCAGGCCAGCCCCATGCTGTGGAAGAACCGAACCAAGAGGAGACGGCCGTCCCAGACGACGGAGAACTCCAGCGAGCAGGGAGTCAGCGAGGCCGACATTGACAGTGACAGTGGCTACTGCAGCCCCAAACACAACCAGGCCGCTGGGGCCCTACAGACCCCCGCTGCAACCACGGTACCCCAACCCAGCCACTCACTCTCCTCCGTGCCACAATGCATGACTGGATTATTGTTTGATGATTAACTTATGCTAACCCAATCCTTTCTCTCTCCCTCTCTTTTTCTACTTATAGCGGGTGGAGGCAGGTGTCATGACAGGCAAGCTACCTTTGATACCAGATAAGGAACAGAGGACTTTCATCTTTTTGGGGGACTAGGCGTCTCTTTGCCGTTTATTAATGACGGTGTGTGTGTGTGTGTGTTTTGTGTGTTGTGTGTGTGTGTGTAGCGGTCACCTGGGTGAACGTCGCCTCTCAGGCCACTCAGAAGCCCTGGGCAGAGAGGAGCAGCCCCTTCCACAGAGCAGCAAAGACCCCGGACCAGAGGAACTTCTCACAGGTGCTGACACCTCCGCTGCGTGCTCACGTTGGAACCGGTGTCGTTTTAGAGCGACGCATTGACCCTGTCCTTTTGCTTGGTCAGGACTTCCATGGGGGCTACTCTGGCCATGCGAGCCCCAACCCTAACCCAGCAGAGAGGAGGCTGCAGGCAGGCCCTGTGCCAGGCGTGGAGCTCATCCCGGAGCCGCTTTACTTTGAGGTCTGAGCACTGCTGCACAAGACATCTGCACCCTCCAACATTGGAGCAAAATTATGATCAGCCAACATTTACTGGAGTGAAGGAATGAACTTGATAGGGATGTTTTTGAATGTATGAATTTGACTATGTGAGTCAGGTTGGTAAAGGTTCCTGCATGGTGGCGCTATCTCTCTTATCTGTCAGGATGAGGATGAGTTCCCAGAGCTGGCCGCAGGGGCGGCAACACAGCGCCACAGCAAGCCAGAGCCCAACCCAGTCCAGAACCAGAATCAGACCCAAACCAAACTACCCAAGAATCTGGTAAGAGCCGCCGATGTTAATACCTTGTGTATACCTTTCTATGAAGCTTACTGAGCGTGTCTGTTTTTTTTGCCGTCTCACAGCTGGACAACCTGCCGGAGAACTCCCCCATCAACATTGTCCAGACGCCCATCCCCATCACTACCTCTGTCCCCAAACGGGCCAAGAGCCAGAGGAAGAAGGCGCTGGCCGCTGCACTCGCCACCGCGCAGGAGTATTCTGAGATCAGTATGGAGCAGCGGAAACTACAGGTCCCAGAATGCATTCCGTCTGCCTTTTTTTTCGAAACCATGAAATCTGCATTTTTCCGCAATCCGTTGCACAGTCTGGATCGGTGGTGTAACTCCTTGTTTGTGGCTGCAGGATGCACTGACCAAAGCTGCAGGGAAGAAGAGTAAGACCCCCGTACAGCTGGACCTGGGAGATATGCTGGCTGCTCTGGAGAAACAGCAGCAGGCCATGAAGGCCAGGCAGCTGACCAACACCAAACCACTGTCCTTCACAGGTACACACACACACACACACACACACACACACACACACACAGAGCGCTATCTCAGCCTCTGGCTCTGGCTGTCTGACCCGATGCAGTGCTGTCCTTCTCAGTGGGTACGACAGCGCCGTTCCATGGCTCCGGTTCAGCCAACATGGCGTCCGCGTCGAAGGGTCAGCAGCAGCCGTACTGCGCCTCCCACAACACTCTGGACTCCACCGCCCCTCGCCTCAAGAGAGGGAAGGAGAGGGAGATCCCCAAAGTGAAGCGGCCCACCGCCCTAAAGAAGGTAAGAGAATAGAAGTCTGTGAACACTCGATAAAAGGAGGACAGGATTATACTCAGACCTTAAGGTCACTGAGACAAGAAGTTTAGATGTCCCTCTTGACGAGCGGACTGGTCTTGTTCAGATTTGAACCTGTGTGTGTGTGTGTGTGTGTGTGTGTGTGTGTGTGTGTGTGTGTGTGTGTGTGTGTGTGTGTGTGTGTGTGTGTGTGTGTGTGTGTGTGTGTGTGTGTGTGTGTGTGTGTGTGTGTGTGTGTGTGTGTGTGTGTGTGTGTGTGTGTGTGTGTGTGTGTGTGTGTGTGTGCACAGATCATTCTGAAGGAGCGTGAGGGGAAGAAGGGCAAGCCGAGCGTGGAGCCGGGCTCTGCGGGCCAGGAGGAGCAGGGGGACGATGAGATGCACTTCACTGATAGCCTCTCACGGGAGCCCGCGTCTCAGGAGGGTGAGCTGGGGGTCAGGGGTTAAGTTTAGTGTTTAGGGTGCAGGGTGTTTAGTTTCCCAAGGAATATTCAACTGCCTGTGCATTTCTCTTATTGCTTCTCCTCTGTTCGTCTGCTCTGGTGTTTTTGTGCTTCCTGTAGAGAATGGACTGAGCATGCCCAGTGATGCGTCCCTGTCCCCGGCCAGTCAGAATTCTCCATACAGCATCACCCCCGTATCCCAGGGCTCCCCTGCCAGCTCTGGCATCGGCAGCCCCATGGCCTCTAACGCTATAACCAAGATCCACAGCCGTCGCTTTAGAGAGTGAGTACGGCGGTACACGCACGCACGCACGCACGCACGCACGCACGCACGCACGCACACACACACGCACACACACTCAGATCGGCTACATACTGTTATGAATGGTGTTTGGCAAAAAAAAAAAAAAAAGTGTTCCTCATCGCAAACTCCCCAAGTTAGAAGGTCAAGGAAACATTCTGTGCATTCGCTAGACACGGCCGTTGGCTCACGGAAACATCTTCCCCTACTCAAACATCCAGAGCCACGGCTTTGTGAAGAGCAAAGACCAGTTCAAAAGTGAATGGCTTGTCAAACGGAGGAGCACACAATACAGACTTGTCCCGGGCAGGGCAGAGATGCCCACCACGTAGCGCTGCCTCAGCATAATGGAGGCCAGCGGCTACAAGCAGGGCATTGTGTCCCGGTGCCCTTTGTCCCAGCCCACCGGCCTCTGGCCCAACACATGGCCCCTCTGTGTGCCCTTCCTCTCAGCCCTGGCCCCGCTCCTCTCCATGCCCTCACCAACGCCTGCCTCGCCAACCAGAGGCCGTGTGTGTTTGCGTGTACGTGTGGGACCCCCACTAACGTGCGTGTGTGTGATGTCCCTGTACTACCCTCCCCCTCCACCCCGCAGGTACTGTAACCAGGTGCTGAACAAGGAGATCGACGAGAGCGTGACCCTGCTGCTTCAGGAGCTGGTGCGCTTCCAGGAGCGGGTCTACCAGAAGGACCCCACCAAGGCCAAGTCCAAGCGCCGGCTGGTCATGGGCCTCCGCGAGGTCACCAAGCACATGAAGCTGCAGAAGATCAAGTGTGTCCTCATCTCCCCCAACTGTGAGAAGATCCAAGCCAAAGGTACGGGCTTCATGCGAGGAAAGGCTTACTCGTAGGCCGTGTGTGCCCAAAGCACTGACCTTCTCAGGGGAGGACCGATTTAGCAAAGAGAGGAATCCTGGTCCTTGTACCCCAGAATTAGCCTGTTCATTAAATATGCTTATCAAGCAGTGTCCGCCTTCCGGTGAAAGTCTTTCTGCTTTCTTAAGGTGGTATTAGTCATCCGTTGGTTTGCACTAGACTGTATATAAGCGTCAGGGGATGGTGTGACCTGCCAATGTCCTAAGTGTGTGTGTGTGTGTGTGTGGTAACCGTCTGGGGCGTTGTGCTGTGGGCAGGTGGTCTGGATGAGGCGCTGTACAATGTGATCGCCATGGCCCGGGAGCAGGAGATCCCCTTTGTGTTTGCCCTGGGCAGGAAGGCTCTGGGGCGCTGCGTGAACAAACTGGTGCCTGTCAGCGTGGTGGGCATCTTCAACGTGTCGGGAGCAGAGGTAAGGGGGACGCCCACTTGTTTTCATCCGTCCAGACCCCTGTCGCCGTTCGCGCCCTGACTCCCAGTCTGCCTCCCTCCCTCCCTCCCTCCCTCCCCGCAGGGCCTGTTCAACCAGCTGGTGTCTCTGACGGAGGAGGCCCGGAAGGCCTACAAGGACATGGTGTCGGCGCTGGAGCAGGAGCAGGCGGAGGAGGCGCTGAAGAACGTCAAGAAGGTGCCCCACCACATGGGTCACTCCCGCAACCCCTCGGCCGCCTCCGCCATCTCCTTCTGCTCCGTCATCTCCGAGCCCATCTCCGAGGTCAACGAGAAGGAGTACGGTAAGAGCGCCGCCTGGCGCCCACCTCTCACCACGGCACCAGCATGCCGCTGCACTCTGTGCTGAAGGAACTGTCTTAAAACGTGCTAAGATTTCAAATATAAAAAGCTATGTGGGGATTGTTTTTGAACAGAGACCAACTGGAGAAGTATGGTGGAGACCTCCGATTCCCTTGAGCCCGCGCTGGTTGAGCCAAGCCGCCCTGCTCCCTCCCCAGCCTCCCAGAGGGTCGGCCTGGGCCTGTCCACCACCACCCCCGCAACCACTAACCCCCAGGGCTCTGGCCACACCACCCTGCAGCTCAGAGCAGGGCCCTCCAGCCAGGCCACGGGAGAGAAGGAGGAGGGCAGGGCCGATGACCGGCTGGAGCTCGCCTCCCAGCAGAGCACAGAGACGGGTTCTCTGGACGGGAGCTGCAGGGACCGGCTCCACTCCTCCATCACCTCCACCACCTCCACCTTGGTCCCGGGCATGCTGGAGGAGGCCGAGGAGGAGGACGAGGAGGAGGAGGACTACACTCCGGCGCCCATCTCCGTGGAGGTGCCCGCCCTTAGCAGCCGCATCGAGGTGTGGGTGTCCAAGACCCTGGAGAACCTGCAGCTGGGGAAGAGCCAGGACAGCACGGAGGAGGACGACGAAGAGGAGGCCGAGCGGAGTGACGAGGAAGAGGAGCTGGATTCAGCCGACCTCTCAGAGACTCACCTGGAGAGCCAGGAGCAGAAAGAGGTGAAGAAGATCACTGGTTGACCGCTTCTATTTTCTCTCCCTGCCCTCTCTCTCTCTCTCTTTCACACTCTTTCTCTGCTCTCCCACACTTGTTCCTTCTGTCTCTCGTACGTTCTCCTCTCCCAGTGGAACCAGCTTCTCTCCCCCTGTGTGCGTTTTGTGTGCAACCAGAAACCGGACATGTTCTCAGGAATCAACCAAGCCACCAACACACACATGAAGGGGACTGAGAGCACGGACAGGCTGGCCATGGGAGGAGGCAAACACACCTGACCCAGATGGCCCCTGTCCTGCTCACGACCCCACTGGTCTCTTCCTTTACAGGGACGCTTACCCATCACACTTTAACCAGTATTTGATTAAGTAACGAATACCCCTGTCTGATGTCTGACAACTGGGGGAAAACCTCTACACACACACACACACACACACACACACACACACCTAGAATCTGATAGTGAGGGGTCATTAGCTTCTCCTGGACTTTCTACTGATCAATTTTACAGCTGTCCATATGTAACATTTTTGTCCGGTAATTTGTTGGAGTATTTTGCTGTGCGTTTCAGCTTTTTCTGTCCCAATTGTGACCCCCCCCCCCCCACCACTGTTCAATGGGAGAGACAGAGAGATGCATCTGTTTTTTTTTCTTTCTTGTTCTTATTCATAGTTCATACAACGTCACATTAAGTAACCTGCCAGATGTTCTGCCTAAACCAATCTTAAACCCTGACATCTAATATCTTTTTTTTTTTTTCTCGAACCAAGTTTACTGCATCCCATTCTTAAATGAGTAAAGATGAATGATAATCACATGACCTACTAACATGAACTGAACCCAGAAAAAATGTTCATGTACAATGACGCGTGGTTCTTAATTCTCTGTAACCTTGACCTTGCCTAGTGTGAATCTGTTTGGGTGGTGTTTTTCGGGGTGGACTGGTCCTGAGTCGCTAGCTACTTTCTGTGTTCTATATAGGCCTCTGGTTTTGCTTTGTTTGTCTTTCGATTGCCCACCAAGGTATGGCAGGAGGTGGGAGGGATCCACGTATTTAGACTCGTCGTTATCAGAGTTGTCTGTCAGTATGAGCGTGATTGTGTGTGTATGAGTGTGTGGGTAGTGTGTGCTCAAATCACAACAGTGTTGTGCCTCCACCACAGGGACAGATCGTTGGTCAACCCAGAGTCATCTGCCCTTCTATGGGGGGAGGAGCCACCATAGCAACCAAGTCAATATGCACACGATCACCAGTAAAAGCATGTAAATATAATTGTACAAAAGAGATGTTTGAATTTACAGTGTGTTAACCAATCACCTTGTTCTTAAAGCCATTTGATAGAAATCAAACCACATTTTATTAATTGTAATCCAGTTGATAAAGGGATTTGATTGATTGTATTGAATCATGTAGTGATCCATTGTTCACTTGTGGATGCGGATGCTGTGTTTAGTGACAGCCAAACAGATGGCAGTAGCTCGTTGGGCCATATGCAATATAAAGCCCGTGGGTGGGAGGGAGTTTAATGTAGCTTGCTGGTGATGATGAAGGACAGGTCTAGTTTGATAAAAGGTACGCTGTGCGCATGCTTTTTGTCAGCTATCACTCTCATCCAAGTGTTTTTTTGCACTATGTAAATACCGTACTAGTAAAGATCTTGTTACTAATGTGATAAAAAACAAATGGTTTCATGAAGTACCTTTTTCAGCGTGTACCTCGTCTTTATATGGATATTTATGGTTGGCTCTTTCAGACTGTACAGTGTTAGCAACATTGTAGAGGCTATTTCTCATACCATAACTGTTATCATAATTCAACTATCTGGACTGATTATTAATATCATTAAAATGTTGTTTAAGTAAAATTTGAAACGTGTCACCATTGTGTTACTGATTCCCTACCAGTATCGTCTCATCAGGGTCAAAGGTTTTTTAAAAGAACAGAGGGCATCTGGACTTGTACCAATCCCTTTAACACAATTCACTTTTTTTCCTGGAAGCAGTTCCTCTGGACATCCAGCAGAGTGAGCCAGAGATCCAAACTATGCTTTCTGCATTCTGCTGCGTCCCTGACCGACCACCAGTGGACGTCATAGCCTTTTGGAGTCTGACAGCTCACATTATGTCTAGGATTGAGAGCGGTCGTTGGAGAGGGTTTCAAAGCATGCGGAATGAAATTAATTTAGTGGAAACAAGTATGATTTGATTATCTATCATGTGAACGGCAGTCATGCCATCGGTGTTTGGGGACATGGTTGGTTGAAACTGGTACGCATGGTCTGGACCTGTAATGCAAAGTCAATGACCACTACTTAAATGTGTTTTAAAGGCAGTGTAAACTACTGCAATTTTCCTCAGAAGGGCCATTGTTCCCTGCTCTTAACTGGAACCAGGTCAGACGGAAATGTAAATAGTTACGCCATCTCCACTTCCGCTGTCTGTTTACGACATGGTAATTTGAATATTGAACACTTTTAAAATATGTATAAAATATCCGTTGTCTGAAGTACATTTTGGTTTCTGGAGCATTTAAGAGCCAAGCAATTCATGTGCCATGTCCATACTAAACAAATACATTTTCCCTAATTTTGTCAGAGTGGATAAAGAAAAAATAATCTCCAACTTAACAGCCTTACTAGGAATCCAGAAGAGAGATAGGTAATACAGGGGGAAGGGAAGAATGTTCATACACTGTATTGGCTCTGTGCGTGTGTGTGTGTGTGTCTGCGTCTGTGTGCTGCATGAGTCACCCAGCCTTGTTGTGATTGGGTGGTAGTTTACGGGGGAGGGGGAGAGAGCCTCGGGGGCTGTCAGTCACTCTCCCTACCGCTCCATTCACACATCCCCCTGCATGGTTAACCGGAGGGAGAGAGAGAGGAAGAGAGAGAGAGGAAGAGAGAGAGAGAGCGAGAGGAAGAGAGAGAGAGAGAGAGAGAGAGAGAGAGGCTCATTCATAAAAAAAGAGAAAGTTCATTCATGAAAGCTGCGCCATCCTGCTCTACCTCAGAGAGCGAAAGCGAGGGAGGGAGTGAGGAGAGGGAGTGAGAGAAGAAGCTGGCCACAGAGGGACAGTGAGAGTTGGCTGTGTTAAGTAGGTGAGCAGGATGAGACTCTACTTTGAATCGGTGGGGCCACAGGACAGTGGACCGTAGGCTACACAGGAGACCACTAGAAGACCCAAATCCAACGGCAACAACCAGGTGAGTCAAAGAGAGATTTAACCTTTGGTATTTAAAAATACCAAATTTTGTTTTTGACATTATAGTAAAAAGGCTGTCCTTAAGCTTTTTTTTTGCTCTGTTAGATTTTAAAACATATTTTTATAGAACATGTTTGTGTAGTGAGTAAAATATCTGCATGTTCCCGATAATTTTCCGATATTTTATGGCGCTTCATTGCAGGGGACATAAATCACTTACAAGCCTGACAGTAACCCTACTCCGATTTGACTGGTGCTAGCTCTGAGCCCACGATTGCAGCGTGTGGTACTGTCCCTGTTTGTGATCCGGGACAGTGATAGGATTCCTGTCTCCTGATCCGCCTCATAACTCTCCCCTGGCTGGTCTCTGACTATGAGAGAGCGGTCCCTGCCTCGGCTCAAAGGACAGACAGGACTCCTCCCAGGTAATCATGATCCCAACACGAGCACATTGCTGGAGGCTGACTGTGTGGGATATGCTCGTCCTTTCTCCTAGTTTAGTCCAGTAATGGCCTTTCCATTTATTTTTCACAGGCATGCTGCAGCGCACAAAGTACAGTCGTCTACGCAACGATTCGCTGACCTCTCTGGAGGAGCGTCCGCAGGGAGTCTTGCCCCTGAAGGTGGACCCCAGCCTGACCCCTGAGCCTGCCCAGAGCTTGGCTCCTCTTCCCCCGCAGCTGGCCTTTCCGACCCCCCCGGATCAGGGCGCCTCCACCCTGAGAGGTTTCATCCCCCGCATGGCTAACATCCGACTGCACAGCCCCGCTTCACTGTTAGGGCTGAAAGGACAGACAGATCGACACGCAGACAACAGCCAGACCAAAACACACTGGGGCTCCCGGCCGGATCAAAGACTCCTAATTCCTGCTCCATCTCTGAGCCAGTCTGTCTGCCATAACCAGTGCCAGCACGCCACTGAGAGCCTCTTGGCCTTACATCGTAGCCAGAGACCGATCACTCTTCACCGGGTGGCCAGTCACCCTTGGACCTCCGGATGTTCCCTTCACTCTCACAAGGAGAGTTTATCCTGCCCAAAGACGTTTTCTAGTGCAGATGAACACGTACTGGCTGGGCCAGAGAATAGAGCGGTCCATCGCCACATTAAGGTATCTGCCACCACACATTCTCACACATACAGACAGACAGACAGACACACACACACAAACACATACAGACAGACATTGCACAGTAATAAGAGTGCTTGTTTGCGTAGCTAGTTTGCTTTTTTTTATTTTGCTTTAATAATTTCTCAGCCCTGACCTGATAATTGATTTAATGGTTTTATAAATACAGGGACATGGTGCAATATTTGCATATTTTGGATAGTTCTGAAGTTGAGCAAACTTCACTTGCTCTTGAAATAGGTTAAACTGCAACATTGTGATTCTTCAAGCACCGAGCAGAGAAAGCTGACTTGACACTATTTTACTTGCCTACCATCCTGTCCTACTGAAGGCAAATCAACATAACAACGTACAAATACACAAAGATATACTCCCTCTACGTTTCCCACACCCCCTCTCACACTCCTATATCCGCCCCCTCCCTCACTGACAGAGCTTCCTGTGTGGGCAGTAGTGACTCATCCTGGCTCTATGCTCCTCTCTGGATCCAGTGTGTGTGTGTGTGTGTGTGTGTGTGTGTGTGTGTGTGTGTGTGTGTGTGTGTGTGTTCTTGCGTGTGCGTTTGTATCCGGTATCAGTGGAGCCCATGCTGTTTTAGGACCGGAGGTGTGTTCGCTTGGCTGATCAGCAGCACACTGAATTGACCGTTGATGGAGATGAAAATGGATTGACTTACTGTCCTACATAAACATGGACGCAGTGTCAGGCTCACACTGGTCTCTCTCTCTCTCTCTCTCTCTCTCTCTGTGTGTGTATGTGTGTGTGTGTGTGTGTATCGATTTGTGCATGGCATCTCCCTCAGGCATCAGCAGTAGACTTACTCATCCCTGTTCCAGCCTATCAGGGTCTGTTTGGACAAGGCCCTGGTCCAATCGGAGCAGTAGTTTATATTTCCCCTTCGGCATGGTTGAATATATGTGTGTGTGTGAGTGTGGGTGTGTAAACAGAGTCCTCATGTCCTAACCCTGCCCTGCAGTCTGACAAAAACACATTCATAAAAACCTGGGCTCAGATCTCAAGGTATGTTCTGAAACCCTTGAGTAATTCTGTGTTGTCGTTTCCTCTCTAGTACATGGGCAGTGTGGAGGTGACGCAGTCAATGAGGCTCCTGGACTTTGACACCAGAATGCAAGTCACACGGTAAGAGAGCTCTCTCTGTCTCTCCACTGACGCGGGCTTCTACTGGCTAAGGAGTCAAGGTAATGTGCAGTTGATGTCCACTTAGCAAGAAGAAAGGCAAGGTCAAGCTAATATCTGTAAAGACCCGGGGCTGTCTCCCTTTGGTTGGATTTGGACGTCCCGACGCTGTAGGCCAAACACAGGGGCACAGTGCAACCTCTGTTCACAACGTCCATGCAGTTCACTGAACGACGGGCCAGAAAATTCAATTAGATGAATTTCCTCCTAATGATCCTCTGGTGGAATTATAATAGGAAAGGAAGAATGAGAAGAGGGATCGGGGGGGTAAGGAGCGGAGGAGAGTATAAGAGTGCATCAAGTGTAATTTGTTTTTCGAGGAAGAAAATGCTCGGCCAGCTGTGTCCTGGACCGAAGGATAATGTAACTTTTGTGTTTTTAAGAACTTCCAACCAGCAGTCCTCTCTGACCCGTGTCTCTCTCTAGTCGGCCATGCTGAGATAAGAAAAACGCAAACAGGCTGTATCCTGTATACACTATCTGCACATGAAGTCTAATTAAAGTCTGAAAAGGCTACGGCAGCCACACGGGGTTCAGGGGTGTACACCTTGGACCATGACATTTAAGGTGTGTTTGATTTTCACAGAGAGGCCATCAGTCAACTGTGTGAGCGAACACCAGGAGCAGCTAAGACGGCCCTAAAAAACAAAAAGGTGAGGCCAACAGCCCGTGAAAGCATTTACCAAGCCCCCCCTCCCCTCCTTCTCCTCCCGGACACACATAAGCAAACGCACAGTAATGCATTTACTCATGCACAAATGAACAAGGATGCTTTCTAAATTGATAGCGTCCATCTAAAGACCTGTCTGCAGTTCTGGGCCGAAGGAACTTGCAGTTTTCTGGCAGCAGCATCATCCTGACCATCTCTACGGACAGTGTGATTCTGACCACAGCCAGCTCCCTGCAGGTGAGGGGCACTCCTGTTAACATGACATGGTTCTGATGTGTGACTCTATGCTTTGGTGTGGTCCAGAGATTGACCTCCTTCTCCCTCCCCCTCTGCCTCCCTCTCCTCCAGACGATAGCTCACCACCCCATGCAGTCCATCTCGTTCGCTTCTGGAGGGGACCCTGTACGTACACACACACCCACACAGACACATACACACACACACACACACACACACACACACACACACACACAAATCACTGTAATTAGATTTAGGTTAATTGCTGTTCAGTTGCCATTAATAGGAGGTAGGCTGGCTTCCTGTTGACCCCTGCCCACATCCTTCTTCTCCTTTGCACTTGAAAGCAATGTCAGGTGGCTTTCTTTTATAAGGACAAATTTGGGTGCGCAAACACACGTACGCACATACACTCTCACTTGTTGACTTTTTGTGACCAATGGCCATCAATGTAAAAGGTCTATTTGGGTTCTGTATCTGGTTTGTAGGACATGGCAGATTATGTGGCTTTTGTTGCCAAACACCCTGCCAACCAGAGAGGTAGGGCCATTTTACTTTTATCTTTATTCTGAATTGACATTTATGTATTATGAACGGTAATACATAATGATAATATGATAGATTGTATTAATCAAACCCCCCCCCCCCCCCTCTCTCTCTCTCGCTCTCTCTATCAGCATGTCACATTCTGGAGTGTCCCCAGGGGCGGGCCTGTGAGGTCATCAATAGCATCGGAGAGGCATTTGAGAAACGCTTCCGTCAGCTTCTCAAACACACTCCGCCTCTCCTCCCCACCAATCACGGGTCAGTATCGAGCCGTGCACTTTGGGCATATTTGGTTTACGTTTTGACGGGAAACTCTAGTGGCAGCATATTCTACAGACACAAGATTGTGAAGGTCGGACGTCTCATTGGTATTGGGTGTGTGTGTGTAGGTCAGCAGTGCGGTTACGAGACTGGAACCTGAGGGAGACAGAGTGGCAGAGGGAGGAGAAGGAGGTCAATACGCACCGAGAGCACCACGACTACTACAACGCCATCCCTGGGAAGACACCCCCTCCTGGAGGACTTAAGAACCTATGCCTCACACAGGGCGACACGCCGGAGGACATCGACCTGCAGAGGGTACGGACGACCAGAAAGATCTCATTATTACACGCGCTCGCAGCGCACGCGGTGGACAGGCACCCTCTTTACACACGCATACACACACACACACACACACACACACACAAACTCACAAACCCGCACTTAATCGCTGACACACACGGCGCTATCGTCTTGTATGACTCATCTGATCTTGCTGCAGGTCTGTTCCTCCCAGCCCTTTTCGCTCTATGAGAACTGCTCCCTCTCAGACGGCACTCTAGCCCCACCTGCAGGTGAGAAAGAGAACAGTTGATTATGGGAAAACGTGGAACATCCTTCAAATGTACAGTGCATTAACACTTAGTGGCTTGCTGGCTTTGAATTTGATACATATATTCTCTTCCTTCATCCTGTCTCTTATCCCAGATGAGGTCAGGGCTGAGATCAATGCTGACAGTGACCCCTCCTTGTCTGACCCTCAGCCCCTGTCAGACACACTGCTCCAAGGTCAGCTCAAGGATGAGAGCTGGTACCATGGCAGGTAGACTGTCAATAGTTCTATTTATAGTTTTCTTTTCCGTTCGTCCATCTTGGGCCTTGGTAAAAATCCATCTTTTTTTTCTTCCTTTTAGGTTGAGTAGGAGGCAGGCAGAGACCCTCCTCTCCTGCAGTGGGGACTTCCTAGTCAGAGAGAGCAACTCTGCCCCTGGCCAGTATGTTCTAAGTGGCTTGGAGGGGGCCTCCATGAGGCATTTGCTACTGGTCGACCCACAGGGACAGGTGCGTGTGCGTGTGTCTCTGTGTGTGTGCACGCCCATAGTGACGCGGACAGGCTCGCTGACTTATTTTAGTTTTCTGATTGATAGCCTGTGTGTATTTGTCCTCAGGTGCGAACGCGGGACCAGGTGTTTCTGAGTGTGGGGGACCTGGTACGCTTCCATATGGAGAGCCAGATGCCCATAGTGTCTGGCAGCAGCGAGCTGTGTCTGAGACAGCCTGTGCTGCACCGACTCGCCGACACAGTACAGGCCCTCTCCATGGGAACCAAGCAAAACTCAGCCTGAAACGTTCACAGACAGCGTGTCATTTATATGGATTGTTTTTTAGTTCCCAACAAATAATCATGGGTAAATGAGTTCTGCTATTCGTTGCTGTTCACTCAGTCTAAGCACAACTGCTCATAGGAAGGGGGAAGGAGCTTGATCTGGTAGTTCATCATAGTATATTGTAACATTCCTATGCTTAAGTTCTGTGTTTATGTTGCCGTTTGCAACAGACTTTTTATATGCTTGCTTTTTTTTTGGAATCTCTAGACTCTAGAATGTAACTTTTATTTATGAATTTCCTGAATATTAGGCAGCTTAAATGTACATTGACAATCCCTCAAATATGCAAGTTGTAGTGTTTTCCTTTACAATAAAAATTATTCTCTATCTAGACATCTGCTGTATCTAGTCCTCCAGTGTAATCGGTGGAGAAATGGCACACAGCACACATTGAGCAGCACACAGTACCACTAGATGGTGCTACTGGTTTATGTCAATCCATTCAGTACACTTACACAGTATTTCTATTTTTTACAAATTTAGGAAAAGTGTGATTATAGATAAAGAACAACAGAATATAAGCATTGCAGAGATTATAATTAGAGTGCCTTGAGAACGTAATGTTTTGATGATTATATTTGCAGAATTGCAAAAGAATGTTGTAAAAATTGTGTCACACTTTAATAAATAAATGTTGAAAGGAATGCCATGCTAGTTTGAACAAAACACATTTAATTCAATTAATGTTTTCATGTCTGAATTTACTTTAAGAAACTTTTGCTGTAAGATCTTACTTTGGATGACTGAGGATGACTCCACATTGGAAATATGCTGGCTTTGGGTTGTGGCCCCAGTCCTCCTCTGAGAGGGGCTTGGAGGGTCTCACCCACATAAATCAACCCTCTGCAGAGCACAGCTTGTCATCCCGGGGTCAGGAAGGGAAGGAGGGATGATGGAGAAAGAGGGAGAAACGCAGAAGAATCACAGAGGAAAGACAAGGACTTTAAAAACAATTTCAAATTTCCCACAGCTGTGGTGCTGTCTATTTAGGAGACATCCCAACCAAACAACAGTCCAACAAGCCCTGAACATTCCTATTCAAACACCTTCACAAGGGAATGTGGGGATGAGGGTGCTGCACTCAATGATCTATCGAGCTCCTCAGATGCTCTAGCATGCATATCCCCAGCGTGCCGATCGCTGCGGTCCAACCTGGGGGAACAGACTGGACCTTATGAGGGACCAGCAGGTTCTGACCCAACGTGTCTCTGGCAGTCATTTGACTGAGTCACCAGGACCCCACCCACTGTGCATCACCAAGAAAAACAGTGACCTGGCTAGCGGGTGATGTCAGCCGCTCCGGCTGCACGTGTATGGGAGTGTCCGCGGCCATGTGAGGTTGACATGCGGGGTCACACGCTGACCTCTGGTGGGTAACGTAATGCATTAGCTATGACAGAGAAGGACACCACAGTTTAAAAGTTCCACTGAAATTGATCTGCTCCTGAAATGTTTTTGCTATGGCTGGCTGTCATGGATCTGGAGAAAGCGGAAAAATAGCACAGCCAGATATAGTCAAACTTAAATGGTCAAATACTCAAATTTTAAACTTTCATACAGACTGTCTTCGTGTTCTTACATATACTCTGGTGTCCCCAGGTCACAGCCTACTGAAGAAATTAGCAGAGGAGAAAAACAAATGGGGACAGTCCATTTGAGCAGGGTAATCCTCTAATACATTTGGTGACAGATGAACGTTACATAAGGCCTTGCACAATTCAAATAATAAAAGGGAAAGCAAAGGCCAGAAACTTGAGACTGCTAAATTCTTACGCAAAGCATGCTCTTTCCCCTCTGAACAGATACACACACACAAACACAGACACACTCAAACTAACTCACACACAAAACGTTCCCAGACTCTGCACGGGCAGAAAGGAACAATTAAAGTCATAAACAGCCTCCAGAGAACCTGAGAATGAAATTGTTTCTTATTTCAATGTTATCAGAGTCACACAAAGTTCAGTTGTGAAGTTAGAGGAAATGGGGCGAGCCTTTTGGGCCAGATGGTCCTTCACAAAGGTTTGCATGCCTACGGTATGTTTTATCACTGCAAGGATAGAGCAGAGACAAGTTATTTTAACAGACACATGCATTTAGACTGATTTGTTACCGCCACCTATGTCTTTAGCCCACCAGTTAGAACTGTAGGTAATGTTTCGGTAAGTTACAGGGGGGCACCTTCTCTGCTGGGAGATCTCTTCAAGTAGCCAAGACTGGACTCTGGATTCTGACTGTGATGCAGGCACAGGTTTCTGTCAACCTTTCTCCCTCTTCCCCAACTCCTTCATGGCTTTGCCTTTCTGGAAACTAGCTCGGTTTCCGTTCTTCAGAGTTATTCAGCCGCTGCTGCTCTGTGTGTGCCAGTGGTCTGTTGACTGACCTCACTTATCAGCTACTTGGCTAAAAAGGAGCTGAGAAATGTTTGTATCTGCTTTTATCTGCTGAATTTCTGAGTGTGTTTGGTAGACGAGGGGGTGGGGGATTCCAGGATCGCAGTTGGAGGCAGACAACCACGGGCGCGGGAGACTTGAATCCAGACTGGTTCACTGACGGCGTTCTTTCTGCTCTCCATTCCTTTCTCGTTCCCTCATGCTTTGGCCAGTTGCGCCCACATCTCTCGTGGATGTCTGGCTGAAATGTATATTTGGTGCTCATCCCTTTACGGAGCCTGTGAATCATCGCCACTGATCAACGGCTTTGATCTTCCTTCCGATCATCTTTCCTTTCCACCTCCTTTTTCACACCATTCTGATTGGCACCGATCCTCATAATTTATAATAATTATTCTGAATAGTTGTCTGCAGTCATCAGCCTATATCTTTGCAATAGCTACTTTGACGTGATACTGACGGTGACTATCATTTGTACAATCCCAATATGTAAAAATAACCTGGAATATCATATCATACTGTACTCCGCTTTCAGTGTATAAATGCCTGCATCTTATATCTTAGCAACTCTGAGTACTTGTGGGTCTGCAGATCTGCTTGAGTGTCCTTGTGAGTAAAATTAGCAGGGAATGTTTTTCATGCCTTCCAGGTTAGTCACATTTTTGAGGATGACACATGTGTAGCATTACTCACTTGGATAAATAACCAGATCAATAAACCGGACTTCTAGAGCCAAAAACTAAATAAAACACCCTCAGGCCTGATGTGTGTACAGTGATTTTGAAATGTCATACAGGCAAATAGGCTGTGGTTGTTTCCCTTCTCCAGGACGGTCTTGGAGCTCGGAGAAGGAGGAGGACTGTAAAGGGAGATGGATATTTGTCTGGAGCTTAAGAGGGGCCTCTCCTCGACGCTTCCCATGGGCACATGGAGCCAAAAGGTTTATCTGCCTCTATTAGGGACGCTCTGTTTTCTTGGCTGGGAGTGTGGCAGGGCTGGAGAAACATCCAGTCTAAGAAAGACAGGCGTCCTTTTAACTGTACTCCCCGGAAGCTTTGGGGGATGACAGCGAGTGTTGACCCTGACGTGTTCCTCTCCTCTCGGTCACAGTTCTTCATGAGTGTGATTAAGAAGAGGACAATGGCGGCGTCGATGGTGCCCTTGGACTAGATTACTAAGACATATTGATATTATTTTACTTGATTTTGAGATTATTTACTTTATTTTACTCTTTTTTATACTATTCAGAACGATTTCTCAAGGGGAACGAGTGAGGTTCTGTTTGCTTACGTGCACACAGTAAAAGTTAAAGTACATGCACTTATGATAAAAGATTGGTGTCAAAACCTACAAGAAAACAGAATCCCGTTATGTTCATAGCTAAAATAATAAAAGGCCAAATTTCCTCATACGATTCCCAGGCATCTCCACTGTACAAAGAACTTAATTTCTGCGTGCACTGATTTTTCCCAAATATTTCACATGCATATTGGCAGCTGTTGTGCAGCAGAAGACAAAAGGAAATGAACCGCTGTCGGTGGAGCCAAAGACAACACACAGTGTGAGAATGTCTCGCTACACTTACTGCTCTCAGGGCAGCAAAGACTGATCTCAATCTCTGCTATGAAACTGTCTCCAGGCAGTAGGGAGACATACTGACTGTACTTACTGGAGGGGAATTTAGCTGGTGTAGACATGGGACATAGGATGCATCATACTAATATACTAATACTAATTCGTATTCATTTGGACAAGTTAGTAGATCTAGTTTAGGAGGGAAGAGGAGGGATCTTCAGAATGACTCCATTAAAACAGAGAATGTAGGCTTGGTATCAAACATTTTTGTCTTCGTTTGCCAAACAGCTGTTTTGGCCCTGCAATTTCAGACCTTAAAGCCATGTCAGGATTTTCACTTATTTCCCAAAGTAATGAAAGAAGTAACGAACGAAAATCACAAAGCATTTCCTGTAGATGGGAAACCTGAATAGAAGTGTACTCAATGCAACTTAATGGCAGAAAAACAGGGCCTCTGAAGAACACTTGGTGAATATCTATCGCAACCACCGCAAGTGGTGTGTGTGTGTGTGTGTGTGTTTGTATGTGTGTTGAGAGTAGTAGTATCAAGTGTTTATGTGAAATGTCATTTCCCTATTCATACCGTTACAGTTATTTTGTCCAGATGGCTGCATGCTGGCGGAGAGCTCCGAGTCGCGCTAATGATGTGGGACAGATACGTTCACGCATTCTTACACCCTCGCACACACTCATGAGCAGCTACCATGCCCCTACACTGTTGTTACACATGCATTTTAATTTGTTTTTTGGGAATTTACCTGAACAGTCCAGGGGGTGCAGAAGTGCCTGCAAACCTGTCCCAACATCAGAGTTTCTATCAGAGAAAGTCCAGAGAGGAGAGCTATCCTGCCTCTCTCCCCACACAACATTCCAATAGGACTAAGATTTGGCCATCATCTGCCAACGTCTCACTCATGGGCCATGCTTATATTTCAGTAGTAGATCTGAGGTCTGTGGTTCAAGGTTAGGAACCATGAACATCCAATTTCCTCCTCAGTGCAAAACGATTTCCTCCTCCATTCCTCTCCCTCGGACCCTCTCACTAGAATGTTATCGGGGTGGGCAACAATAGAAAGATGCATAATGAACGATGCTCAGGTGGGTCGCTCTCAATTGTTTTCGATTACTGACTAATTTTAAAATTCATACTTATTTCAGACTTATATGGGGTGTTTGGGGCCCCATTGGTCAGCTTATCTCCTCTATTGAAAACCCTCTTCTGCCCCCCCCCCCCCCCCCCCCCTGTTTGAACTGACCCTAAAAAAAGTGAAATACTCAGCTGAACACAAAGCTGTCTGAAAATAGAATAATTACGTTGCGTGACCAGACTGAAGTGATCATGAGAGATTTGACAGCAACTGGGGGCCACCATGACAGCCTGAATTGAAGGGGTAAACACTACAGTTGAGCACCCCTCCCTTTTTAGAAAATAACACCTTCAAGTTTGAAAAAGATTCGGTGCAATACCACTTAGAGTGTGGGTAAAACAAGTAATAAGGAAATAACATTTTCCAGACAAGAGCATAGGAACTGAAAACTGAAATCTGTCAGATGTGCATGTAACTATTGTCTTTTCTGTTAAACATGTGCACCTTAAGGGGGGAAAAGAAGTGGACAGGTTAAACTGCAGTAGGCCTACATTTACTTATAGACAGAAATACACAAACTATTTAAAACAAACAAAATACAATAAAAATCTTAATGCGATTATCAAATAACCTGATCGTTTCAGACATTATAGTATAGAAAATTCCACGCCACTAACAATTTGTAAAAGCTTGAAAGATGTTCGGTGTTTCTTTAACAGGACCCAACTATTATTGACTAACTTGCCGCACATAATTTGCACTGGAATTTGTGTATCGCGAGAACAGAACAAAAAAAGTTTGAGAGAAAGTTGAGGAAGGCAGGGATGGGGGAAGAGAGAGCTCAACTGTTAGGAAGAGAGGGAAAGGGAGAAGAGTTTACCATTCTCATCCTCTGGAATGCATCACCGCCTCAAATTAATCCATTCAAAAATCAGAACACAATTAAATTCGCAGGTTAAGGCAGAGAGGGTATAATAATAAGCTTACAATGCTGTACTATTTATAGCATTTCGTCGAACAGTTACTCTACTGGATTTAACTGTAAATTAGCTATTACTTTCAAGTCGTATATGCGTGAATAGGTAGGCTTCAAGAGGCTTTTTCTCTCGGTCGGGTCTCCTGCTGAGTAGAGAAGGTAAGCAAGTCTAATTTACACACAATTGTGCGCATTTGTTTTCATCTGGCGTGCACAATAATCAGATTTTCGATTGGTTACAAACCACATTTTTAGGTTGCGGCAAGATTCATAATTTGAGGACTTAATGTTGTTTACTTTCTATTGTCCACTAAAACTGCGCTCACGCCTGTAGAATATGCTTTTTTCCAAAGTGGAAGAGCATCATCTGCTCCTATGCACATTTTACATTTTTTGTATTTTGTCTTTTTGCAGTCTGCTGAGTGCGTTGGATTTAGACGCTGGACAAACATTAGAAAGGATATTTTTTTAATCGCAGTGGAGTTGTGAACTGTGAAAAAGGGGCCGAGTATGTGTCATGCGAGGCAGCTGCAGTTGGCCGTGGGACTGGTGGTGGTACTGTCGCTGTGTGCTGAGTTTGTGGAGACTGAAGAAATTCTGACAACAGGAGACAGCGAGGCAACCAAACCGACGGAGCCCAGAGCAAGCAGGGCAAAGAGGAGGGGAGGGACGGACGCTCTCAGGGGGTAATGTCTTTTCTGGCTTACTGTCAAACTAACTAAAACCTTAAAACCTTTATAGAATAATGCAAACATCAAATTAATATTTCATATATTTGTACTTATTTATTGATCTGTCTGTATTTTTTTTAAATGTAGTCTACTACATACAACTTGTAGCTTACTCACACCTAACATCCAATTATATGTGCAATTGCAGTGCTGTGACCTTGGAACAGGTGCAGTCTTTTGTCTAATAACTATGTATCCCACAGGCCTCACTATAAGTAGTGGGAAAGTGAAGTGAACAGAGAAATTAGGTCATTTAGAAGTCCGACATTGTATGGTTTTAATTTGCCAAGAATGTAGGTACAATCCAACAAGTGAATTTGAATGTGATAGGCTGTTTAGAGGAAAGTTTGGTAATTAAATACTGGCAAGAATATCACATTCCTGCTGGCTGCAATAATAAATTACATCCAAACAAAGGAGACCATTGGCCGTGTGTGGCTGTTGGAATTCCTGCTGCTCTGAGACAGAGTCACAGTCTAATCCTCTGGCCAGAAACACACCACACCCCAGTTTGGGAAAAATCACATCTGCAGCTGTAACCTACACAGTTGGTTACGGCTGAAGAGGTGGTGTGTGTGTGTGTGTGTGTGTGTGTGTGTGTGTGTGTGTGTGTGTGTGTGTGTGTGTGTGTGTGTGTGTGTGTGTGTGTGTGTGTGTGTGTGTGTGAGTGTGTGCTTGATCACACGTCAATAGATTATTTGGTGGCATTGGTTAGTCGAATTCATAGTAACAAATGAAGATGAAATGATATCACATTGTTTAAACCAAATTAAAGATTAATTTTGACCAAAGTCATGTGCCACTAGGCTGTGCTATTTCTCCCAGGAGTTCTTGTTCTAATCTTTTAGGGTCATTAAGGGACTGTAGATCCACTCATATGTTAAGCCTTTCTGGAGGGCAAACTCAACTTTAGTCTGTGTGTTTTGGTCATTTTCCACATTCCTAACAACAATTTCTCGAGCTAGATAAACAATAATCAATTATATAGTGTCATGCATTCTAAACCAGTGGTTCTCAATCCAGTCCTCAAGGACCACCACCCATTCCAGGTATTTAATCTTCCCAGTTTCTATCATACCTGGTGCAATTAGTCAAGGCCTTCCTGTATGCGACTAATTACGCCAGGTGTGTTAGAAACTGGGAAGACTAAATGCCTGGAATGGGTGAGAGTCCATGAGGACTGGTTTGAGAACCCCCGTTCTAAACAGTAATCAGGTGGATTCTACAGTGGACTGATGGTACGTAGTGTAAAGCATCTAATGTGGTGTGCCCCCCCCCCCCCATAGACCCAATGTGTGTGGCTCTCGGAACAACATCTACTGCTGCCCAGGCTGGAAGACTCTGACTGGAGGGAACCAGTGTATCGTCCGTGAGTAGCCCTTCTCCTCTCTTGTTGGGGGCTCTAACAGTATGATGCTTCAGAGCATCATAGGATGTTGCCTGAGGGTGGGCAGGGCAGTACTCTCACTCAGCCAGGAAGGACGCAGTGTCTGTAAGGGGGTGTGATTACAGTCTGGCTGGCTGCCTGTAGTTGCTCCTTTGACATGGTTTAGCGGTCACACATGGTGGCCCTCTGGACTTTACCTGACTCCCGAGGGCAGGTGGACCATGCCAGCCCGAGACTGAGGAAATCGGCAACTCTGTAAGTGGATTTTGTTACATTTGTGTTTCGAAGGTTTGTGTGTTAGAAGACAGTTCAGAAGCACCGCTAATGGAGCTCCTGTAGCTTTACCCACACAGATGTGGAAACAGACACATTTGATACAGAGTTCTTGTCTTTCATCATCGATGAACGTTTTGTATGTAGAAAGTATGAGCCTGTCACACATATGACGTGACGACACTACACGTGAATGACACGCTGCAGGGCCACAGACACCAGCCTGACGCAGTGTGTCACGTGTGGCCTGCCTATCGGGTTGTTTAAGGCAAACTCTCCCTGTGTTTTCTCTGCAGCCATCTGCCGGAGCCCATGTGGAGATGGCTTCTGCTCCAGGCCAAACATGTGCACCTGTCCTAGTGGCCAGATCGCTTCCTCTTGTGGATCCAAGTCAGGTATACTGTTTTTTTCTGTACCACCATTTCTGAGAGCTCACCACGTCTTAACAACGTTGAGAGCTCATCATAGTGAAGACTTATCATCTGATGAGGCCACCCCACGATGAAGGAATGGCTGCCCCTGACCGACAGAGAAATACATTGGCCGAACGTTATATAAACATGAGCTTATGAAGAAATCCTAAAAGATCTGGCTCAGAGGGTGCAGAAGAGACCACAGCCCTTCTTGCGTTGCAACAGAGAGTTGCACTTTAGTGTTGAGGTTCTGTCATATGGGCACTGTGGGAGTGATCAAACATTTCTTTACTTCAAAAGCAACTCAAATGGGATGTCGAGGGATGGGTAAATAACAAAATATGCCCTTTGAGCTCGTGTTTAAGAAAAGGTAAACAATTTCTTTCTTCTTTTTTGTTTTGGATAAACAGACATGATGGTTTGTCTTGCCATATGCCTATTTGTTTTGTGTACGGACACAAGCCAGCAAAGATGAGTCCATAAAATGTTTAGTACCACGCACTTGCCAAAACTACCACGAAAACAGCCCTTGAAACTATCCAAGGCTTTTAACAATTGATCTATGTTGCAATTGCGGTCTTGGAAATAGCGGGCTAACTTTTAATGCGAATGGTTTTGCATGTGAGCAGAGTGGGTGTGTGCTTTGGAGAGCGTCCACTGTCAACAGCTCCTTCCTCCATGCTGCTCTCGAGGAGCAGCTCACAGCACTTTACCCTGTGTGGTCATCTGTTTTCACGCCATAAAGCCCTGGGAATATTCGATTTAGAGTATGATTTATGATAAACATAGTTGGAGGGGCATTTCTTTGTGTTTGTGTTGTAAGTCTAACCTACAGCATGTGTTTGCACTATAAGTTTATCCCTGGTTTAGATTCCCCCTCACCAAAACAGCGTCATTATATATGCTGCGTGAGACTTTCAAATGGACCGGTTTGACTTTCTCTGTGTGTCTGTGGGTTTGTTTGTTTGTTTGTTTGTCTGTGTGTGTGTGTGTTCCTGTCCTTAGCTCAGAACTGCAACATCCGCTGTATGAACGGAGGCACCTGTGCTGAGGACAACTGCTCGTGTCAGAAGGGCTATGTGGGGAACCACTGTGGTCAACGTAAGACCCAACCTCCAACCACTTTACCACCGTGACACTGTGCCATTACACCACTCTGGCAATAACTTCCAAACCGCCAATCCCTCCCGCCTACCCGCCCCCCCCCCCCCCCCCCACACACACACACAGACTCGCACACACACACAGACAAACAGACAAACACTTTCCTATTTCTTTGGTAACTTTACAGCCAGTCCACTGATTGTGTGTCTCCCTCCCCAGCGGTGTGTGAGTCGGGCTGTCTGAATGGAGGGAGGTGTGTTGCCCCAAACCGCTGTGTGTGCACCTATGGCTTCACCGGAGCCCAGTGTGAGCGAGGTAAGAGCAGCACTTCTACCTTCTACTAGTGTGTGTGGGGTTTCTCTTGCGTGCATGGCTTGTCGTGGTACTCTGACCTGTCATGCTTGTGTTTCAAAATGACCGTTACTTTCCACATCTGCTCCCGAACGATGACCGGGGGAGTGCAGTGGCTTATTGAGTGTGGTTTGTTTGTAAAACAACAAAATGGCTCCACACCCCCCAGCAGTTTAAACACTCCGGTGCATGTTTAGTGAGGTCTTAAACGCATCCAACGACACACAAGCAGATTGTAGTCAAGTTATTTGTGAGTCAGCTGTGTGTGTGTTTGAGCGTGTGCGTGTTTGTGGGTATGTGTACACGTGTGTGCTTGCACATGTATCTAGAACCGCAGAAGGGGATGCATGCAGGCCTGGGTCTATGGAGGCCTTGACCTTTGGGGTTCAGAGCAGTGACTTTGTAAAGCTAATATTTGGATTAGTGGCAGACCACCTAATTACAGACATCCCTCTTAAGAAGACAAGGGTTTATGAACTTGTCAGGTCGCCCTTGAGAAGGTGCTGTCTGCTGTACAGAACATCAGGGCATCAGTCTACATGGTTTGCATTCACCCTGCACTTAATTTTTTTTGTGCCTCATATTTATTTGGTTGATATGCGTTTAATTTATGCTCTATTCTCTTGTGTTCTGGATCTTTGACTAGTGAACAGCAAGGCTTGGGAGAAGCTTCAGTAAATCCAACTAAGCTGTTATCTGTCTTAACATAACATGGAATTGAATGTGAAATGTGCCCACCCTGACTCTAATCCAATGGCCAAAGTGAAAAGATAGCTTTTTGACAATGACACCTTTAAAGATAGACCGTGTTTTTGGTTTGCTGGAAACGTATTCTTTTGTGGATGGATTTGTGTTGACCTAACACTGTCTGTATGTTTTATCTGTCGAGGCTCTGCTCCTCTGGCTTTACTGTGAGTAAATACAGCATACTATGTCTTAATTTATTTCTCTGTATACCAAAGCGTACAGTGTGTGGGTCTGTGTTTGTGTCGTCGTATTTGTAATGGCAAACGCATGTGTACAGTTTAATCTAAAATCTATATAATCTATATAGGCTGTGGAGCCTCCATAGACGTAGGGTCTAGGTAGAAAAAGTAGGGCAATGGATTTGGCATTTTGGGTTTAGTTACTTTTCCTGGATTTTCCTTGGCAGGGATCCATTTACTCCCGAGGGAATGCCATTGTACTCTTAGACACACACACACACACACACACACACACACACACACACACACACACAGACGTAATAACACATGTTGTTGTTAATGCTATATACAGCACAGTGCCCTTTTAGGCCCGGATCTTATCACATTAGCAGGGCCAGGAGGTTTTCCACAACTCATGAGCTGACAAGGGAAAAACAAACCACACCAGGGTTTTTCTTGGATAGGGTCTTGACAAGCCCCTCGCTCTGTATACCCAAGCACTTGATATAGGCCAGCCGCAGGAGCGTATGGGTGCTCTGACCTGATGGACTAACTCACTCTCTGCGGCGCTGCAGTAAGAGACAACAGTGTCTTCTCGCACGGAGCCTCCGTGGCTGTGAATATGCAGGAAGATAGAGCACCGCTGTTTGAAAATGGGATTTGGGCTGAAATGTGGGAGTGTCTTCCTGATCACATGCGGCAGGGGCCGTGCTTCCCACACCAGCCGCCATTTTGCTGGGGGACTGTGAGTACTTGAGAGTGCTTGAGTGACCCCGTCCAGTCCTCCTGGGCTGCCTGAGACTGGCCTAAGACACGGCAGCACGTCGTGAGTCTCCATGTCGGTCGGTCAGTGATTGGCAGGGTGGGGAAGGGGAGCCAGCTCACCAGCTCCTTGGTCTGTCAAAGCCACAGCGACTCTCACTTCACCTTATCAACCCCCTGTTTCAACCCACTGCTAACCACAACAGATAACCCAACCCCTCAGCAGCTGAGCCTGTGTGTGTGTGTGTGTGTGTGTGTGTGTGGGTGGGTTTATATACAGTATGTGTGTGTGTGCTCCGCTTGTTAGTTCTTAAGTGGACTGAGAGTTCTGCTGACAGGCTTTCCGTCCGTTGGGAAGGTCCCACCCAGATACTGGACTCCAAAACTCAGCAGAGGGGTGCACACACACACACACACACACACACACACACACACACACACACACACACTTTGACAGACACAACATTGAAGCCTACACACACAGTCAAAGGGATGGTGTGATATTTGCGTTGGAGGACAATCTGAACAAGTGAGGGCGAGGGAGGAAGGGTGGGAAGGGTGGGCAGGACAAGCCCATTGCCGTGGAGGAGGTAGATAGATTACTGTGCAAATAAAATGTCTGGCGTTCATCCAGGAGACTTCATGTCATGGGTATCCCCCCTCTTCACACCAAGGCTATGGCTGGGCACACTACTGATTGTGAAACAGAACTCTCTTATTGGAATACATTCTTGTACCTTATTCTCGGGGATACGTTGCATGTGTTCTGAGGCTGACGTGCGGTGCTCGTGGGGATGAGAGCTGTGGAGGTGGGCAGAGACCCTGCGCGTGTTTGTCTGTGTTTGAGCGTCCATGTGCTAACACGCAGATTGTTCCCAGATGTGGAGAACATGGGTGGATCCTCACTCACAGTGCAGAGAGAAAAGGAGATAGTGTGAAAGGAGGGGGGAGAGAGAAGGATTTGGCCACAGAGGATTCAGTGAAAGAAACATAGAGATTGAGAGGGAGAGAGGGAGAGGGAGAGAGTCAGGGGATGACCTCAGCTATGACACCACGTTCACCTCGTAGCTGTCAGTCGCCCTGTGTTTTTCTCGCTGAGGCTTGCTGCCTGGAGGCGGGCGCGCTGGCCTGCGTCATGCTTTTCATGTTGGTCTTACTAGTGCTCTGCCATAATAAGCAGGTATTATGTCAAATGGAATATGTGTGTCAGCCAGACTGTAGCGGCATATGGACTCTAATCCGCCAGGAGAAAGAAGCCCCCCGTTCGTGTTTATAAAGAGTACCATGAAGTCTTGACTTATGGAGGGCGCCGCCGCGTGCATACCTTCCAGAGCCCCTGTAATTGCCCCTGCCGTAGACGCTGCAATCTGCCTTCGTTGGAAGTTCGCCGACCGTGTGCAGTGCTTCAAGCTGCTGCTAGGGCTGGGGCCAGGAGCATTCTCCCCTGCTATGAGCACTAGCATTACCTGACCCCCGCCTCATCATCCTCATCGTCATCCTCTCCTTCATCATCGTCATCATTGTCGTCGTGGTCTTCGTCATCATTGTTGACGAGAAGAAGAGAGACTCTGGACCCTTCCTTGGGACTGCTAAAGCACTTAGCCTGTGCACTGCATACCATACCGAGGCAGAGAGAGAGGGAGGGAGGGAGGGAGGGAGGGAGGGAGAGAGAGAGAGATGACCCAGTTCTGTTTCACACAGGGCTGGTGCGAGAGACGGAGAGGCCCGCTGAGGCGGGGGTGCACGTGACAGGTCCAGGCTGGGCCCCGGGCCACACGGGGAAACGCACAATGTCTCGTTTGTTTCAAACGACTGTAATGTTGGACCGGGACTCCCTCTTTCCTCTTGCCGTCTGTTGTCTCCGACGAAATGTGGAAATGATTTTTGCGCTTGGATCCCCGCCAGGTCATGTTGGGAGGGATGAGCATCTCCCACTCTCTTTTCCTCTTTCTTGTGCTCTCTCTCTCCACTTCTCTTTCTCCCCGCTCCTCCCGATACAGATCCGTGTTTATATTTGATCCGAGTGGCGTTTGCAATGGAAAGGGAGGGCTGGAGGGATGGAGAGAATGGAGAGAGAAAAAGGAGAGAAAAGATGAATGGAGGATAGGAGGATCGTGAGGAGAGGGAAAAGGTTGAAAGACTTTAAATTGCAGGAGCAGAAAATAGATTGCGAGTGGAGAGGGGAGGGGTGGGGGACTCACAGCAAGACCTCCATTAGTGCAGTCTCTGACGTACATGCTAGTCACCTCCAGTACCCTGACGTGGACTGGGCTGACTTGTTCTACTGTACTGTTGACCCCAACCACCAGGCGTGGCCCGCTGGACTATGTGACAGCCCACCCTCTCCTCTCGGCCGCTGGGGAGAAGAGAAGGTGCACTGCCACTGACTCTACCTTGTAAGATTCTAACCCCCCCCCCTAACACACACACACACGCACACACACACACACACACACACACACACACACACACACACACACACACACAGTGCACCTCTGAGGCAGCCAAGCCCTGATTAAAATACCAGTGCACACAATGCATGGTCTGTCCACTAGGTAGCTGTAAGCTTTGTTTGTGTCTATGTGGGTATGTGTGTTTGCGTGCAGTAGTTAAGCCTTTGGTGGCATATAGCTTGGAGGCTGCAAATGGTTTCAGTGCACATATATTGTGGGAGTAGGATGCAAGCAGTGCAACCTTTCAAGACATGACTTGAGTTGGGGCTGGCATAAATATCTCTATCAAATATTATCATGTTATTTTTTATTTAGTATCAGTCGAACAACAGTGTTCTCTTTTACTAAAGGCATCTAACCTGCGAGTGCAGTTTATTTGTAACTCCCCTTCCAAGTAGGCAGTTGTTCAAACACGTACTGTACGCTCTTTGTGTTTTTTTCCGTGTGTACATCCTGACCCACCACTTACTATAATGTTCCGTGGTGACAGTGCCTCCACACCCCTGTGTTCTTCCGTTCCCCAGACTACCGCACCGGGCCCTGCTTTGCCTCCGTCAGTAACCAGATGTGCCAGGGCCAGCTGACGGGCATCGTGTGCACCAAGACCCTGTGCTGTGCCACGGTGGGACGGGCGTGGGGGCACCCCTGTGAGATGTGTCCTGCCCAGCCCCAACCCTGCAGGCGAGGCTTCATCCCCAACCACCGCACCGGAGCCTGCCAAGGTACGCCCACCCCCTGCCTGCCCGCTCTCTATGTCTCCTCTGTCCTGGGACCCTGAAACCCCCAGCCTTCCCTCCCTTCATGTCCCTCACACCCTCAACCCTGCGCCCCCCCCCCCCCCCCCCCCTTACCCATCCAGAGGATTACGTCTAATTGGGTTAAATTGGTTTGGGTGGCAGCACCCCCCATGTTGGTAAGGAATGCCCGTGCAGACACTCACTGCAGTGGGACTGTCGGGGACGCTGTCACGGGTCAGTGGTCGTGCCACGTGGGGAGCTCATTTCTGGTAAGCCAGCTCCTCCCCTGCCCACTCCAGACCCAACACATCACAGAGAAACACACGGGACCTTTAATAGAGGGACACATAGACAGACACATGCCTTCTTTAACTGTAGTACACAGTTCGAGTGATCGGGTGGAGACATTTTAACTGGGATTACTTGTTACAATGTGTTTTGTTATGAATGACCTCTCTTACTAACCATGGGGCATAAGGCCTAAGGCCTCCAATTGTGCTGTTTTGCCTTTCCCCTAGTTCCTTCAGCAGGAAATACCCCCCCTCTATTTTAGCTGCTGCTTTTCCCAATGCCTGTTGGCGTGCATCTATTCTGATGGGCGTCTATGGGGTACATTCCGGCCCTCTGCGCTGTCTCTATTTTAGTTATTTTACCTCCTCTGACGCATTGCTCTTGTTTGGACTACTCCGCGGGAGGTGTGCTTGTGTGCGCCGGTGTGTCGGGGAGTGTTTGTGAGAGACCCAGAGGAGAGCGCTCCTTGTTTAGCACACTCTCGGGGTTGTGTACCGTGTTCCTGGGCTCTGACGCTCCCTCCTCTAAACACTCGGCACACTCCGTGCTGCTCTGCACGATCATGGCCGCCCCGGCACCGCCCGGCAGTACGCACGCCACCGTGTCGTCACCCAGCAGGAACCACTGACTCATAGGTCACAGGCAGCGCCTCCACTGCCTATGGTCCAGATCAACATGTGGCCCACTCCAGGGGGCCAGAGGGAGTGGGCGTGTGTGTGTGTGTGTGTGTGTGTGTGTGTGTGTGTGTGTGTGTGTGTAGTTGTGTGTGTGTGTGTGTTTAAGTGTGCGTCGTCAACAGTGTGTGTGTTCTTTGTGTGCAGACGTGGATGAGTGCCAGGCCATCCCTGGGCTCTGTCAAGGGGGGAACTGCATCAACACGGTGGGATCCTTTGAGTGCAAATGCCCGGCCGGACATAAGTTCAACGAGATCTCACAGAAATGCGAAGGTAGGTTCCTAACAGAGTCCTCTCGCGTTTCAGGTATGGGGCAGATGTTTAGCTTCACTTGATGTCTGCGGTCTGTCCCCTCACAGAGCCTCTCATAACCAATCAGACTAAAACTTTATTAGTCTGACATTTCCTAATTGAAACTCTCCAAAGCCACATCCTATGACGTGCGGTGGACGCCGCCTCTGTCGCGGGGTCTTAATTATCGCTACGCCGTAAAATCCTGCACATACCCCCTACGTTGCAACTGTTACCCTTCCATTGGATCAAATGTAATTACATCCCATCTGAGTCTTTTGATTACATCTATTCGGGTTAAATGCATTCCGGGAGGACCTAAATAGATTTTCATCTACATTATAATGGTTGGGACCTCCCAAGTTTGCAATAATGTGCGGTATTGAAAGAGGTGCCTGGAAATTCTGCTATTGGCTAAATGAAGGAATTGTGTCTTTTTTTTGGGTTGGGCAAACAAATAGTCTGAGGCTGATTCCATTGCTGGGTTTTAGTTTAAGGTCACAGAGAAAATCTGGTTATTTTAGATGTCCCTGGCCTACAATATGCCACTGTCTGTATAAAACCTGCTCTAAGCATCTCTTATTCACTTGGATAAATAAAGGCAGATCTTCAGATATTGAAGCTGTAAAAGGTATTGACCTATTAACAAACGTGGGCAACAGATTCCAGACCAAGTCTACATTTGTAGGACTAGTTTTTAATGATTCGAACTAAAGCAGGGTTTGCGGTGATCAGTGGCAGGGTGAAATATGCACTGTTTCATGCCCAGAAGTAATTGCCGGAAAACGTCTGGACTTTGTAAAAGCCATTTTAAATTGGCCTGTGCTATATTTCTTCACGGACATCCTTGTGATATGCAGTTTGGTGGTTAGCAGAGCTGTCCGGAAAGTTCTCCAGTATCAAAGACCGTTCAACATCCTGTGGCAATGCCTTTTTCCCCCTGCCATGGCAACATGCCTGTCAGTCAGCCATAGACCCTCTGTTGAGGTCTAGTGTGCTTTGAAAGCAAATGGACGTGGTGACCCGTCTCCTCTCCTGTGTAGATCTGGACGAGTGCTCCAACATCCCAGGGCTGTGCAGTGGAGGGGAGTGCTCCAACACGGTGGGCAGCTACTTCTGTAAGTGTCCTCAGGGCTACTTCACACCTGCGGATGGCTCCAGGTGCATAGGTAAGCCCTCAACTTCCCTCATTATTACTGTTGTGTTTTCAACCTACTGTATGCCAATTTTTTGAAGTTTCACATAGAGAAGTAGGCGTGTATTGACTTTTAGCCGTTTGCTTTTTTGACAAGGACATATAGTCTGAAAAAAGGGAGAGAATTGAGATGACAGATTTGTCTGTCTCTTTGTCTCTCTTTTTCCCCGTCGGTTTTACGTAACTTTATCCCTTCACTTGGCTGCCGTAAAGGAAGAAGTCAAAGTTATCCATACTTCCAGGCTTAGAATTCTGGACAGTGGTCTGTATATGGAGCTAAAGGAGTGACTTTAATTTTGCGTCAGTAAAAAAATAAATTGCAACTGGTTTGTTTGCAAAAGATATGTTATTAGTGACATGTAAACAAGCAAGCAGAACTAAGTTGCAAATATATATTTTTTTAAAGATGCAAAATTGAAGTCAATAATCTATAGCATCCACAACAAGTGGTCTTGAGGGAAAGAGCAGATGGGGATGGCACTGATAAGGTGTCACATCACACTGTGCTCTAGCCCTACATTCCACTGTCTGTCCAGCTGTTTGGGTCTGTACCATAGGGGCAGTCTCAGCCTGATGGCTTAAACAGGGGCTGCTCACATGGTGTTTTCCAGAGCTGGGAGCAGACAGAAGCCTCAGGCTTTAGACAGTCCAATAGGTGTCATATCTCTAGGCCCATTCTGTGGAACTGTCTGTAGATCCTTCACACAGCATGATCGCAGGGTCTTAGTGTTGTGTGTGGTTTGCTATTCAAGGGTTTGACTGTGTGTGCTCGCTCCCACAGAGAAACTTAAGCGTACGCTCTCACACACACACACACCAAACACACATTTGGTAGAAGAGCCGCAGGCCAGACATTTCACAAAATCAATGAAGGTCGGCTCAGTCTTGCTTTACTTTAAAGTGGTCCAGTGTGGTCCACACACACACACACACACACACACACACACATGCAAGACAGTACCCCCTTAGGAGAGGATGTTTTTGAGGAAGGAATGTTCGCTATGAGTCTTCCGCTCCACAGAGATTGTTGAGCCAAACAAAGTTTGTTTCCCATGCAGCAACACGCTATCATTTTGGGCCTTCTAGGGCCCAGCCATCAGATGCCCCCACCCACAGCCTTTTTGACATCTTGAACGAATGACTGGACAGCAATAAAAACAAAACAAATTTCACGGTGTGATTGCAGAAGCATGATGTGAACTCCAGATAACATATTAATGTTGCAAATGTTTGTTGCGACGGCTGTTTTTAGTTCTTCCGTTGTATAAAATGAAGAATTACAGGACATGACATGTTTTCATTAAAAGGATGTGATGGCCTTGTCTTCAATCCCGAGAGCAAACAAATAAAAAGCAATGATCCCAGAATATGACGGTAGGCTGTCTGTGCTTTGCTTCCTAGATGCCCGAGGGGGTTACTGCTACGCCAGCCTGCTGAATGGCCGCTGTGCCAACCAGAACACACAGCTGCTGAGCAAGATGCAGTGCTGCTGTGACAGCGGGCGCTGCTGGTCGGACGGCTCCGTCCCGGAGATGTGCCCGATACAAGGAACAGGTGGGGTGCACACACACACACACACACACACACACACACTCTGTCAAGACGAGCAACATTTCAACCCCTTACCTTTTTACTTGTGAATAGATATAATACTGTCCACTATTCTGGTCATTCATGTAACTGTCTTCTCTGTGTAGAGGAGTACCAGAGACTCTGTATACACTTGCCCGGTGGAGGGGGTGGCGGGGTGATTCCTGGTCATGTTCCTGGTGCCCCCCAGATTCCAGGGATCTACCCAAACCAAGGACCTTTCCCTGGTCAGGTTCCTGGCCAAATCCCTGGTCAAATTCCTGGCCACATCCCCATTCAAATCCCAGGCCAAATCCCAGGCCAAATCCCAGGCCAATATCCTGGTCCATACCCCGGACTTCCCATACAACCTCATCCCGGCCCTGGAAGAGGTACAGGTTCTCCTGAATGCATACTGTTGTAGTGAATACATTTAGTCAGTGCTTGGCCAGCCATTTTGTTTCAGACTTTGTTGTAGGTGTGGCATATATTAAGATGACATCTACAGCTTTGTATGATCCTATTCTAACATGGAACCCCCCTCTACCTGCCTGTGGCCAGAGAACATCCAGACTCAGAACATCACCAACATGTGCCAGGCGTTCCGTAACCTGTGTCTGAACGGGAGGTGCATCCCCTCCCCTGGTAGCTACAAGTGTGAGTGCAACATGGGCTTCAGGCTGGATACCCGCGGAGAATGTATCGGTGAGTGCCTCCTAGATGCATAGGGAATAACGACTTGTCTGGTCTGACGTTGTCAATCAAGTGTATTGGAGGAAGGTCTCAAAGCGTGTTATGTTTTTGGGGCTGTCCAGATGATGATGAGTGTGAGCGGACCCCTTGCGTTCATGGCGTGTGTGTCAACACAGCCGGCTCCTACTTCTGTCAGTGTCCTGCTGGCTTCCAGACCACTGCTACCAAGACCGAGTGTCGAGGTAACTCACCTCCGCACACACACACACACACACACACACACACGCAACCACACATATGCAACCACACCGAAATAAATAATTCTGAGTCTGGACACCTCTTTTTGTTCTCTAGATCTAGATGAGTGTGTGGCCAACGGGCGTATCTGCAACAATGGCCGCTGTGTGAACACGGAGGGCAGCTTCCACTGTGTCTGCAACGCCGGCTTTGAGATCACCACGGACGGCAAGAACTGTCAAGGTCGGCCCTCATCTCATCCCAATACACCGCCTCACTATGAAAGACCTGCCCTCAAAGTCCAGTGTTCAAAGTAGGAAGTAGTGTGACACCATGATTCTCCTGTGTGCCGTCTCCTCTCCAGATCAGGACGAGTGCCAGATCAGGAACATGTGTCTCAACGGTATGTGCATCAACGAGGATGGCAGCTTCAAGTGCATCTGTAAGCCTGGCTTCCTGCTGGCCCCAACCGGACGCTTCTGTGTGGGTACGTTCTCAGGACCACAGCCAATCCAAAGCAGAGTTATTCGCCAACCTCGTACATGTACAGTTAGGCCCAAAAATATTTGGACGGTGACACAAGTTTTGTTATTTTAGCTGTTTGCGAAAACATATTCAGGATACAATTATAAAATCAATATGGGCTTAAAGTGCAGACTCTCAGCTGTAATTTGAGAGTATTCACATCAAATTGGAGCAAGGGTTTAGGAATTACAGCTCTTTAATACGTAGCCGCCTCTTTTTCAAGGGACCAAAAGTAATTGGACAATTGACTCAGAAGGCTGCAAAAAAAAAATAACAACGCTGCACGGGCTCTTCCCTCATTAACCTGTCATCAATTAAGCAGTTAAAAGGTCTGGAGTTGATTCCAGGTGTGGCGTTTGCATTTGAAAGCTGTTGCTGTGAACACACAACATGCGGTCAAAGGAGCTCTCAATGGAGGTGAAACAGACCATCCTGAGGCTGAAAAAAAAGAAGAAATCCATCAGAGAGATAGCAGAAATGTTAGGAGTGGCCAAATCAACAGTTTGGTACATTCTGAGAAAAAAAGAGTGCACTGGTGAGCTTGGGAACTCAAAAGGCCTGGACGTCCACGGAAGACAACACTGGTGGATGATCGCAGAATCCTTTCCATGGTGAAGAAAAACCCCTTCACAACATCCACTCAAGTGAAGAACACTCTTTAGGAAGTAGGTGTATCAGTATCTAAGTCTACCATAAAGAGAAGAGTAAATACAAAGGATTCACCACAAGGTGCAAACCATTAATCAGCCTCAAAAATAGAAAGGCCAGAATTGACTTTGCCAAAAAACACCTGAAGAAGCCAACCCAGTTCTGGAACAGCATTCTTTAGACAGATGAGACTAAGATCAACCTGTACCAGAATGATGGGAAGAAGAAAGTTTGGAGGAGAATTGGAACAGCTCATGATCCAAAGCACACCACATCTTCTGTAAAACATGGTGGAGGCAGTGTGATGGCATGGGCATGCATGGCTTCCAATGGCACTGGGTCACTTGTGTTTATTGATGATGTGACAAAAGACAGAAGCAGCCGGATGAATTCTGAAGTGTATAGGGATATACTTTCTGCTCAGATTCAGCCAAATGCAGCAAAGTTGATTGGACGGCGCTTCACAGTACAGATGGACAATGACCCAAAACATACTGCAAAAGCAACCCAGGAGTTTTTTAAAGCAAAGAAGTGGAATATTCTGCAATGGCCGAGTCAATCACCAGATCTCAACCCAATCGAGCATGCATTTCACTTGCTCAAGACAAAACTTAAGGCAGAAAGACCCACAAACAAGCAACAACTGAAGACCGCTGCAGTAAAGGCCTGGCAAAGCATCACAAAGGAGGAAACCCAGCGTTTGGTGATGTCCATGGGTTCCAGACTTCAGGCAGTCATTGCCTGCAAAGGATTCTCAACAAAATATTGAAAAGTAACATTTTACTTGGGGTTATGTTTATTTGTCCAATTACTTTTGAGCCCCTGAAATGAGGAGCGTTTGTATAAAAATAGCTACAATTCCTACATGTTTAATCATATATTTTGTTCAACCCCTTGAATTAAACCTTAAAGTCTGCACTTCAATTCCGTTGTAGTTGTTTCATTTCAAATCCAATGTGGTGGCATGCAGAGCCCAAATCATGAAGATTGTGTCACTGTCCAAATATTTTTGGGCCTAACTGTATATCCAGTGCTCTGTAAATTGCTGCAATTAAGCTTTTTGGGACACTCGCTAGCAGCTAGGTATTGTTTTTACAAAAGTTCCATTTCACTATGTCATCGCTTTCAGTGAAGGCCTCTTTAAGTAGGGAGCAAAATCCCCTGAAAAATCCCCAAGCATACCAAGTGGCCAGCTTCGTTCTGGGAGGGGTCATGTCGGCCTGAAAAAAACAGCTCTATTAAAGAAATCTACCCTAATGTCTCACCAATATTCAAGAGATTGGTTCAACACAAACAAAAGAAGTTTATATATTAGCTGAATAACTAGGAAAGCAAAATGGCACCTCAGCTGCTCGACAAAGGACGGTCACAGTAGACGAGAGGAGCGGGGGGCCTGTGCGATAGAACAGTGTTCTATCTCTATGGCCTGTCACGTAGAACAGAGTTCTATCTCTATGGCCTGTCACGTAGAACAGAGTTCTATCTCTATGGCCTGTCACGTAGAACAGAGTTCTATCTCTATGGCCTGTCTCGTAGAACAGAGTTCTATCTCTATGGCCTGTCACGTAGAACAGCGTTCTATCTCTATGGTCTGTCCCATTGAACAGTGTTCTATCTCTATTGCCAGTCCCGTAGAACAGTGTTCTATCGCTATGACCTGTCCGCCCGCCGCCATCTTGGACCAGGTGTCTCGGGCTGGGGATCTGATGTGGGAGGGACGGCCCTGCTTACAGTACGACACGCTCGGATAAATAAACAGAGGAGCAGTTGAGAGGCCTGGGGTTGCCGACGCGCTCCGTCATTAATGAAGTGTGTAGTCTGGAGGGGCGCGGGCCTCCTCTTCGTCTGCCGCGGAGGAAACCACCGTGACTCGACCCTCCAGCGCTCGCAGACATAACACGCGGCGGCCATATCGCTGTTTACACTTCATTATCATAATTGTGGTTATCCTCCACTAGAGCTGCTGGCGCGAGCAGCTGATTGGCACAGAGGGAGTGTGATCATGTTGAAAGATTACGAGTGGCTTTGTCAAGCAATTTGGCCGCTATCACAATGCATAGCGTGGTTCAGTATCTGCTTTCCTAATCTCTTAAATGCAAAGACCTTTTGTGCAAGATCTGAAGTGGTTATAAGTAGAGCATTGGGTGGGCCCCAATGGATACATCGGTGCCATGTACGCGATTTCGTGCAGAGCTGACTTGTTTATGTTAGTGGATGGCCAGTTTTTTTTAATGTAACTTATCCTAATCTCCTCACTTTCCCTTGGCCCTGTGCTGCTAGACATTGATGAGTGCGAGACCCCAGGGATGTGCATGAACGGCCACTGTGTCAACAGCGAGGGCTCCTTCCGCTGTGAGTGTATGCCTGGGCTGGCTGTGGGGCTGGACGGACGTGTCTGTGTCGGTGAGTACCTACAGCTATTGGTTTGACGAGGATTCTTCTCTTGTATTTGTTTAACTTCAATGCAGTATAAATATTGTACACAGGAAAACCTATGGTCCCGTTTGTTTGAATATAATATTATCACATGTTTTTACAATATTGACGAAAAGATATGAAACACTGCCATATTTCTCTTGGCAATTGTGACGCATAGTGATGTGCGGGTTTTGAAGAGAGCCTCCTTCTAGCATGGGCTCAGAGAAACAAATGTCGTGACCCGCTGATTAAGACCATCGGCTCGGCCTTTCCCTGGCCGTGTGTGTGACGCTGACTCGAGGCTCCTCTGCGCCGTTCGATGCCTCCCCGTACGTTCTACATTCCTGCTTTCCCCGGGCCGTTTCTTTGTGCATTGTGCAGGGCGTGCTAGAGTGTTTTCATGTTGTTCCAGTCTGTCTGAGACCCAGCCTGTGTCTGGGGGACTGGTTCAGGGTGATATCAGAGCAGGAGAATGCCTCAACTCCCTGGACAGGGCTAGAGATTTGTTTTCCACAGCAAAGTTTGTTTCAGTCGGAGAGGCATGCCTTCTCTTTCCTCCTGGTCTCTCTCTCTCTCCCTCACCCAGTTTCACTCTGTCTCTCCACCGGAAACAGACACACATATGCGCAGCACGTGTTACGGCGGCTACAAGCGGGGACAATGTGTGAACCCATTCTTCGGTGCCGTGACCAAGTCGGAGTGCTGCTGTGCCAGCGTGGAGTACGCCTTTGGGGAGCCATGCCAGCCGTGCCCGCCTCAGAGCTCAGGTCAGGACCTTCCTCTACGGTGGTAGCTCCCACAAACAGATGGCACTCTCATACACAACACATCTCAGAACCATATTACTTCCTGTTGCCCAGCAGTTGACTGAATCATTTATGACAAGGGGCACTTTCATTCAATTGGATAATCCTAAACAATTGCTGCGGTTCATTCCGGTTAAGTCATCCTAAAGATGTAGAAAAGAGATGTCTCTGGCTGGAAGCTTTCAGTTGCTCATTTCCCCACAACCATTTCTCATTAGCCCTGCCAATTAAAGTCCCATATCAAAAGACGCCCCCCCAAGTTCCACCACATTAAGGAGACCATTTTAAACACATCCAGACTAAATGAGAAAGCATGGGAGATGGATAATAACATGGTATTGAGTTTCTTGCTTTGAGATTTCTTGGATGGAGGCAAACGTCTCAAACACTTTCATTCTATTTAGTCGTCTTATTAACCCCCTGTGTGCTTGCCTTGCAGCTGAATTCCTGGCTTTGTGTAGTAATGGCATCGGCACGACCAGTGATGGCAGAGGTAAAGTTTGTGTGTGTGTGTGTGTGTGTGTGTGTGTGTGTGTGTGTGTATGTACAGGTAAACCTAAATTAAAGTTAAATTAAAATGCATGTTAAAGCAAAAAAAAACACATACAAATTAAATGTAAAAACCACCTATAATACGGTCACTGAAAGTCTGTCATTCCTTACTAGATATTAATGAGTGCGCTTTGGACCCTGACATCTGCCAGAATGGAATATGTGAGAACATGCTGAGGACATACAAATGTAACTGCAACATGGGCTTTGAAGTGGACTCCACTGGCAAAAATTGTGTTGGTAGGTACATCGACGCCACGTGCTTTCTCATCCAATCGGTCAACCAGGCCTATCCTTCATGCAGGCGTCACAACAAATGTGCTTATAATATTGAAGTAAAGGTCATCAACCGTTTGGCAGCAAACAACGTGCTAGCTCCTTCTGGTCTCTCCCGGCAGACATCGACGAGTGCCTGGTGAACCGGCTGCTGTGCGACAACGGCCTCTGCAGGAACACCCCGGGGAGCTTCACCTGCCACTGTCCCCCCGGCTTCCTCTTCCACGCCGAGACCGACGTCTGCGAAGGTCTGACTCCCTGAGAAACCTGTGACCCACTCCTAAACAGACACACGCGTGCTATCTTTATTCAGCCCCGGTCATGGACTGACGGCCGGTGCACAAATGCCTTGCAGATATCGACGAGTGCGAGTCCAGCCCCTGTGTGAACGGCGAGTGTAAGAACAGCCTGGGCTCCTTTGTGTGCCTGTGCTCGGCGGGCAGCACGCTGGACAAGACCAAGATGCACTGCGTGGGTATGTGTGCCTCCCTCTAAGTCTTCCCCTGTCACGCTTTCACCTCAAACGAGTTCCGTTCCAAAATCGGACAGCGCCATTGCAACATAATGCGATTTACTTCTGTTCTCTGCCCGTCACTTCTTCGCGATCGATCGCTTCCCAACAGAGACCAGTAAGGGCACCTGCTGGCTGAAGCAGATCAACAACCGCTGTGAGATCAACATCAACGGGGCCACGCTCAGGTCCCACTGCTGTGCCACCCTGGGAGAGGCCTGGGGCAGCCCCTGTGCCAGGTGTGAACCAGGTGGGACGGCCGTAACACGCACCACCTCCCACATCTGACTGACCCCTGGTACGGTCGCACTGCAGTAATCTAACATAGTGCCTGTAATCCCTCCCCTCTCGCTCAGACCCGGTGTGCACTAAGGGCTATGCCAGAGTCAAAGGGACGACCTGTGAAGGTAACACCTGGACACCAGTTCCATATAGACTTTTTGTTGTTTGGACAGTCAGTTCAAGTTCCAGCGATTTGCTGGGCTAGTGATTTCGCTTGCACTTCTTGCCTGTCTCTCTGTCCACCACCAGATGTGAATGAGTGTGAGGTCTTCCCCGGTGTGTGTATCAATGGCAAGTGTGTCAACACGGTGGGCTCCTTCATCTGCCAGTGCCCCACTGGTATGACCGTGGACGCCAGTGGCAGAACGTGCATCGGTGCGTAATGGAACACCTTTAATTACATACATTGACCTTAAATACATGTTAACATTACAAAAGTGTTAGCTTTCTGCAAGGTATAATCGTATCGCATTAGTTGCGTACTGCAAGTAGGCCTACTCATGTTATTTTTGAAGTATGCATGTTTCTCCATATAACTTTTGCACATCGTTTTAGTTTATAAACATATGCATATATTGTTGGAGAATTGTCTTTACGTAGGCCTACTAGCGTTGGCTCTAAACTCTTCCTGTCCACTTGCGTGTATGCTACAAATATGGTTAGCTATATTGTGTAGTAGCTAGCTGGCAAACACTAGCGAGGCTTTTGTTCCTTGGAAATATGCCCAAGTGAACTAACCCTAACCCAATGCGTGCCCACTGTCCAGACCTGAGGACCGAGCAGTGCTACCTGAGCCACGATGACGAGCGCTGTGGAGCTCCCATCCCGGGCAGGCACCGCGTTGACGCCTGCTGCTGCTCCGTGGGCGTGGCCTGGGGGCCGGAGTGTGACGAGTGTCCAGAGAAGGGCTCCCCCGACTTCAACCAGCTGTGTCCCCGAGGCCCTGGCTTCTCGCACAGGGGGGACTTCATCAACGGCAGGCCTTTCCTCAAAGGTAGGTGGAGGCTGTACCATTAGGGCCGTAAGGGCCACGGACCTGTCCTGTACCACGTGACATTTAAGCCCGCTATGTTTCTGTCTCTCTCTCTCTGTTGTGCCTCAGATATCAATGAGTGCAGGATGATCAACAGCCTGTGTTCCAACGGGAGGTGTAGGAACACTATCGGCAGCTTCCGCTGTCGCTGTGACAACGGCTTCTCTCTGGACTCCGACGAGAGGAACTGCACGGGTGAGTTTACAACCAAAACGTAGTGTTTCAGAGTTCGGTTTTTATCCGTTGTATATCAATATACAGTGTTAATGACATGTAAACCCGCCAACTACGTGACGTACCAATGCAGGCTTTCTATCATTTCATAAAATCCTGCTAATGACCATAGGGTTTAATTTTTAGCTTACATGTTTAGCGGTTTTACTTTATCCAGTAGGCAGCAATTATTTAAGGATATATAGCTTGTTTTGTGCCAACAAAGCCTCGCCACACATCAGCTATCACATTACGTTCACCATTCCCCTATAAGGCGGGCTGTTCTCCGTCTATCCCTCACTCTCCAGAGGCTGCCAGGGCCAATGACTGTAAAGTGGTGTAAAGCTGTTGCCTGCATTCAGCTCATTCAGGGTAATGGGAGTCTGGCTGCATTGGGCTTGTTGGCTCCTGCGTGTTACACAAACTCACTGTTGTGTTGTGAAATACCATTCAGGAGGGGTTGCGTAATGGTATCTTCATTCAGACAGTAAATATACTTTTCTATACAATACGTTCACCAAACAAATTGTGCGCCGATAACTTGTGAAGGGTAAGGTCGGCCCTAAGCATGGAAATGGAAAAAGGTGCGTCTGGTTCTGTTGCCTTTTATTATGTGTGCTGTGTGTCTCCCTCCACGCAGACATCGACGAGTGTCGCATCTCGCCCGACCTGTGTGGACAGGGCTCCTGTGTCAACACAGCTGGAGACTTTGAGTGTGAATGCTTCCAAGGGTACGAAAGTGGCTTTATGATGATGAAGAACTGCATGGGTAAGTGTAAAAACTACACACACATACACACACACACGCACACACACGCAAATACACACACTTAATGCTACACACATTCATGTTAGACCAATTTATCAAGCACTTCTTTCCAGCACACCGTTCTAGCCTAGTAATATCCTTTACTGTAGAGCTTAGAGCACACATATGAGAAGCTATTTAGTCTACAAGGACAGGAGAGGGAAACTCTAGCTCAATAACAGCCCTCCCTCACACGCTGTTAAACAGGCATCATCAGAGAGAGCAGTGCTGTGCCAGCCTATAAAGGCCCTTAAGTGTAGGGAAGGCATGCCATGCGGGCCCAGTCTCTAGCCTGCTGTCTCTGGAGCTCTGGAGCTCTCCATGAGGTGCCGGGCACAGAGACATGCCAGCTCTGGAGGTCTCCACCTCCCCAGCTCTTAGCCCTGTGTGTGTGTGTGTGTGTGTGTGCGTGTGTGTGTGCATGTGTGCGTGTGTACGTGAGGGAGAGGCCTGCACTGTGTAACAGTGTTTATTGGTATCCAAGTCGTGTGTTTAGAGAGCAGGCCTCTAGTCTGCCGGCCGACGGCTGCCACGGTTTCCCCCCCTCCAGTGAAACACTCCATCGTGTCCTCAAAGTAATGGTGCTTTATTGCATATTTGACTCGCACACATAGGACACACGACCAATTCAGCTGCTCTGTGGAATGACTTTTATACGCAATTACTAATCCTAATGTTCTGCCATCTGTGAAAATGCTTCACGGTTTATTTCCCGTTTTAGTAACGGCCATTTCTCGTCTTGAAGGGAATTTCATTTCAAATGAATACTTATAGGCCAGTTGATTTGTTTAACACTCTCTCTCTCTCTGTGTGTGTGTGTGTGTGTGGGTGTGGGTGTGGGTGTGGGTGTGGGTGTGGGTGTGTGAGTGGGTGTGTGTGCGCGTGCGTGACACTTTTCCTACTTTTGTCAGACATTGACGAGTGTGAGCGGAACCCTCTGCTGTGCCGGGGAGGAGAGTGTGTGAACAACGAGGGCAGCTTCCAGTGTGTGTGTCCCGACGGCCACGAGATCGCTCTCGACGGCTCCGCCTGTCTAGGTGAGTGATGAGGTCATCAGCGAGGGACGTCACGTGAGCCCTTTATCATCGACGCTGTGTCCTCTGCCTCCGACGGATGTTTCTGCTAACCTCTATTCATTTTAGTCCAAGTATGATCTCTTCAGTCAGTTAGTGTTGCTGTTGTCACTATACTATACTAATGTACACAGTACAGATGACGTTATGCTTGGATAAGACAATGGCATTGTTCTGTGACTGTACTACAGAGCAGTGGTGACCCCATGACCAGGTTTTCCCCTTGTCTCTGTCTCTGTGGGTGGGCTCGCTAGCCTGGGGGTCTGTCTATCTGGATTTGAAAGGAAGTGTTCGGTGAGGGAGCTGGATGTGGGTCTATGTATAATAATGTGTGGGATGTGTATCCAATGATAGATGGGCTGAACGGGAATAGAAAGTTAAAGAGTGTCTGAGTGGGTGGTATGTGCGTGCGCGTGTGTATGCGTGTGTGTGTGTGTGTGTGTGTGTGTGTGTGTGTGTAAGTGAGAGTCTGAGAACTGAGTCCAGTTGGGCTGCATCATTGTGAGCCCAGGAGAGACGCCGTACTCTCCTAACATCTCTGGAAGTACTGCTCCCATGACTTGACTTGAACAGACTTCATTACCGCTCTGGCTCGAGCCAGTGCAAATGTTTAAGAAGATGACCTCATTCAGGTCGATTGCCCATTCAGCCCATTTATGACTTTTTATGCGTGCCCAATGAAATCAGAGAAAATATATTCTATTAGGAAAAGTCTTAAGTTCTCGTCTTCAAATGTTAACGGAATTATTATTCTTATTAAGTAATTAATAATTACTAATTAAGTTTTTGTTCTCCAGTGGTGAATGCGTAATTAGTGACTCTTGTGATTTCTGTCCTCAGATATCAACGAGTGTGAACTGAGCGATAGGCTCTGCAGGAACGGCCAATGCGTCAACATGATCGGCCGCTACCAGTGCACGTGCGACACGGGCTATAAATCCACGGAGAACAGACTTGGCTGCGTTGGTAAGAAAGCGGTAGTGAACGTCACACTTGATATGTCACTCACAGCGAGAGACGGCGCTGTGTAAGCCGTTTGCTTTTCTGCCCACCCCAGACATCGATGAGTGCACCATCCAGAACGGCGGCTGTGAGACGTTCTGCACCAACTCCGAGGGCAGCTATGAGTGCAGCTGTCGCAGTGGATACGCCTTGATGCCAGACCTGAGGAGCTGCACCGGTTAGTAGTCCATCATGCCCCCCCCCCCCCCCCCTTTGCGTGCCAGTCCTCTTCTCTGTCCTCTGACTCATTTTAATGGTCCCTCCCCATCTCCCTGTGTCCCTCTGTGGAAGCTGGAATGCTGTGATGCTTTGGTTTCATAAGCTCCATGCTCCCACAGGCCCCTGACTCAGAGCGATGGCGTGACTGTTTTGACCTGATAACGGTCTCATCCCCAAACCCATGACTCCCATTTGTTTGGTTGCCAGGCGCAGACACACGCGGCAGATAGAAAACAGCAAATGCACACCGCACGCAGTATTGAATCACAGAGGTCCATTGACAATTCCTCCTGGATGTAACTCGAAGTTAGGCTCTGGCGCACGTTGCCAGTGTCTCTAGAAGGCCACAGCCTAACGACTCCGTCCATGTCCCGGGATGAACCTTCAGATTTATATGGGAGCGTTCTGTTCTGTCTCATGCTGTTCCGCGGTCGGGGCTGGGGGAATTAATTGTGTGTGCTTTCTCTCCCACCGTGGCGCCCCGCTCAGACATCGACGAGTGCGAGGAGAGCCCGGAGATCTGTGACGGCGGCCAGTGCACCAACGTCCCGGGGGAGTACCAGTGTCTCTGCTTCGATGGCTTCATGTCCTCCGAGGATATGAAGACCTGCCTGGGTAATCTCTTCGACATCTTTATGGGTGGGTGGGGGGGGGGGGGGGGGGGGGGGGAGAACAAGCTCTCCATAACCAGGGATTTGGAAATATGGAAATAGGATTTTGATGGTGCCTGGGATTAGAAGGTCGGAACGCGTGACATTTAGAAGTCTGGTTGTGCGGAGTGGAAAAACAGGACGCTGACACGAATGATGTAGGGCTGTACACACACACACACACACACACACACACACACACACACGCACACACAAAGGACAGGCGCAGGGCAGGGGTCCTTTTTTGGTCAGAATAAACACGGTTCCCTAGAGGTCTTATTTTTAGAGGAAAGAAAAGGAAAAATGCCCGGCCGATGCTCTATCGAGGACATCAGCAATGTCATGTTTACAAAGAATACTTTACATGAACATGCCTCCTACCCTCCCTTCCTGTGTAGACGTGGACGAGTGTGAGCTGAACCCGAACATCTGCCTCAGTGGCAACTGTGAAAACACCAAAGGCTCCTTCATCTGCCACTGTGAACTGGGCTACTCCGTACGCAAGGGAACCACCGGCTGCACAGGTCAGAGCAACACGCGCGCACGCACACACACACACACAATCACACACGTACTGACGGATAGTACCCGTCAGCAGGAACTCATTGCCTTCTTTACGACGGCTGAGAAGATGGAGCGTTTGTGTCGGATCTCAGTGGAGGCCATCCGTCAACAGCTTGAAGCCTTTCTTATCAGTGGAGAGGTGTGGCGAGACGAGAAGGGAGAGTGAGAGGGTGGTGAATCAGGGGCAGGCTGCCGCTGAGTAGGCCGTTAAAGAGGGGAGGGAGGGAGGGAGGGAAGGATGGAGGGCGATAGAGGGAGGGTGGAGTGATGTGTGGGGAGGCTGGTTAACCAAGAGCATCACTGGCCACGCTGACCTTGACACCAAACTGGCACACACACACATGCACACACACACACACACACAGGAACACACAGGAACACACACACACACACGCTCACGCAGAGCGGCAGTGAGATCAGCGTATGCGGTTCCGTCACACGTGTGCGTCGGATTACCCGTTTGTTTATTTCTTTGTTGTGCTTTCATCAACGGCGGTTAGACATGACGCGATGGCTGGACGAGCGCCGCACCACGTCGTCACCTGTGAGCCCTCCAGAACACATAAATACAGCCTCCTGCCGGAGCGGCCCTGCGCTGGAATGATCCTTTGTCTGGCCCCAATCAAACCGTTAGATTGACGAGGCCACTTTAAAGCCGTGTGACTCAGTTGAGACTGCATTTTGGAGACAGAGGCAGAGAGACAGAGTGCTGCACTGTCCCAAACTCACATCCACTGCTCTGGGTTTCATTAGTCTGGTCTAAGTGACTCAGCCATGCCGTCAGCAGCATTGTGCTTTTCTTTAGACACAAACATATACAAACGTCCACACAATGTTTCAGAAACACACACGCAGACGCACGCACACACACACACACACACACACACACACACACAACTATGCTCAATCCCAATCCAATGTGCGTTCCGATCCCACGCAGAGGTTCATGTTTTCCCGGTTTTGAGAGGGAGCTGGAATTGCCGAGCTGCCTGTTCTGATTCACAGGTTAGGAATTCTGACCTCAGAATGCGATGGAATCAGCCTGTCTAATTCCTCTCAGGCACGAGCGCCTCAGCGCCATGTTATGCACAACTGGAAAGCAGACGCAGCTCTCCCCACAGCCCCATTCAGAGCATGTAATGGACACTGTTTGAACAGCCCCTAATACTGGGGACATAGGGGAGAGTCCGTCAGTCCTGCGCCGGAGCAGTGTGTGTCAGCTCGGCGTTGACAGGGGCCTTGCTGGATGAAGACACGGCGCTTTAGTGCTGGATGTTTGAGGCAGAGTGCTGCCCTCTCTCTCTCTCCCGCCCAGATACGGTCCAGCTGTTGACCAACACCCCCCACCCCCCCCCCCCCCACCCCCCACCCCACACACACACCCCCCGGGGAATCCTCTCACTCTTTTAACCCGCGGTGTTGAGTGCTTAAACACTGTGTGTGTGAGGGAGTGTGTGCGTATGTGTGTTTGACTGGGAGAGTAGGGTGGGGATGCATTAGCGGAGCATGGAGCTCACAAGCCCGGGAGCGTCCTTGCCGGAGAACCAACCCCCCCCCCCCCCAGAGAGACTCCTCTCAGGGCACGAGGGGACCAGGGGTGAGGCTCGACGTGGAGGGGGAGTCCAGGTGACTCCTTCTGCTCTCCACAGCTTCTATCTATCTGTTGTGCGGTAGCCGATACTATGTCCCTCTGTCTGGCTTTTCTCCTCTCCCGTCTCCCTCGTCTGTCAGAAACGCGTCTCCTTAAAAGGACACAATGGACACTCTCTTGACAGGGGCTGAGACCTTGACGCACGTCTTGCGTGCCACCACCCCTGCTTCCATTCTTTATAGCCGGCATGTCCACATTCCTGGTGTGGCGTGTGATTGTGTGGACCACTCTTCTTCCATGTGTTTTCGGCTCCCCTTGGCTTCAAACCCCGTTTGGGAATCATCTGTAACTCCCTCTGTAATGAGGAGGAATCCGCCCGCTCCCTGCCCTGCTGTTATCTCCTCCATCATGGCCGATGGATGTGTGCTCCTTTACCGTACCCTCTCCTCAAGGAGGCTGTAACTGGGCCGCTCTGTGTTTCACTGCCCTCGTGAAACACATCAACCAGGCTGGACAAACGGATACCAGGACTTCCCTCAATTCTCTCTGAGGGCGTTGGTTTGTGTTATCGCGCAAGCACACATACACATACACACACACACACACACACTCACACACACACACACACACACACTAGCTCAGGTTCAGGGCCAGCTATTGTGTAGCCTCAGTTTTCCAGATGCTTGTTATTGGGTCAGAGGGCAGGTATCTTTGCTTCTCATGCGTGATGTTTGTCCTTCAAGATGTTTATCTGTTCTCTCCTGAACTATGACGACCAGGTGTGCTTTGCAATGATACCTATTAAGCCTACTTTGAGACTTTTTAAGGATCCTCACTGATTATACCCTTCCCGATGTATAAACTTTGCCTGACACGCTGAGGAGAGTTTAATGAAAGCCATTTAGATTGCTTTCTTTTCCCCTCGTTATTTATTAATATTGTTCAGGTGTTTCAGCATGGAGTGGTGGTGCGGGCATCGAGGTATCTTATAATGGCTACTAATAACCCTCCATATATCTCATCGCTCGGAGAGTCAGGTGTAATTATGATGCCGTTGTAATGGATTGTCGGCTATTTATTTTAGGAGTTGGTCCGTGGCACGGCATAACTGCAGATATAAATTATTATTTTGTTTCCAACCTGACGTCTGGGACTGCAAACATGGCAACCATTAGCTTTTAAAGAGGATTCTGTACTCTGCTACATGGGGGATAAGAACTGCTCATCAGCAGCTGGTTTGAGGGTGAACCTGGAGCGCTAGGCCCAAAAACCTCAGTGTGTAACTTTAAGAACTGCTTGGGTAGCCAGAACGGGCAGAGAGCTTTGGGATAATTTCTTCTTTTGTTTTCTTGTATATTCTCACAACATTTGGCACACTTGCTCATGAAGATGTCCTGGATCTAACCAAGTGTGGTTTTGGCAATTAGGTTTCTCCATGAGGACATTTAATGTAGGGTCAAAGTTCATAGGAATGTACCGTTGTCTTAATGTGAGTGAGAATGTGGGCTCTGTGGAGTGGTGAGGTGAGGCCAGAAAACTCAACTCTGTTCAAAGTGTTCTCTCTCAGTGTGTAATGGAGTCTAACCAGAACCAAGCCCCCCCCCTGGCTTATGTGTACTGACTGTGGTGGGTCAGCAGGCTCTGAATGATGACTGTATCCCCCTCCATCTTTCTCCTGTAGATATCAATGAGTGTGAGATCGGAGCCCATAACTGCGACCGCCACGCCTCCTGCACCAACACGGCCGGCAGCTTCAAATGCAGCTGTGCTCCAGGGTGGATTGGCGATGGCCTCAAATGCACGGGTAAGACCTACCGCTGGCTGGGTGGACCTCGGCCTCGTTCAATGGTCCAATTGACTTTTTATTCCGTAACGTTTGAATTTGGAATTTGAGTTGTTCTTAGTAAATCTTGGGTTGATAATTGCGCGTGTGTGTGTGTGTGTGTGTGTGTGTGTGTGTGTGTGTGTGTTCCAGACTTGGATGAGTGCGCTAACGGCACGTCCTCGTGCAGCAACAACGCCGAGTGTATGAACACCATGGGCTCCTACCGCTGCGTGTGCAAGGACGGATTCTCCGGGGATGGATTCTACTGTTCAGGTCAGACATGCTTCGCCATGGTAGAGATGACGCCGTTTTTTTATCAGAAGTCGAACTGTGCGTGACGTCAGAGGGGGGCGTTCTCTCTCCACAGACAGTGACGAGTGCGCGGAGAACGGCAACCTCTGTGAGAGCGGCCACTGTCTGAACATGCCGGGGGGCTACCGCTGTGAGTGCGACATGGGCTTCCTCCCCACCCCGGACGGCAAGGCCTGCGAGGGTAAGGCCGAGCCCCAGCAGTGGGACACCCACACACCCCGGTGTCGCACTCCACAAACAGACCCCGTACACGAGGACCACGTTCTGTTCACGCATGGTGCCTCATCACCAGTCAGTCTGATAGCCTGTGTTGTGAGTTTGTGAGTGAGTGCAGCTGAAAACAGATTGACTGTGCAGGCTGACCGGAATCCACCGTCCCAAAATATCCCGGGACACAACGTTCCTGTCCCACTCTAAACTATGTCCAGACTGAGCCGTAATGAGTTACAGGGATCTAATGATGTGGAAGAGAACAATTTCAGAAACTAGCTGGCTGCCTCACCCTGTAGTGTTTCTTTGTCTGTGTGTGTGTGTGTGTGTGTGTGTGTGTGTGTGTGTGTGTTTGTTTGTCTTTGTGTGCGTGCGCCATGGATCTATGTGGACATTTTTGCCCCAGAACTGTCTGTCCACGCAGAGTTGAGCCTTCACTTCCTATCAATGTCTGCCTATTTTCCACCTCAGGTCACATGATCCATTAATCCCTCAGCTTGGCCTCCCTCCCTTTCTCTCTCTCTCTCTCTCTCTCTGTATATGTCTTCTTGGATCTCTCTCGACCTCCTTTCCTTTCCTCCCCCAGACATCGACGAGTGTACCTTTGCAGACATCTGTGTCAACGGACGGTGCCAGAACATTCCGGGACTGTTCAGGTGTGAATGCAGTTTTGGCTACGAGCTGGACAGAACCGGAGGCAACTGCACAGGTAAACCCGATCACCCCACCAGCGCCTGGGCTCCACTGTCAATGGCATATCAATTACCAGTAGGAAGGAATGGCCCTCTCTTCTTCTCCTGCCCCTCCATTACAACAGGCTGGCTGAGGAGTGGAGAGACTGACTAACTGTCCTTTTTTCAGTTTAATCACTGGGCGTATAAGGGCCTTTATTAGTAATAAAAGCTGATGTAATGATATGACATGATTGACATGGTTTCTTAATGTGGGTAATAACACCTATTTACCAATTTAGTTACACCCCCTTTTAATGCGTCATTATACTTTGGCTTTGATGTGTTCCACATTTAGGAGGTGTACGTTTGTTGCTGTGTACAGGCTTTTTGTAACAGCTTGTCTATGTCTTTGTCCTATGTCCAACCTCTCAGACATCAACGAGTGTGCGGATCCCACCAGCTGCATGAACGGGGTGTGTGTCAACATCCCCGGGAGTTACCATTGTAACTGCCCCCCAGACTTCGAACTGAATCCCACCAGGGTGGGGTGTGTTGGTGAGGATCCACTTGAGAACTGGCCTGGTTCATTTAATGAATATTAAATTGTGTACTACTTAGGTAAGCTGTATGCTATCCAAAACACATTTTAATGTTTGTGTGTGTGTGTGTCCAGACACTCGATCTGGAAACTGCTACCGAGAAGTCCGTTTCCGAGGCGACGCCTCAGAGAGCTTGGAATGCTCCAATGAGATCGGGGTAGGGGTGTCCAAGGCCTCCTGCTGCTGCTCCTTGGGCCTGGCCTGGGGAACACCTTGTGAATCCTGCCCCTCTGTCAACTCCAGTGAGTCCTTCTGTCACACTCTCACTCACTCTAAAACGGCTCGGAATTCAAATATCATTGGGATTGACTGTTGTCACAATAGACCTGTAATGAAGTTCTTCACGAGTCCCGGAAGTTTGAACGCTGGAGAGACGTGTTAAGGGTCTCATTGTGACGATTCGATGTGTGTGTTCCAGCCGAGTACAGGACGCTGTGCCCAGGCGGAGAGGGCTTCAGACCCAACCCCATCACTGTCATCCTGGAAGGTCAGACATCGCCCTGAGAAGGACATTTGTGTTTGTGTGTGTGTGTGCACGTGTTTACGTGTGTGGGAACCTTGGAACGCTGAACCTGAACCATGTATTTGATTTATTTATCGTACACACACACACACACACACACACACACACACACACACATGGCACACTCTGAGGGTTTCATGTGTCCCTGGGCAGACATCAACGAGTGCCAAGAGCTGCCAGGTTTGTGCCAGGGAGGAAACTGCATCAACACATTTGGCAGCTTCCAGTGTGAGTGTCCCAAAGGCTTCGCACTCAACCCCGAAACCAGAATCTGTGAAGGTACACCCCCGCTCACTCTGCACATCAACGCACAAACACACAAAACACACACACACACAAAAAAAAAGCAACGCACGCAAACCGATGACCCCCTCCCCCCCCCCCTCTGGCTGTTTTTGCACCGAGGCGTTGAGGTGCGGAGGAAATGGACAAGCGTTGTGTGAGTTCAGAGAGTAAAAGGAGAGGCCAAAGGGAATAGGCCTGTGGTGGCTAATGCACTGTAGACAGCCTCCCCATGGCCCTTAGTCTAGCGGCTCTGCTTCCCGTCTCTCCTATCCCCGGCAGCAGAGCCGGGACAAGCAGAGGCCTCGGCCCCTAGCCGGGGCCAGAGAAGCGCTGCAGCTCTCTGATGTAGTCAGCCCTGCCCTCCGGGAGGAACAACCAGTTCACCAGCATACCGTGTGGCTGCACGGGAGAGAGAGGGAGACGGGGGGAGAGAGAGGGAGACGGGGGGAGGAGTGCGGAAGGGAATAGAATGGGAGTTAGAAATGGGGATCAAAAAGGAAACGGCGAGGAGGGCAAAGGCGGGAGACAGAAGGGCCTTGTGAGGCTGGTAGAAGTTAAGAAGACAGGACAGACATGGAACCAGGAGAGGAAGGCCCGGGTCAGGGGGAACATGTGTCTAATGGCCTTTTAATTGGGATATGTTTGTTGGCCGGGAGAACAAATGCTGGTGTCTGGTGTCTGGGAACTCCAGGCATCCACAGCCTCTCTGTCTCTGTCTAGTGTAGGGGTGGGGGGTCGGGCCCTCTGCACTGTCTCCTGATTGATGCTCGCACTGCGGCTTGGCAGGCCAGGAAGTGATGCCGAGGCCTAAGGAATTTGAGATCACCAAAGAAACTTGAATGGACACATTCCAAGGAAGACCTCCTCTGTATCACTGATTAGAAGGAACACAATGTGCATCTCCTCTTTCTATTGTCTTGTGTCTGGGTCTTATGTGAACTGTAGATGTGAACGAGTGTGAGCGGCCGGGCATCTGCGGGCCGGGCCAGTGCTACAACACCATAGGGAACTACACCTGCATCTGCCCCGTGGATTACATGCAGGTCAATGGAGGGAACAACTGCATGGGTAGGTGGGCTGCGTTGCTGCAACACTTCGTTTGATCAAATTACAATCTACATATACAGTCATATATACAGTATATCTCCTGCAGTCTCATATTCATTTTGTCTCTCTCTCACACACCCATGCACATGTAGACATGAGGAAAAGCCACTGCTTCAGGAACTTCTACTCAGACAACAGCTCATGCGATGGAGAGCTCACCTTCAATATGACCAAGAAGATGTGTTGCTGCTCCTACAACATTGGCCGAGCGTGGAACAAGCCATGTGAACAGTGCCCCGTGCCCAGCACCAGTGAGTTGTCCATGTGATTGGTGTGGTGACACATACACACTCATACTTTCACAATCTTTCACTCAAACAATGCGTGAGAAAAAATGTTTGCCTATCAGAAACTTGTAACTATTAAAAAATTTTCCCCCAGATGAGTTTTCCATTCTGTGTGGCAGTGAGAGACCAGGATATTACATTGATTTCTACACTGGGCAGGTCATCGGTAAGTTTTTCGAAAGATCTGTTTTTGAAAGCTTTCAAGGAAAAAGCCATCATTTACCATTGCATTCCGTTACTTATTCTGCCGTCTCCTTGGTGTGTTGCAGACATTGATGAGTGCAGGGACATACCAGGTGTGTGTGAGAACGGAGTGTGCATCAACATGATCGGCAGCTTCAGGTGCGAGTGTCCAATGGGCTTCGTCTACAACGACAAGCTGCTGATCTGTGAAGGTAAGGCCCATCCTCTAAACGATGTGTCTAGTGTCTCAACAATGTTGAAAGTTCGGTTTGAAAAACAAAATTCAATGCTGTTTATGGCTTGATGTCAAGTTTTGTTTAAACAAACCTCAGCCTTTTACCAACAACCAGATGATAGACAGTTACCAGTGGAACGCCACTGACTGTGAAGGTCTCGCTTTCTCTCTCCGTCCTCCAGACATCGATGAGTGCCAGAATGGGCCGGTGTGCCAGCAGAACGCAGCCTGCCTGAACTTGCCAGGGAGCTATCGCTGTGAATGCAAACCCGGGTACCGCTTCACCCCGACTGGACAGTGTCTGGGTAAGCTCGCTAATGATCCCATACCCGACCTTAACCAGCTGGGGCGGTGGTCCGTGGGAATGAACAGAACTGCAAGCAGAGTACTTGTGGTACTTTGAGGTGAGGTTGACGAAAGCTCCAGTGGGCAAGGCAATTAAGCTGGCACCACTTGAGGAATTGGAGCAGCAAGAGAGGAAGGCCTTTCTCCACTCGTTAGCTTGGCCTGGGAGTTGGGAAAGTGAGAGTGCGGAACACCTGTCAGGGTATTATTGCACTGTTTATTTGCCCATCGCTGGGTATTACCAATCCATTCCGGAGTGAAAAGCAAAAAGAAGAGGCCGTTTAAAACCAAGGGATATCAACCGAGCGACCCGTGGACGCTAAACCAATCGCCTGTTTTCTTACCTGGGGATGAACGCAGAATGGCGTTGGCATCGTATACCAACCGAGTAAACCTAGTATACCAAAACATGACTGTAAAAACAGAGTGACAGGCCCTTTGACACCCTCCATTAGGTCTCACTGTTAACATAGAAAGACGATGAGCGTTGTAGCCTGTTTATGTCGATCTGTGTGTTCCAACCACAACTTCTCTGCCCCTGTCCCGACACAGACCGTAACGAGTGCATGGAGAACCCCGGGGTGTGCAGCCCCGGCCAGTGCATCGACACGCTGGGAAGCTACCGCTGTATCTGCCCCAACGGCTTCAAGCCCACCTTGGACTTGGCCATGTGCATCGGTGAGTCTCTGGATGTCGCTGTGTGTGCGGAGGTGTTTAGCTCAGGGGTTTAACCGGTGGTCTCGTGCTGAGAATGCGGTCGTGTCCTTTCAGACGTCGACGAGTGCGAGAGGCAGCCGTGCGGCAACGGGACCTGCAAGAACACGGTGGGCTCCTACAACTGTCTTTGCTACCCCGGCTTTCAGCTCTCACACAACAACGACTGCATAGGTCAGTGGGAGGTGCTGTGTGTCGTATCCATGTGGGAGAGAGAATTGTGGACAGAAGCTTTTGGACAGGACGTACATTTTTATAAATGTGTGAGTGTGTGTTTGTATGTATTTGTATACCAGACACGGATGAGTGTTCCAGCCAGAGGGGTCTCTGCCGGAATGGAAACTGTATCAACACCATGGGCTCCTTTGTGTGTGTGTGTCGGGATGGCTATGAGCTGACAGCCGACAGGAGGATGTGCGTGGGTAAGGACCAGCGTTACTCTGTCTCTCCCTGTCTATCTTCCTCTACTGATGCTGTATTTTGGAGGTTTTCTGTCCTAATGTGGATTCTCTCACAAAGACGTCAACGAGTGTCAAGTGAATCCTGGGACTTGTGGTGCCGGGACTTGTCAGAATCTCGACGGCACTTACAGGTGCATTTGCCCACCTGGCTACGACCTTGTGGATGAGACCTGTGAAGGTAATACCCCCCCCCCCCCCCCCATACACACACACACACACGCTCACACACATATGCTGACTTTTCAATACTTGTACTTTTTAATATTCACAATCTTCCGTTGATTGGAAATTTGCTCTGGTCACCACTGACGCACAAGCAGAACATTACAATTCCAGCACCACGCATACAAAATCAAACACATACACTGTATTAGCACTCTTTCAAGTAATGTGTTAAACCTTCCCTCCATATGTCCTTCTCTGCTCACACACACCACCGTCACACAAACACACCTCTCCTCTTCTCCCTTACACACATGGGAGAGTAGCCAACTTGGACCACTGGGTTTGTTTATACAGTGAAACTGATGAAGAGATATTTGTCAGACTTCTCGACATTCCCTGTCTCATGCTCTTGCTCTTTTTCCTGGAAGCTCTGAGCGTTCAGGCTTTCAGAGTAACTGCAGCAGGAGCAGCAGCTGACGGGAGCGTGGCCGTTCTCCTTGTGATAGGGCAGCCATTTTGATTCCCCACAACGCTTCTTTCACTCTGCTAAACAAAACCGCTTGTTTCCCTAAAGACAGGAAGGGCCTTCATAGATTTGGAACTGGTTGCATAAAAGTGCTTCATAAATTGTCCAATGAGGTGATAGATCTGAAAATGTGTGTTAAAGCAGGACACGCTCCCCCAGCTTAGAGGTCAGCCTGCTGGGCCATTGGGGCTTGACATTGAAGTTGACTGATGGTGTTATTCTGTGGGTTCCAGATTTTGATGAATGCTCCCAGTCTCCAGATATCTGCACGTTTGGAACGTGCTCCAACACAGTGGGAAGCTTCTCCTGTGTGTGTCCCGACGGCTTTCAGCTCTCCTCCTCCGGACGCAGGTGCCTAGGTGAGTGTGTGCTATGGAGAGCCAGAAAGAAGGGAAGATATTCATTTCAAATCCGAAAAAGCAAGACTGTCTTTTTTACTGTACCAGTCATGACTCACTTATTGTAATATGTTAGTCAGTCTATTCAGCTAGTTTCTATTAGAGCGTTGGAACAGCAATTATAAGAGCAACCATCTCCCATGGTATGAAGTCCAGCTTTCTGCTCTGTTAAACAGCACACATTGTTCCAGCTGTTTCTGACTGATGCCAAGGGTGGCTCTAAACACATCACTTTTCCATTTCCTCACTGTGTGTGTGTGTGAGCGTGTGTGTGAGCGTGTGTGTGTGTGTGTGTGTGTGTGTGTGTGTGTGTGTGAGCGTGTGTGTGTGTGTGTTGCTTGGGTGGGCGGGTGTATTCAGACGTATGATAGGGAGTTCCCCCTTCAAACACTAAAACGATGACATCATCAGTTAAGTGAAGAAGTTTACAATTCCTTCGATTTGGGCTCCGCCGCAGCTGGGTGGATAAAGAAGGGGAGGATTTAGTGATTGAAGTCAACGAGGGGAGCTGAGAGAAAACCCCAGGGCTGGGGAATAAGACAAATACAAGCACAAAGATCAGCCTTGTACTCTTTTCAATGCAATGATATCTACATTGAAGAACACACACACACACACACATACACAGATGTGCACCAAGCACATATATCTCTCGATTTGAGAAAGGCTGACAAATCAGTTTCACAGAGGGGGAGTAACATGACACTCCTTGACATTTTCCACCCATAACCAGGTGTTTTGTGTGTGTGTGTGTGTGTGTGTGTGTGTGTGTGTGTTTCAGGTTGTGTGTGAGAGAGAGAGTGAGTCTGTGATTTATTGAGGCCAGATAGCTTATTTTTGTTGGGTTATTGCGAGGCTATAGCTAGTGGCCAGACCTAGGGGCCATGTGCTTTTCATTACAGCATGGTGCCTAAGCCAGGGGGGGAAACAGTCTCCTCATCAGAACCTGACAGAGAGCCTGGCAGCTGCTTGGCACCGCCAGCCGCTCGCTTCAGCTTGCCTCTCTCCCCTGCCCTCTCCTTCCCTCGCCACAATTTACTCTCTTCCCTCTCCATTGGAGTTTCTCTTTTTAGCATATATATTTCTCTCTTTCTCTCTCTCTCTGTAACCCCACCCACCCTCCAGATATCCGCGTGAACTTCTGCTACACCAAGTTTGAGAACGGCCGCTGCCAGGCCCCCAAGCCCCTCAACACCACCAAGGACCGCTGCTGCTGCAGCGCCATGCCCGGCCAGGGCTGGGGAGACCCCTGCGAGATCTGCCCCAACAAGAACGAACGTAAACACACATAAGCACGCCACACACACACACACACTGTATGTCGGCCCCTGTGCACCATGGTCTCATGGTGCTAAAACGGTTAATGGTGTGGGTGTCTTTGTGTTCCAGCGTCGTTTAAGGTGCTGTGTCCTACTCTGGGACAGGTGATCGGCATAGATGACAACCCGATAGGTATGCAGACCTCTGTGTAGCCCCATAGCTCCTCATCTCACACCTCGTATTACAGCCAGAGTGCAATGTGCTGCCCGGAGCGTGCCATTTACCGTGTGTGTGTATTTGGCAGACATCGATGAGTGCACCGCCAACCCCTGCGTCAACGGCCAGTGTATCAACACCGATGGTTCCTTCCGCTGCGACTGTCCGTTTGGCTACAAACTGGACATCTCTGGGGTCACCTGTGAAGGCTAGTTTAGTTTACGTTCTCTCTCCCTGCCTCTCCCTCTGTTCAATCTTCTGATGAAAGACGAAATAACGATCCCTCTTTCGCTTTTCCCTCTTTCTCCACTGTTCTGAGGAAAAATGAAGGAATGCTCTCTTTGTCCACAGATACGGATGAGTGTGACGTGGGCAACCCATGTGGCAATGGAACCTGCACCAATGCAATTGGAGCATTTGAATGTGCGTGTGACGAGGGCTTCGAGCCGGGTCCGATGATGACATGCGAAGGTATGAACACTAACTTTTTTGCCTGATGTTTATTGCACTACTACACACTTGGCTCATAGCATTCAGTGACGATGTGTGTCCCTAACACACACAAAGGGAACACATCTGGAACTGTTTTCTCTCCTTTTCATCCTCCCTTCAGATATCAACGAGTGCTCCCAGAACCCCCTGCTGTGTGCGTTCCGCTGTGTCAACGTGGTGGGCTCCTACGAGTGTAAATGCCCCACGGGCTACGTCCTGAGAGACGACAAGAGGATGTGCAAAGGTAGGACAGGGACTCCGGTCGAACGCTCCGTGTTAGATGGAAGCGATGGAAACAAGTCATTGTTCACGTTCACCTTCTCAGCTAGCAAGGGAGGCGCCATAGAAGGGCAGGAGAGGAGAGGGGAGCGGGGGAAGAGGGGATTGGGGAGAGGGGGAAGGGGAGAGGGGAAAGGGGGAAGGGGAGAGGGAATAGGGGAGAGGGAAAGGGGGAGAGAGGATCCAGAGGCATGAGGAAGACCTCAGTATTCATGGGGGTGACTGTCAGTGAGTGTTTAGGTTACAGCTCCAAACAGACCACCAACTCAGTCTTTAAACACCTGACACACAGCTTACTAAGGGAGCAGGCGGATAGATCACACTCAGCATGCTGTGGGGTGAGTGGGCGTGCGCGGGTGTAAGCGTGCGCACGTGTGTCTGTGTGTGTGTGCTGGTCTATGAGTGCGCTTACATCCGTGCGCTGAGTGAGTGCGTTTGCCTCTCGTCTTCCAGACCAGAACGAGTGTGAGGACGGCATAGACGACTGTGCGAGCCGAGGCATGAGCTGTAAGAACCTCATCGGAACCTACATGTGCATCTGCTCCCCGGGCTACACGCGTAAGCCCAACGGAGAGGGCTGCATCGGTAAGACTCGAGCGCATCGTCCACTGCCACTGGGACCCTTCACGATTCCCCTCTGACGGTACGAAGACGTCGACCACTCTGTGTGTTTGCCTGCGTCTTTCAGATCTGAACGAGTGCGCGGCCAAGCCGGGCGTCTGTCAGAACGGCCGCTGTGAGAACACGGTGGGGAGCTACCGCTGCAGGTGTGACCAGGGATTCAGTCCCAGCCCCACCCGGACAGAGTGTATAGGTAAACACACCACGCTACACTGCCTCTCGCTGTGTCCCCTCCGTGTCACAGGCCCTATCTGGTCCACCCCTACAGCTAGCTTTTAGCTTCCGTGTGTAGGCAGCCCTCTGTCCATTCTCACATTCTCTTTGATTCTGACTCTGATCAGGAGCGGATCCCACAGTCCATCAGTCAGTCCATATGTTTTCCCCAATCTCTCCCATAATAACCCTGTGTCTTTGGAAGCAGTGCTGCACACATACAATGCTGGGCCCCAGATCTTTCCCCTGTTGATCCAGCTCTGTAGTGTAGACTTCACTGCACTGCTACGCCATGCCGCACTAATCGCACAGCACACTGACCGTTTGGGTAATCTCCCTTTTGAGGTCAAGGCCCTGTCTGCTATGGCTTGACGTCTACTTGATCGAGGGGTCATTGAGGATGGGAAAAGCTATAGGAACCACTGGGACTGATATGGGCTGGGCAGTTATTCCCCTCCACTCCCTCACTTCACTCTGCCGCCCCGCAGATATCCGTGAGGGCATGTGCTTCACGGAGGTGCTGACCACCCTGTGTCAGATGACGTCCAGCAACCGCAACATGGTGACCAAGTCCGAGTGCTGCTGTGACGGAGGCAGAGGCTGGGGCTCCAACTGTGAACTCTGCCCCCTCCCGGGCACCACCCACTACAAGAAGATGTGCCCCCTGGGGCCTGGGTACACCACAGATGGCCGAGGTAAAACACACACACACACAAACACACACACACACACACCATACGAAAAATACACTGTTCTGAATCTGAGATGTGCCAGCAGTGTCCATCAACAAGATAATAAAAAGTTGTATGTCCACTGTACACAATAGTACCTCAGTGAGCGGTCCGACTGTTTTGTTTTGTCACCTTAATGGTCCTCACTGTTTGGCCAGATATCGACGAATGTCGTGTTATGGGGAATCTGTGCAAGAATGGCCAGTGTGTCAACGCCTTGGGCTCCTACAACTGCATCTGTAAAAGTGGATACACCACGGACATCACTGGCACAGCATGTGTGGGTAAGGCTAAAATCCCACCTCTGGCTGCCCTGAGTGTCTCTACCTCTATCCTCCTACTGTTTTCCAAATCCACGCCTGTCGGCCTCATCAGGCTCTCCTTGTGGGATTTCTGGCCATGAGATCAACATCTCTTTCTCTCTGTCTTTCTCTCTCTCTCTCTCTTCCTCTCTCTTTCCTCTCTCTCTCTCTTTCCTCTCTAGATGTGGATGAGTGCATCCAGGCGCCAAAGCCTTGTAACTTCATCTGTAAGAATACAGAGGGGGGTTACCTCTGTTCCTGCCCCCGTGGATACATCCTACAAGAGGACGGCAAGAGCTGCCGAGGTGACGCAGACAAAAACACGGGACACACTCACACACACCCCTTAAGCAGCATGCGCTGACCCAGTCATGCAGAGTCTGAACAGCTCTTAGTCCAAGTCCCCTCAGATAAGTTGAGTTCAGCAGCACACAGTGTTTGGACCCGACTTGATTTCCAGAGCCAGAGGCTGGGGGAGAGCTTGGCATGCTGCCGTCCCCAGCATCCTGTTCACTTTCCCAAGTCCCTACATTTAGACTGCTGTGTATGTGTGTGTGTGTGTGTGTGTGTGCGTGCGTGTGCCCACTTGTGCGTGTTTGAGTCTTCGGGGTTTGTGACCTGCTGCATCTGGCAGCGTCGCTGCTTATCAGTGTATAATTACAAGCTTGTTTGGGAGTCTAAACAAGCGGAGTCATGATGTTATTATTTGCGGGGCCTCCCCTCTTTATTTACCATAGCCACATAGCGCCCCCCTCTCTTGCCCTCACAGCTCCCCCTGTGCTTCCGCTGTCGGCTTCATTGGCAGTTCATTTGTAGGTCACTGCCTGTAGAAAGACTGGAATTTCACTCGGTTGTAGCAGAGCAGCTCCTGCACACACACACTCTACCGCTAATCACACCAGACATTCTACTGCATACTGTACATGTTTAGAGTATGGGCATCTATACACTGTAATACACACCTAAAATACTCACAGCGGCTTTTCATCATTGTGCATCTTATTGGGTCCTTTGTGCTTTCTGAAATGAGGGATAAAATAATGGATAAACTGACGGCAACATTGTTTTGTTTCTCAGATCTGGATGAGTGTTCAACAAAACAGCACAACTGTCAGTTCCTGTGTGTCAACACAATCGGAGGGTTCACCTGCAAATGTCCTCCTGGCTTCACCCAGCACCACACTGCCTGCATCGGTAACACTGACACACACACACACACACTCAGATATTTTTACAGCCTCTTTATAAACTTAGCCACTTAAGGGAACCCTTCTTGTAAAATGCCCCTTGCCTCCCTCGCCCCTTGCCTCCATCTTGCTAGTGCTCAGCCACTCTCAGAGTTAATGGACTCAGTCTGATAGTGCACTGATCTGATTAGGCTTGACTGGATTTTGGTCATGGCAGCTTAACAATGCCTTGTTGTGGAACCTTGCCGTGGATTTCCATGGCTACCACAAAGTTTTTCCAGTCTGTAAGGCAGCTCTCATGACCTCACAGCCAATCAGAAGTGAACAAACCTGTTGCTGCCCTCTGGAGTAAGACAGGCCATTCGGACTTTTCTCCAGTATCGGTCCTAGCACAGTGACTATCCAGTCTGCAGTCTACATAGATCAGTCGGTCATACCCTGTGTTGCCCTTTAGTTTTGAATGGTTTGGACAATACTTTGTCCCTAAGATGTCCTCTTCCCGTGGTCTCAATAGACAACAATGAGTGTGCCTCCGATGCCAGCCTATGTGGCTCCAATGGTGTCTGCCAGAACAGCCCGGGGAGCTTCAACTGCGAGTGCCAGCGAGGATTCTCTTTGGACCCCAATGGACAGAGTTGTGATGGTCAGCCACACATTCATTCCTCTCCATATCAGCTGACTCGCCAAGTGAAATGGAGAAAGTTGAAGTGCTAATATATATATGTCATATGTGCGTATCTCCCTGGCAGACATGGATGAATGCGATGGCAACCACCGGTGTCAGCATGGCTGTCAGAATCTGGTGGGCGGGTATAGGTGCAGCTGTCCATCAGGATACCTGCAGCACTACCAGTGGAATCAGTGTGTGGGTGAGTGACTCTCCCCTATCTCCCCCTTACACACCCACTCACACCACCACACCCAACACCCCTCTCTGCAAGCGAACACCATGTCTTCTTCCCTTTCCCGGAGGCTCAACCTTTTCCTTCTGAGATTACGCTGAGGAAAAAAAGGATGTGGCTCCAGTAACCGGTCAAGCTCTAAAGCTGCCATCCATCACACACACCAACACGCACAAACACTCTTTTAGGCTTCTCACCACGAAGCCTTTAGCATTTGTCTAATGACCATAACATATGGTTGTGACATTCTGTACACACCAGCGATGTTTCAGTATTATGTCTGACCCGCTGTCTCTTGACTTCCCGTGAACCAGATGAGAATGAGTGCCAGAACAGTCAGGTCTGTGGGGGCGCGTCGTGTCATAACACCCTGGGGAGTTTCCGATGCCTCTGTCCCACCGGCTTCAACTATGAGCAGAAGGGAGGATGTTCTGATATCAACGAGTGCTCCTCCAGCCAAAACCCCTGCAACTATGGCTGCTCCAACACTGACGGGGGCTATCTCTGTGGCTGTCCCACTGGTTACTACCGGGCAGGTCAAGGGTATGTGTGATAAACTGCATGCCGGTGGGCGTTTCGTTTTATCTATCAGGAATAACTACCTTCATAGACATTTGCTGTATATGGTCGGGTAACTACAGTATCGATGGTGTCACGTGTTTTGTTTTCAGGCACTGTGTTTCCGGGGTAGGCTTTAGTAATGGTGGCTCCAGTCCTCTAGTCCATGGAGGGGAGACCGACGATAACTCTCTGTCTCCAGAGGCCTGCTACGACTGTAAAATCAATGGCTACCCAAAGAAGGGGCGCAAACGCCGCAGCACCAACTCAACACTAGGAGAACCCCTAGAAGATCTCACACAGGTACAGGCACACCTGTCCGTCTGTCTTTCTCTATAAGTGGACTCACTGTAGTACAGTACATCCTTTTTCATGGTTACAAAGTGTATGTCCTTTGTTAAAGAGCTTCATTTGCATATTGCATATTGCACTGTGTTTATAAAAGCTATGACACATTTTACTATGACTATGATGGCTCTCCGTTATGAAACTGCTCTCCTGCAGGTGGATCAGGAGACCATCAGCCTGGCCAGTGTGGACATCGAGGACACCTTGTTGTTCCACCTCAACATGAGTGACCTGAGCAGCAGAGATCATATACTGGAGTTTACCCCAGCCCTGTCCACCCTCACTGACCACGTGCGCTATGCCATCGACTTTGGCAACGAGGAAGGCTACTTCAGGATCAACCAGAGGGAGGGGGTGAGCTACCTGCACCTGGCCAAGAGGAAGGCGCTGCCCCCGGGAGCCTACGAGCTCCAGATCAGCAGTGTGCCTCTCTACAGGAAGGAGGAACTGGCTAAGCTGGAGGACAAACATGATAAAGACTACCTCACAGGACAGCTGGGAGACACACTGAGGATGAGGGTGCAGCTCATCCTCCATTAACCACCACAGGACTGAGGGGGGCAGACGTCACTCCTCACTGCTGGTCCAGAGTCCCATCCGCCTCTCCATCACAAGGCCAAACCTTAAGCACCAGGAGGGGGGAATGGGGTTTTGATTCTAGACCAGTGGTCAGGGGCAACTTCCTGCTCCAAGAAAGAGGGGCTCGCCACCAAAGAGACAAGGGGGGGTTGGGGAACTGCATTGTTTAATTTCCCAAAGATGATTCTACATATCAGATACAATATCTAGTAGCTCTTGATTAAAGGCCAGCTGAATCGGTGTGCATTAAAGAGCTGATGATAAAGTAAAAAAATATGGTCCTCATTACAACAGAAACTTACTTTGAATAGAGCTATAGAGCTTATGAGTAGGCTAAAGTTTGTAAGATTAGGGCTTCCGGTAAAGGTTTTGTATGATGATATGTGGAATCGAGCACGACTTTGAGGAACACATTGACTGCAAAAAGCTCTGATGTTGGGTCCTTAGTGCTTATACACAGGTGGAAGTAAAATGGTGGCACCTAACAGTCAACAGTAGCTTTGCTTCTTATTGCTTATTTGAGTGGGTTTACGAAAGCATCATTCACTTTATAGCTTTTTCCTGCTACAACTTTATCGTTTCAGATAAGTGAAGATGAGGGAAAGGGACCAAGGATGGGAAGCCACTGTAGACTATTAAGGGTTAGCCAAAGTCCAAGTCTGAATGATTCATTCTGCATATCTTAAGCTTACCAAAAATTTCCTTCTGACTAGAAATTACTCATATTTACTGGTGCTAGTAACACAACCACATAGATTTCTAAATGCACTGCACTGCTCTACAAAACAGTAGTCTAAATTCAATTGCCTCTGCAGTTCTTGAATTGTATGTGCCTTTGCAACAGAACCGAAATTAGCTCCAGTCTGTCTGCTCTCCTCTATATTAAATGTAAATTAAGTGTGTTTATACTGTAATAATCAATGCCACTTTTTTAATCTATGAAGCAAGTGTAAACTAGAGAAACCCTGTGAAAGGGGTTTGTAATGGTGCTTATAATGACCAACTACTTCCTTTGTAAACTGTGTATACATACACACATGAACACATTGTTATGATGCCAAACCTGCGCCTTCATGATTATGCACTGAGGTCTAAATGGCCGCACTCTCTCGCAAGTACAATCAGTGCCGAATCGCTATGACGATGCCAATCAGACCAGCCTTAGACACTTGTGTTCTTTGTTCACATCAGTGAGGGTTTAGTTGTAAATTCACAATAAAACATATTTTTGATGTAAATTTGTTTTTGCTTTCTCAGCAGTGGGAACACAGGCTAAGTGAAGCTTTGAACCGTTTTCCAAGGCCATTTATTTTATTGTTACATTAAAATTGGAAAGGTATGAAAGTGCTTCCTCTACCAATACCAAGACACCAAATTCATTCACATGTCTTGTCTGGTCCTCATTAGTTATTCCAGTCTAGTGCAAGTTTGACAAAATATGGTTTTGTAGCACCCCCATCTGTCAATACTGTGCAGCTGTCTAAAGATACATATATTTTTTACACCAGAAGTAATGTCAATTTGGAGCAGTTCTTCAAATTGACAAAACCAGGGTCCTGTTAACATTTAACCCATGGACACTAAGATTTATTTTGCAGGAAATATTTCAGAACAATTTCTGCTAGTGCTAGCAATTAAATCCTATCAATCTAGTTTAAAAATAAATACAAGACAACTTGAAAAACCAAGTTTATTTACACAAAATATCAATTCATACAGAATAAAACAGGACGAGGTCTCAGTTACGTCCAGTAGAGCCAAAGCCACCAGCTCCTCGCTCAGTATCATCAAGTGTCTGAAACACAGGAAGAATTGTGGACAGGGTTAACACAGAATCTACAAAAGAATAAAACGTTTACTCAAATCAGTTTATAATAATGCCAGAGCATCGATTTACTTTGCGTCAGGTGTCATGTTTGTGTGTGTGCAAAACCAAACATTGGTCTGGACAACCAATCCTTTAGAACAGTGTAGTCAGTGGATGTTAAGTACCTCCAACTGTAAAAGGTCTGGGTAGCAGATTCTTTCACAGACCAACTGGGCCACACGGTCCCCTTTTTTTACTGTTAGACAGAATGGGCACAAAAGGAGAAAACATATTGGTGTTACTATGTATGGGTAATCAAAGAAGATTTTCAAACAAATGATGGTGTGATAACATTGAATGTAAGCGCAAATTTAAGCACACCTTCAAAAGTGTCCTTGCTGAAATTAAAGAGCACAACTCCTACATTTCCTCTGTAATCCTCATCTACAACTCCAGCTGAAAAACAGACAAGATACATTTTATTACAGATAATCTAAATTTTTTCAATACCCATTATATTGGATGAATACAGACTGCAAACAACTCACCACCAACGTCAATAAAATGTTTTGCTGCCAGGCCAGACCTTGGAGCTACGGAAAAATGGAGTACTATGAACTAACCTAGTCTATTGATAAATTACTTAAAGTAAAGCAGAAACTTTCACATAAAACTACAGCCGAATGCTCGACTAAGTTATGTAGATCACAGACAAAGGCAATCCCTTACCCACTCTCCCATAGCAGCCTTTCGGAACAGCAATCTGGATATCAGTCTTCACAATGGCTTTGTCCATTGGCCCAACAGAGTAGTCGTACGCGCTGTTAGGACAAAGCATTTTGTCTTATTTAACGAACGTAACATTTACAACTTAGTAAACTAAATTATAATATAAACACCATTCATTTTTAACAGCGAACGATAATTAATTAACAAACCTGTAGAGGTCATATCCCGCAGCTTTGGAGGACCCTCGAGTAGGGACAGTAGCGTTCTTAGATAACTTGGCAAATTTTAACACAGCTTTGATGTCCCCAGATGCATTTTCAAGCTTTGCCCTCTTCAGGGGAGACACAGCTGGAGATTCTGTTACTTCTGAACAGGGCATGTTTGCAGTTAAATAAGAATAAAGCAATTAAAACAGGCCTAGAAATTTGAAAGTTTTGTGCTCCTCGACACCGTGCACACAAGACTGCCTATCTAACAAGTTTACGCGCACAACGGAACTCAAATCTCGCGCCAAATATGGTCGAAACAAAAAACACAGATAATATATACATATTTTATTTCACTGTACCACTGCTATACAAATCGATATACAAATTAGTTTGAGTAAATCTACAGTAGAATAAAACAACATTTGCAAAATAATTTACCCTTGGTAATATTTGGATAGGCGTCGCGAGAGGTTGCTCCCGGTGATGCAAGTCAAGTATTATCACATATATATCATAGAAACGTACACCAAGTAATATAATAACTTCTGAACATAGCTCCTTTGTTATCAAATATTATTTAAACTTAGTCGCTAAACTTTCTTTTTGGGAAGTTAACGTTAACTGTTCTGAGTGGAAAGATGGTTAGCAAATGACTAATGCCGAAGGCAGGGAATGTCAATGTAACGTCAAATTTGCTAGTCTACGCACGTAGCTAGCTAACGATTACGTATATCTGACCTGATTGAGTCTGTGAAACGTTCTTTTCCTGGACGAGCGTTTGAGAATGTAGGTTTAGTGTTCGTAATACGTAAGCCCGTATGCCAGCATTTGGTGAATACAACAGGTGCTTTGCTAAGACTAAGAGGGGCATATTGCGGTTGCGGCTGGCTAGCTAAACATTCAACTTAGCGTGCTAGCCTATCGCTAGCTAAAACACTTCCTGACTGCTCTCTGCAGAGCATTATGGGCACAGTGGGCATCATCATGTGACCATGTGATAAATAACGGCTATGTATTGAGCTGAAATTTACCTTAAGCTACACCGGTTGATGGCATTCGATGGCTTTTGGCAAATATGAAATGCATAGCTGTCAAATCATGCAATGAAGTCCCTCACATCACGATTAATCTTTTACAAATCTACCTGGCAAGCATTTCATTACAACAGTGCGGAATAGAATTGTATGAGGATGGTTGCTTTTTTTGTTTACCCTTACCCCCTATATGGATAGATGTGGAAGCAGTACAAGCCCCCCTGCAACACTGAGCTATGGTAGTTCAATTTATGTTGTACTGACATAATGTTCATACTGCCCCTGACATAACAAGTTATAGATCCAAAGAGAACTGTCCATCGGTTTATTGTTATTTTTTATTTTAAGGGAATCATGACAAAATATACATTGGTAATGCAATTCGATAAAAAATGAAATCGAAAAAGTGAAATAGATAAGCATAGCAATAATTTGATGTACAACCTATTTTACTTTGAATACTAGTCTGTACAGTGTGCAATAGATAAACATAATTATAATACAGGAAAACGTAACGGATCTCAAGCTAGCCGAATTTGCATTTACATGAAAGCTATACACATTATTGTTTACATTGGAACATATTAAGCTAAACAAATCCCGTTTAAATAATTTTAAAGAACTTGTATGTTCATATATTATTATTTTTAAATAATATTCATATCAAACTTTGTATTATATTACGCACAAAATATTTTCCTGTATTGTATAATATAAACATTGCACTTATTGTGCTACTCTGGCAGAGGGCAGTCTTGTCACTGCTGGTGTAACTGACATATTTCTAGGCCATGTCGGTGTTTTTGTAGTGTCCTGCCCATTGGGCAGAGTTGTCCAGGGTTATCACACATAGCTGCTTCATTATGCTGATACAACCCTAATTGTCTTCAGACATGGTCAACTAGTGAACAAGAGTGTACATGAAGTGAGATTCTCAGGAGTAGAAGGTGAGGACACTCTTGTGGTTGCCTCTAACAAGCAGTGTGGGAGGCAGGTTCTTGGTTAGGATGTCCAGCCAGGCCATGTAGAGGTGATCAGAGACAGATTCTTTGCGGGCTATTGGCATATTCCTGCAGAGACATTTTATATATAAAATATTACAAATATGTCCCTAATTACTGCTTTTCCTCAAGCCAAATACAGATAGGAATTGTATGAACACATGGCGTCAACAAGCTAGACAGCAGAGTTAAAATGTACTAATTTCTATTTGAAGCCACATAAATGTAGGACAAAAGTTCAGCAGGATCCGCATGTTTACTGAAGAGTCAGATTGAGTAGACTAATAGTGCTCTCCAGTTACAGTATACTCACACAATGACTAGGTTCGCAGCTCTAGAGTTTTCCTGCAGAAGTTCGTTCAGGCGCACCTGAAGGTTTGTCTGTGAAGAGTATAATCAGTAAGCAACCTCTGTGGCCCCATTTGCGTGTTGCCATACTAATAATATATTATGCAGATGGTTGTGTGTACGGATGTACTGGCTTTGTGAGTTAGGTTAAGCACTGTTGTAAACTGTTTTACCTTCTCGTCAAATGTGTCCAGCTCTGCATCCGAAATCTTTCCGGGATTATCTTTGCGTAGCACCTCAGCCTGTGCTTTGTCCTTGGACCCCTCGTGTAGACGGAAGGGCTCAATCATGTCCTCAAATGACTTCCAGCTATTGGAAGAATTTTATATGTTTTGATTTTATTTTAAATTTCAAGAAGCAAAATCTGTATCAAAACAAATCTAAGCTTTATGCACTATAACCATATGTCTATTTTTACAATTCCATCATGGAAGGTTAGCCTTGGACCCCAGTACAACAGTTTAATGTTTGGAATCTCCACACATCCAGCATCTGACCAAACTAAATGAATAGTCCTTCCTCATCTGGTCTTGACATATGCAATAGTATGTGATTATTGTTACATCAGGTATTCGCTAGCATTTTACTCAAAAGCATTTTGTTACCTTTCAGAGGTGGGTTTGACATTGATGTCAGAAATGACATTGATGTCATTGCATTTGATTCTGAATTTGGCCAGCAGACTCTTCATCCTGCAGGAAATATAACACTACACGCATAAGCAATTTGCTGTAATTTATTTTTTAAAGCCTCCTATTGTATTAAATGTTTGTTTTCTGTATGTCCTACTTACTCTACTTGGTCCTCCTCAGTGCGTCCAGGTTGGCCTGCAATAAAGATCCTCATCTTACAATCCTTCCACTTCTTCCTGGTGGTCAAGATGTATGGCAGCAACAGGGTCAAACCTGATGGAAAAAGGTTGTTTTACAAAGGCAACATGGAGTACAAAGAAAACATGCCCTATATTTAAAAAGATACACCTATTGTGATTTAAGAACTGCTGCTATATGCATTCCAGTAACAGCATGTGAAAAATGACAAATGTGAGAGTTTGTGTTTGACCACCTACCTCCGTCATCAAACATCCACCACACATCGATGGTGCCTTTGGGCTGTTTCTTCTGGAACTGAGTACTGGCTTCCACTAGCCTTTCATTCACCTTCACAACCTGAGGGGACTGGGGACTGGTAACCGACACTAAGAGAGTTATAAGATAGTAGGAGAGAGGAAAGGAAGGGAGAACCATACAGTGGTTAACAGGTAGCATTAAGAAGAGATGGATGAAAAGCAAGAAATGGAGAAACAGAAATGTGTGTGTGTATGGGGGGAGGGGGGGGGTGATAAAAATCAAAATGCATTATGAAGTTATACAAGCTGGAACATTATGTTCCCTCTACGAAAGTCACTACCCTACTATCTAGCTCATGTATAAGATCCGTCTCTTGTCTGGCAAAGAGACAAGTCAGTGTGCGTGTGTGAGAAAGGTTGCCAGACCCTACGTCTGTCTGGAGTAAAGGGTTGCTCTTAGAGATGTGTCAGACTGGATGCCGAAAGGGAAAGATATTGAATTACATTCTCACAGACATCTTTATGGGGAAGGTTTGATTTAATTCTACTGTGACAGAAGGGATTCCTAAACAACTTTTAAAAGGAAATGTGTATTGGTTTCATTTGTTAAATGCGTTCTATTAGTCCAATAGCTATTGGCGGGGGAAAGCTTTTTGCTCCTTGCTGTGTGTGTATGTGTGTGTGTGTGTCTATCAGTGTCTCAGTCAGAAAGTATGTGAATGGTACACTAGTGTTACAAATCTCTAATCTTAATGTTAGAACCTTATGTCAACTTTAAATTGCCCAAGGGGTTTGTCACTAGAAAACAGTGGATACCTTTGGAGGTGAGAACTTGTTTGGAGCTGTTCCTGGATTTTTTGAAGAGCCCTTTGCCTTTTTCTCCTTCCATCACCTCGTTCTCCAGGGCCAGCTGCTCCTGTTCTGCTCTCATGGCCTCGTCTGGGGGATAAATTAATGCACGTCTAACTTTTCAATCATCGTCTCTTTTTACTTGTTTTGTAAATATCTATTTCCTGGTGAATCTTTGTGCAATGTAAATACTCTCTTACGTGTATTTGAGAAGTGAAATAGTTGAATTCCTGTTTAATTAATCTGTCACTGTAGCTATGTAATTCTTGAATTTTAAATTACAGTGATTTCATGGTACTTTTGATAGGAGCTTATCATATTGCAATCTGAACTTTTATTAAACAGCATTGATTGACTTTAATCTATGGACCAAAGAGCTCTGCCTTAACAGCAGTTAATGCATGATTTGATATGCTATTAAAACACATGTAACACAAACCAATGGCCGTGAAAGACTTGGGCTTCTGTTACCTCATAGATGATAAGATGTATTGTTGTAACACTTAACACATGCTTTAAGAGAAGCCATAGCAGGCTTGTTATCGGACTCTTGCCTATGATAAATCTGCCTGCTAATTGTCCCTAATGTCATACAGATCAATACACAATAATCGACCTAAGTACACGTGTGCAGCAAATAACTTTTATGTTTGAACATACACTAGGTGTACAGTGAGTGTTGCTATGTTAAACCCACCTTCAGCCTCTATGAAATCTGACATGTCAAGTCCCTGGTTCATTCTCATGACCACTGCTCCGTACTCAAAGTCAAATGCATCGCTAGAAAAACCAAACATGACAACAGTTGATTAGACCTTGCCACAATGAGGTTTCATATGGAATTTGTATTTAAATAAGTCACTCACTGCAGTATTCCTACATAGCTTTGAACATCAGCTGGCTCTACTGTCCTCCAATCTCGCTTGAAGCCAATCATCAGAGTGTTTGGCTTCATGCGACCTAGTCCAGAACCCTGCATACAAATAGAGCACAGCATTGGTAAACATTTTAACAAGTGTACTCCAACAAGAAACACTTATGCACAGACAGTGTAACACTAGTGTTGCAGTCAATGACCAGACTAAAATTGATAACTTATCAAAACCATTGATCCTGGGGAAGAAAAGACTTATGGTCAGCTTTTTACAGCCGATGTTTATAACCGGATTTCACTGCATATCTGCCTCTGTGTGCTGGACCTATTTCAGTACAGTGTTAATCAATTATAGCTCTTAATCTTCTGCAATGTTTGAAGTTAATAATCCTGGCAATGAACTCAGGTCTTATCTCATGGCAGTGATAACCAGCGCCATAACACACGTCCACCTTGCTCCTTAACTTGCTCCTTGCTTCTACCTTAGACTTTTGTTGGAGTAATAAAAATGTTCTTGACCAGTGTTTGGGTGTCAAACTCTCTTGAGGGGTCATGGCAAATTTCTTCAAAATTAAATGTCATGACTTTACTGAATCGAGAGGTTGTATTAATTTATTCACATATGACAGATAAAACCCACCTGTAACAGGGTCTCTGCCCCTGATCGGAAGTCTTCACATGCAACAGCAGCATAGAATGCCTTGCGTTTATTCTTATTGAGCCACAGCTGGTTATTCTCCATACCGGAGTTAAGCTGCTGGACTACCTCTGCTCTTTGACCCTGGAGGGGTCACAACATGTCAGGCAGATCTAATACTATAACATAAAGTCTTTCTAAATGTGTTTTATATTTTATAAAATTATAGATGTCCCAACCTATGTCCAAGACATTTAAAATTTTCCATTTCTACCCTCATCATTTGATATCAGGTGATATTACTGGTTAATTTTGACTCATAGGCCTACGGAAATTCTGATCAGCCAGTATGAATATAATATGAATACAATGCTGAATATAGTATAACATGAATATAATACTGAATTGAATCTGTGTAAGCCAGTTAGATGTTGTTCACACTACCACATAATCAACAATTTACTTACCACAAATACTTCACATGTGAGACATAGTCCGTAGTTCTTGGTAAGAGAGTGAGCAAGGTCAAGCAGAGCTGGTCTGGTCCTTGCTGATCCAGCCAACACAAGCAACTGAGGCCTTAAGGAGAGCAATAACACCTCTGAGGACTTAGATCCATTGCACAATCCTCTCTGACACAAAGCTAACGAGACGTGCTGTTGTTTCATACCTGAAATTCTTGACATGGTCTTCTACTCCGGATAGAGACAGGGCATTGCTGATGGCACTCACAAACGTCACTGCCTGGGTGGAGGAACCCCAGTTCACGTCTACGGAGAACAACAGCGAAGGTCAAGCATAGAGACAGCATGCATGCTCCCACAGACTTGAAAAAAACAACTGAAAAAACAAAGCACTGGACACTCATTTCTTTTACCTGGTTTCTTGACCTTGACATAGACGTAGAGTAAGATCTCGATGACATAAGTTAGTAGAGCAGCCCACCAGTTAATGACAAACATGACGCCGCAGCAGAGAACGGCCCCAAATAGGGACAGCCACATGTTGTAGTACTTATATGCTGGTCTCCATCCTATTAACATCACAGATGGACAACAATCAGAACCTAAGAACAATGGACTTCATTTTTGAATTTTGTTTTTTCGCTCTTTGCTTCAATGTATTTGTGTGACAAAGATGCCCACCTGGCGACTTGGCATATGATGCATGGAAACAGGAGAAGTTGATGAGAGCATAGGATGCCAGGAAAAAGTTTGAGATGATCGGAGCAATGATGTTCAGTTGAGCTGCGGACACAAACCAGAGAACAAAAGGTCTGGCTGCAGTTGCTACTTCCAAAATCGAAATAGGTGGGAAACAGCCCGCAAAGGTTAACGGCACTGACCAATGAGGATGAAGGCTACAGCGATGACGAAGGTGAGGACATAGCCCCGAAGCGGCTCGTTGTTCTTGCCATGACCCTTGGCAAAGAAGTGCAGGGCTGAGTAGATGTTGTCTTTGCACAGAGCCTGGGGAGAGAGTCAGACATGTGTAAGTAGAAAGTGGTGGGATGACACACTTCTTTTGTATGCCTTCTTTTTGACTTTTAGTATTTTTTAACAAACCTGGAAGACTTTGGGGGCACTGACGAGCGAGGCCAGGGCAGAGGAAAGTGTGGCTGAGAATGTTCCAGCGGTAATGAGAGGACCAAATCCTGACACCATAGTCATCACCTTATGGACGGTAGAGAATAGGACACAAGAGATATTTTTGAGATGATGTAAATATTTTAGCCCAGGAGCGGAAACAATCATTTATCAAATATGGTCAAAGGTATTCATTAGTTTGAGGTTTGGACTGTGCTTTGATGTTATACCTGGAAGTTGTTCATGAGGCCAAACCTGCAGGTCTCTACAGCACAGGAGGAGAAGTCATATCCCAGCTGACAGGCTGATGCTGCTGTGCTGTTAACACAGCTCATCCCCATGGCAATGGTGTTGTTTACATTTCCTGTGGCATCACGGACAACGGTGGCAGCTGACCAATGTGAGAGATGAGTAGAACTCTTTAATGGAATTATATTTTTCTCTAAATTACAAATAGCAAGCTCGTCTCGTAACCATGTTGGAAGAATTTCTGCACAAAGTGTTTATATTTTGCTGGTGGCAGCGGAATTGTTTTTTGCTGGGTATATGCTGGTGTTGTTCAATTCTTCACAGATAATAGGTTGGCAAGGAAGTAAAATGAAAGGAAAATATTAATTTCACTTTTGTGTTCGGTTCTCATTTGCATATTCTGTGTTGGACAGAATGTGTATGCCTTTGTGTGTGTGTTTGTTGGGTGGAATTGTGGTCCAGGGTTAATTGATTCGTAAGTACGCAACATTAGTCCAGACTGCAGCAGTGCAGCATAACATGTTTTAAATAACCATAATTGGTATAAGCCTCATACAAGGTTTTTAATAGGCCTTCACTCAGATATGAATTTGAGACAGTTATTGCCCTTATTTCACAATAGCACATTTATATTTGACGTTTAAGCAATTGGATTGTAGAGGTGGAGAAGGATTGTAAAATGATAAAATGTTTTAAAGACTGAGTCAGTTCCAATTAAACACCTTACTGTACATTTCAAGGTTACCTATACGCAAAACATCCCGTGTGGGTTTTCAAAGTTGTACTCACAGACACAGAGGGCAATTGCTAGATAAGTGACTCCAGTGATGAAGATGGCAAGTAAGGTGCCTTTGGGGAGAGCAGCCGAGGCGTCCTGGAGATTGATGATTCATGATACAGGGTTAAAAAAGGCATCAATAATGATATAGTGAGGAGGTTGATAAACAGCTTTCATTTCATTTTACTAACACACCTTCAGGTCACCAGAGATGTTGGCTCCTGCCAGGATGCCCGTAGCAGCAGGGAAGAAGATGGCAAACACAGTAAAGAACGTCTCCCCGTCTCTAAACTCTGGTGGCAGGTTTTCCAAGAATATCGAAGCTATTTATTAACAAGGGAGAGAGACATGTAAATAATGACTAGTCTGTTTGTCTTTTTGTTGGTCTAAATGTATTATATTGTATGTATTATGTTTGAACAGAAGAACTAATAGTGATTTCTTACAGTCATAATTAAAGAATCCTTTTGATTTCTTGTCATCAGTGGTGGGAATGACGGTTCCCACAAACACGTTTACTATGGCCACCAACAGGATGATGAGCAGAAGGACCTGGGCCTAAAATAAGAGAAGACATAAATACTGTATGCATGTTATTGGTTCTGGCAAGATCATTTATCACAGTGGCTCAGTGGTTAGCAGGGTGGCTCAGTGGTTAGCACTGGTGCCTCACAGCAAGAAGGTACTGTGTTCAAGCCCCAACTGACCCAATGGCCTTTTTGTGTGGAGTTTGCATGCTCTCCCCGTGTTTGTGTGGGTTTCCTCCGGGTACTCCGGTTTCCTCCCACCATCAATAAACATGCTCCATTCTCCTACCAGTGCCCTGACCAGTCACTGCCATTTCACTTGGAGTTGGTCTGTGTGTCCTATGTCCTAAGCAAGTCTGTCGTAATATGTTGGGTGAGCAAGTCTGGCGCAAATTGGCTGCCGTGGTATCACTCAGACTGAGTGTTGTGTTTGATAGCTGTCGGTCCATTCGTTGTTCGTTCTGTGTAATTAATTGGCGACCAAATTGTGTAAAGCGCTTTGAGTCTCGAGAAAAGCGCTAAAAACAAAATAAAATGAATTATTATTATTATTATTATTAAGATGTTGGCTATGTTGCATGACACAACAAAAAGTCTCTTGGAGTTCAACTTTTCTGGCCTCCATCTTACCTTGGCCTCCCACTCCATCCCAGCAACTGAAATGCCCAGCAGCAGCACCACTGTAATGCAGCCGATAATCCTGATGTCATTCACCTCATCTACCATGATGGCTGAGTTCTCCTGCGAGGGGGAAAGAGTGAGCTGTTCACTATTATTCCTACCCAGCATCAGCACACAAGACACATGACAGAGTCAGAGACACTGTATGAGTAATGGCCTGCCTACTTTGAGGAGGTCCACCACAGTCTCAGCGAAGCCAACCACATACATGGCTACAGCCACTGCATTGGCAAAGGCAAAGATCAGGCCGATAGAGCCACCAAATTCTGGCCCCAAACTTCGGGATATTAAGTAGTATGCTCCGCCTAAAACATGCACATATCACACACACACACACACACACACACACACACACACACACACACACACACACACAATATTATCTTAATGCATATACCTATGGATCTTCTGTCATGCATTGTAGCAATTTATATGGAAATTCATAGAGAACAACCCCATCAAACAATGATATAATATATTCTATAAGCTTTTGTGTGTATTTCTGTCTTATATGATTGTAAAGATGTGCTGAGCTTTGCGCTCTTTATATACTCTGGCTCACCTCCTCGGACCAGTCCGTTGGTGCAGATGGCAGACATAGAAAGACATGTGACCGTAGTGACAACACAGCTCAGAAGAACGACCACAACACCAAGGCCTGCACAGGAGCAGACACGCACGCACGCACGCATGCACGCACACAGAAACACACACACACACACACACACACACACACACACACACACACACACACACACACACACACACACACACACACACACGCACACACACACACTCACACACACAGTCAGTACAGTAGCTTCCCTCCTGAAATCAATATTGCTCTTGATTTCACAATAAATCATTCACTTGTTGCAGGGACTCCATGTTTAATTCTTCACAGGGTTTTGTGGTCTGTCACAGAGAGGGGGAATTTTATTGGCTGTAAGTGTGATTTAAAATGCTGGTTATGATGAAATGAATTGTACATCCCCTGTAGTCACATCTAGCAAGACTAGTGCTGTGATGCATTTCAAACAGGCCAATAGCCCAAAAACTAACTGCAGTTTGGGATACTTGGATTTCCAATGCATCATCTAACTTTATTGAGTAACGCTGATTGGTGAAGTAGGCACTGGACACACACACACACACACACACACACACACACACACACACACGCACGCACGCACGCACGCACACATAGACACACAGTCATTATACATGCTAACTACTTCCTGCAGTTTGTCCTGGAGTAAAGAACACTGATGGCAGAACTTAGAGGGTCTTGCGTTGAGTCTTCACTCAGAGGGGTGGCACAGCGCCGTGATCCCTGCCATCCATTCTAGAGCTGTACTGACCACACAAACATTGATGTACATTTGATGAACCTGCCTGTGCTGACTTGGCAGTGGAGGTACATTGCGTTTAAAGACGTACAGCCCCAGAACCTCTGAAATTAGATTTTTTTGAGTTTTGTTCTTAGTATTACCTACATCCAGGAAACATAGTATTCAACTATTCACTCACCCCAGCCTGCCTGACCAAACACCCAAGAAAGACGGATGAACAGCATCACCCCCCAAATGTTCAGCATGCATCTCACCTGAACAAAAAGACACACAGAAGGAGTTACAGCATATAACATGATAAAGTTGGTGTACAAGGATTGAGTTAGGTTGGTTGAGCAGACTAATGGGCTTTGTTGATACGTATTGACACTGAAAATTAGATTTGAACAGCCAGGCAAGGTAACACAACCCTAGACCGGAGTGTTGTAATGACCACATCAGGCAGGCTCTTTGGCATGTCAGTGAGTGCCCCCTTAAAACCTGGCTGCAGTCTCCCAGATCCACAACCCAGTGGAAGACCTCAATGGCCCTGCCCTACTCACCAGGACACCCTTTATCCAGCCAAACTTTACAAATCCTCCATTGTTCTCGATGGGGACCACAGATTCCAGATCATCAGTGGGGGTTCCCTGACTCCCCTCTTCGTCGTCAACAGTGTCCAGCACGGATACGGATCCATTCTTCAGGCGGACAAGTTCAAAGAGAAATGAATTGATGGATGTTTATTTCATTTAATTTTATACATCAACTGATATTGCTTGTTAGTTCCTTTTTATAATGTTTACTACATACAAGACAAGTACAATCTGGGAAACAAGTCTCATGGGTCAAGCTAGTTCCTTTGCCCTCACCAGTTTATTGATCCGGATTGTGAAAGAGAAGAAACTATATGGTTTGATTATGATAGAGTTAATAAACATGTTTGCGCCATGCATTACCATGTTGTGAGCCTGTCCTTGGGGACCTATGGAGCAATTAACTATGGAGTAACTACACAAGTCAAACTGTAGGTGCAGCTGCCCATTCGTTACGGATTTTTTATTATTATTATTTGCTACATTTATTGTATTTGGTATTGAAATTACTTTAATGTCATGCAGGTTTTTATTGCACAAAATAGTCTGTTAAAACTAGCAGACTTAGGCCTTTGCTAGATTCAGGTGTACACAGGTGTTTGAGCAATGAAACATCAAGTGGGCAAGTCACTTTCTTTTCTATCTGTCTACCTTGTGTAGCTACTTTCGACGTTCCTAGCTTACTACATTCACTGTTTGTAGAAGGGGTGGCTATTTCACAAGGGTCGACAGGGCCATGGCCCTACGAGTTCAGATGTATGCAGTAATGGATAAAATATGTTTTATTAACCTTCCTGTTATCCTCAAATGTACCAACATCCTTTGTCCTTGGGGTCAATTTGACCCCAGTAATTTAAACCTTCATAAAATTCTTATTGTAATTTAAATTGTTTACCAAGTTTATGTGCCAGATACTTTATATCTCTTTGTGGACTACATAAATCTGCCTTTAATACTCGACACAATTATTTTCTGGGCTCTGTTCCACGAACAGAAGCACACAAACACACATTTATCATTTAGAATGCTCTTCAGTATGTTGCAGAGCAATTCAAAGTTTAACAATGGTCATTTTTCTGTAGAGCAAGAAACCCAATCAGGAATTGGACAGCACTGTTTTGCACTGTTCTTTTCATCAATAAAGAAATATTCAAAGGACAAGAACGTAGAATAAAAGGATTTAGCAGCAATTCTGCCCGATTTTTCTCAAGTAGAAATGTGCTGCACAAGAAACAATTGAAAAATTAGATCATACCCAAATAATTCAAGTTTCTTAGTGGCCTCAGTGGTTTTGGGCCGGCCAACCAATCACGATCAATGATGGCAGAATGAATGCTCTCATTTAATTATTATTGAACAATGAGTGGGTAGTTTTAAAGTCGCACATTGCAAAGATGAGTGGAAGCAGAATAGCATCAAGAGTTTTCATGTGGTAAAGAGCCGATGAAACACCCTTCCTCCCCAGGCCTGAACCCCACAGATACACACTCACCTTCTGAAACACATCATGAAGCTCTTGCAGGGATGGTCGGATGGCACGGTGACCACTCACACTGCCAGCGTTCCGGTAGAAGTCAATATTTGGCACCCGGTCCAGAGTGTCATGGCCAAAGGCACTGACCACCGAAGGCCGGACCTCACGGTGCTCCCCGTTAGAGTAGGCATTACCGTTGGTGGAGGCAAACGAGGTCTCCTCGTAATGTGGAGGCTCGTCGGTCGACCTGTCATAGGCAGGGTTCTCCCCTCCGAACGACCTGAACTTCTCCATCCCGATGACAGGCGGCAGTCCTCAAATAAGGCAGTCAGCAAGAGAAAATGCCTTCAGTTATTCAATGAGATTTTAGTAGACAAGATGGAAGATGAGAATATGTACACTGGCTTACACTCTTATATTCAGACTAGTCTAATTACAAATATGGAGTTGCAGTGGAATCCTTCCACTATTAAGCGTCATTCATATGGGCTGAATGTAACCTTCACCCGCAACTTTTATACCCTCTGCATCCCAGGGGAAACATAGGCAGAAAGCTATTGGCCAAGCTGTTTGGGTTTACCCTCAGGAAGTGGGAATAAGGGGTGTCAGATATGCCCTTACTTCATCCCTCAGGACACAAAGCCTCTGCTTAACGATTAACCAAGCCATAAAAGCCATTGGCGATAAAGACTCTCATGGCTTGGATTCTGCAGACTTGATTACTAATATTACAGTCAGAAGTGCAAGGATATAGCACATATTGTTCAGTTGTCTTTTATGGGGTTGTGTGTCAGTATTATTCCCTTTGGAGACGTGAATTGTCATTTGAACAATTTGAGTTATGAAGCCTTGGGTGGAAAAATTCCAAAGTGCGAGAAAAGTTTCAAGGTCAAACTATTAATGTTTTGCTATTGCTTATGTCCACACAATAAAAAGAAAAGGCCAATGAAAAAATCATCAATAAGAAAAACACTGAGAAGCCCCTTCATAAAAATAAACATCTAGAGAATGGTCATACAATGAAAGTTACAGACAAAATTAAAACCTATTCTGATCCAGCATGAATATCCTTCTAAATTTGAAGGGGTCTGTCTACCTGCTAAGAGTACATTCAAGGTGCACATTAGAGTTAATGTGATACCAGATCCTTTGCTGCAGGCCGCATGACCTTTTAAGGTGTTTTTAAAAAGCTCTTAAGAGGTAAACTTCCTTATTACGGATAATAGATTTTTATAGCCACATTAAGTGGCTCTAATGAGTCGAATGCCTTTATCTGACCTTCACAGATTTTGTTTTTACGAAGAAAGACACATGCATTTAGTTGCAGACCAACTTGAGCAAAAATTTAAATAATGGGATCTTGTGCAATTACGTGACTAGAATGCTGTGCAGCCATGAGATTACATTTTTTCCAATGAACTTCAAAAAGATTTTAAAGCATGAATTTTATGAGTTTAGTTTAAGAGAAATGCCTCACCCCCAAAGATCTAAGTCCGTTTTGCCATTTTAGCCTGAGAAATGACAAAAATAATATTTGCTGTGTAGTACATTGTACATGATAATTATTTTTTAAATTAGGTATTTTGCATTAACAAAAAAAAAAACGTATTATATGAGTGTATTCATGAGTGCACCGTACCCACTGTTAAAATGTGCAATACAGTTGCTAATATAAATTATTGTATAAATAATATACAACAGAGTTACTAAATAGTTATGAAGACTAAGTTATGTGACCATCAACTATTATAGAAGTATAAAAGTATCCAAAGGAACATTTTATGCATTTGGTTATTCCTTTCCAATGATTAAGTTAAGCATGAACGTATGTATTTATACAGTTACTCATGGAAATATACACACTATTTACGTAATTTTGATGCTGTAACATAAAGATGAATCAAGAAAATTACACAAAATAAATTGTGGTGGACATGACTTATTACTCTTATCATTACTCCCCATTGACGTGAACAGACCATATAAAATAGCTGGATAACAGCAATACAGGTCCATAGTACATATGTTAGTAAACAGACCCATTGCCCTCTGTGGCTAGGTTTGTAAGATAAGGCCCCAGCAAGGAGAACAGACTAATATAGAGGGAGACAGTCACATTATTTCAAAGAGACTTGTGCCTACATTAGGGAGGTTGTGGCTGGAAGCAGGCAGGCCAACCGAACGGAAGCTGGCTAGTGAGAGACATGTAGTAGCACCACTCAGACCCGCCTTATCAACAACACACTTTATGTGTGAGCAACTGTTCTGGCGGACGTCTACCTTTAATGAGTCTCTTTTTATCTCCCATGTGCACACACACACACACAGAAACAGACACACCCGCATACATACGAGCACATTCAAACACACACAAACACAGACACGTGCCATACTAATTTGATCTACGATCCTTCTTTCGCCCCTGGATCTCTTCCGCTCTATCTCCCCACAGTATACTATGTCTCTTATAACTTCACTCCCTTTTCATCTCTGTCGGTCTGCACTCATAAAGATAGCAGAGCAAGAGAGAAGGAGAATAATTTACCCTCCGCTAAATGCTTTGAACACAAAATTGGCAATTGTTAGAATTCTGTTGCATATGAGAGCTTCATCATCTACAGTAGGCCTATATAATTGTTTTTGCGTACACTGATCAATTTATACACTCTTTGATTGATTATCAAATAATTGCACCGACATCAGAATGATAGAATGATCAAAAACTGTTTTTCAAATAATTTAATACAATCCACATCAATCAGCTAAGAATAGATAAGATGCAGTCGTTATGATATGTCACACTAGCACACACACACACACACACACACACACACACACACACACGCGCGCGCGCACACACACGCGCGCGCGCGCACGCACGCACGCACACACACACACACACACACACACACACACACACACACACACACACACGCACACTAACACAAACCTACACAAACACAAACACATACAAACACAAGGAGACACACACACCTATAACCCATCAACAGGTGTCTTAATTTCTCTAGATGAAGGCACATTAACCCATAGGTAACAATAAGGCAGATTCACAGCACTAAGGTAAAACCCTCAAGAAGAGCACTCATTCCAAAATATCTACCCTTCCTCAGCTTGGAGGGAGGTGAGGTAAAAGGGTGTGGCCAAGGGAAAAAATGAGACATTTGCTTGACATTTTTCATAAAAATACTTCTTCCCTCATTGTATGGGGATCTTTTACTCTGTAGACAGATAGGAACAACGTGTCTCTGTCGGAGAAAACTAGCTGCGCTGAGATGACAGTTCGTCCTGGTTCCCATTCCCAACAGTTCCTTAAAGATTTCTGACTGGTCTTATCTGACAAACTTAGCCTCAATCAAACAACAACACCCACAATTGAAAGGCAAGTTCATCTGGGGACAGTTACCAGGAAGAGGGGAAATAAAACACAACTATTAAGGTAATACATGGAACTGTGACAACATATATGCACAAACACAGACAGCAAAAGTACACACAAATCTGAGAGCAATTTTGAATTAACTAAAAATCATAACAAGTTTGGTTAATCACAGTTTGATTATGTATCTCTGATTGTGTGACTACTGTAACAGGACACCATAAGACCCAATCTCTGCAATTAGCAGCACTTTACCCTTCCATGACCAACAGATTGCATTTGATTCATTTCATAAAACAGGCCCAACATAAGACAATACCCTGTATTCATTTTCAATGTATGTGCAGAACAGTTATGTGTTTGTCAAGCTAATCTTTAACACTGTTTAAATTTGGCAGAGGAATATTTTCCCTGAGACTTTAAGTCTGATTTAGATATTAATCTCAATTCTTCTCCCTTTACCCCGAAAGTGTGCAACAACAGACTTTTCCTTCTGATTCTATCAAACATTGGAGCTGTAAACAACAGAGTTAAAGGGAGTTTTAGTCAATGCTATATGAATCATTGGAGAAGGAGGATGCACACACGTCACATGAAGAAGGCTGGAGAACCTGTGGGTAAAGTCTGTGGCCGACCTGGCCAGGCACACAGCATCAGTCTCATGCTAAGGTACTGTCGCTACACATCCAGTCGGTTCGGCACTAACAGTACAACCTGAATGTACAAAGATCCAGTCTGTTGCTTCTATTCATCCCACAGAGGTTTTACTGGTGTCTAGGTGTCAGGTGCGTGGGGAGCAGGTGGAGGGTGACGTGCCTCCGTGTGTTTGTCCCCCTGTGTTAGGTGAGAGCGTACTCAAACGTCCCCTTCTCCAGCCCCTCTATGCCGTCGGACCAGTTGGACGAGGGCATACTACTGTACGGGTCCAGCAGGATCCTAAAGCACCGGACAATCAGCAGCCCCAGGAACACCAGCAGCATCCCCACAAAGGCAAACGCCGTCTTCTGCTCCAGAGTCAGGGAATGCGCCATCATGTCGTTCCCATTCATGGCAGCGAGGGAGTGGTTGTAGTGGATGCTACACATGGTAAACCTATGACCAGCCACCTCATCTCTGCTCTAACAGGGTCAGGCACTCATAAGACAGCATGCTACCTGCAGGGGAGAGATTACATGAGATGAGTGTCGGTATACTAAGTCATATTTAATCATAGCTCAGCTCACACAGATGTAAACTCTAAAATCAATTGTTTGGGCTTTGCATGATTAACATGACATACAACGTGCAGACGTTCTCCCTCTTTCTCAGGGAATTCCACTGATGTTGACAGTACACCAAATCCGGACAAAAAACCTGGAGAGATCAAGACAGGCTACATATCTTCTGCCACAACTGTACGATAATACCGAAGAACACAACTGAATCTGATTCAGGTCTGGCTAGAACTGTGGTGCAATTCATTGGAAGCCTGTTGTGCAAACATTTACATTACATCTGCCCTATATAATAATACATAGGGATATTTTAACAAAAGGTTTTCTACCTGTTGCTTGGGAGCAAAAGCTTGTCGGAAAGGATATCTCAAGCAAGACAGAAATTTACACAGACAAAACATACTGAGAGAAATCACACGGCTATGGAACCAGCATTCTTCACTATTCATACAAACCCCATCATAAAAAGGAAGTGCGTCCAAGCAGCAAGTTCTCATAAAAGCAATGGAGAAAAGGTGGATGTTCGGGGTGAGCGATAGAAAGCATCTCATTGGAGGTAAAGAAGATAGCGAGAATAGAGGGGGAAAGAGAGAGGAAGAGCAAAAGGTAAAGGTGGGTTTGTGAGTAAGTGACTGAGAGGGATAGAATGGTGAAGAGAGAAGAAGAGGAGCGCGTGCTGCAATGACAGGTGTGGTGGTGTGCGCGAGAAAGAAGAGAGAGCGGGCAGCTCACCGTCATTACTGTTTTGTCCTCACCGACCTGTTGCTGTTGTGTTTTCTACAGACCTCCTCGTCGCAACAGCACAAGCGCACGTCAAGTCTCCTATTGAGCTAGTCAGTGTCATCTTGGATTGAAGGAACCAAACCTGCCATCAACATATATAGCAAAAGAGAGGGGAATAGAGGGGGAATAAGAAATAGAGATAGAGAGAGAAAGAGAGAGAAGAGAGAAATCGTTATGGTCAAGCTGTGTCTCCTCTCAGAGCTGCTGCTTCTCTTTCCTCTCATCCCCCCCCCCCCCCCCCAGCCCTCGCTCACAGCCTCCAACTCATTGTAATTCTGCTTCTCTATCTCTCCCTCTAAAAGCATGAACGCTCGCTTCTGCTGCATGGCAACCAATTGTTACTTTCACCCAACCGGTTTCTGCTTTAGTCATTCAAAACATTACCTCTTAGCAACATTGGGATATATGGAGGGATCCAGCACAGAGAGATCGTTTCAAACTACCCCACCCTTTCAGATTGTTATTTTGCATGTCATAGCAAAATCAACCTGGCCCAGTTTGATGATGGGTCTTGTAATTGGTGCAGTTGGCTCTGATTAAATTGAATTAGCCCCCATACTAAATGCTTATGACTGCCTAAATCTGCTGAGCAAAAGATGAGAAGCCTCATTTTTAAGAGACCCGGGTGTGCCGGGGTGAAGGCAGCATAGCGTAGCAAAGCACAAACTCAGTTTTTCTAAGCTGTATAGCCTCAGGCTTAATTAGTAAGTGGAAAACAGTTATGCAGTAAAACAGTCTAATGAGTACAATCCCTGCCTATCAAGCAACATTTGACTCAGTGGAATGGAACAGATTCCAAGAATGTGGAATAGCAAAGGAAACATTATTTTCTGATTTAAGTACGTGCCACCACACATTATTCAACTCAAATAATGCCAAATAATTGGCTTTATAAGGCTTTATAATAACATACAAGAAATTACACCGCTATTAATTAAAATGAAAGACAAAGTGTGCTAAGTACGTTTCAATAGATAATTTGATGTGACAGGCAAAGTGGTAACGAATTAAACAGCCCTCGAGGATGTAAATATTTTTTCATAAGAACATGAGTTATATTAACTTTATATGTTCTTCATCAACTAAGATCGCAAAGCTTAGATCTTTTGATAGGGTCTTTAATGTGGCTCTTTGTTTGATTCACCACAAGTTTTGAAAAGTATTTAATATACCAGTTATCTTTATAAGCTTTGGCACAGGGCAGGTTTAACAGTTAACCCAGTTGCGTAAAATAAAATTTAAATCGTTAGGATAGCAGAATAAATATGGGTTTGACTTCAGCTTGAGTCTAGACATTCAGAAAAATATTTTGTTACATTTTCTGAAATGGTCTACTTCCACACCATTTGGTCTTGCATCAAGCCTTGTCTTTGGTTTTCCATGAAAACACCCTGGTTTGCTTCACGGTAAATTACATAACAGTAGCTCGACCTTTTTCAATGGAAATACAAACTACATTTTCCACATTGCTAGGCTAACATTGCATAGAAGAGCTACCACCCAAATTCTATGACATTAGTTGCAGGCAAGCTAGAGACAAATTATTAAATGATTAAACAAACTATCGGATACATTCTAATTTGAATATTTTTAAGGAACATTTTTAGTTCTAGATGCATAAATAACATTGAGGACAAAGAGTATGTTACAAATAGGTCAGGGGTTCCCCAAATCACTCAAAGGAGTCAAGAGCAAACGGAGGGGCCTTCTACAACGCATGTAAGTTAACCAGGCCCAGCATAGGGTAGGTTGCTATTCAATGTGTATATAGCTAGGACAATAAAATATTACTGGTAGAATATTGAATATTAGGGAACAAGTGTAATGATAGTAAAATATGTCTTATTTTGCCAAAAAATGCCCACGTCCAAAACCGCTGGCCAAGGATCCCACTCAAACAGATGCGGTCTATGCCGCACAGGGCCCCACAGTTCTCTTGGAGATAACACAGTCTCGCGTGAGGCCAAGATATCGCGTTGTTATGCAGCCATTCAACCATCATCAGCTAGCTAACAACGTTGAATATGGCTGACATAATATGTCTGGATTCCGACTTCGTCGATGAAAACCTAGATGAAATGACCACTACTGCAGATGCTGAACTCGACGATGTACTTCTAGCGGATGAGCCATATCAAGACTGTACCAATGGCATGAAAACGTAATTTCAATGTTTATGCGAGCCTAGTAGTAGTCAACCGAACCGTTTGCACTTGCAGCGCTGCTAACGTTAGCTAGCTAGCTAGCGAAAGCTACAAGCGCCAGAATTACCATTTGTTGCTAACGGTGATGTTAGCTTACCCAAATGGTAGTCTGCAAGATGTGTCTTGTTCATAGCTTTACACTTTGGTTTGCAATGCATCTACTGCATTTGTTCTAAATAATGTAGCTAACGTTAGCTAAATTGGATGAAACGTCATGGAATCAAGAATCACAAATTGTATAGCTAGCTAGCTAGCTTAATACATATTTGCTGTCTGGGAATTCTTGCACAAATTGGCAGTTTGCAATTGAGAAAGTTTGCCATGCAGTTAATCTAGTCTTCAGTCGCATGTTAACAGTCCTGGTAGTGACTGGTGTGGCTTGAGTGATTTGTAACGTTAGCCACGTGTAGTAGTGGGCTAAGTTCTGAAAGAAGATAATGAACGGCTTTTGTAAAGTTAGTTGGTAGTTAGTGTGTTTATTTTGAGCCGGACAGTTAACACTGCAGTTTTACATCGTCAGTAATTGTCAGATTGTAAAGATGGCATCCTACTGGTATAATCCTGACTTGTTTCCCTGTTCGTAGAGAGTCGGAAGATACCCCGGCCCTGACAGAGGAGTCGGTGCCTAAGGAGGAATCAGAGCCGATTGAAGAGGTCGGGCCAGTAGAAGAGGTCGAGCCAGTAGAAGAGGCAGAGCAGAAAGATGAGGCGGAGCCGAAAGAAGAAGCAGAGCATAAAGATGAGGCAGAGCTGAAAGAAGAAGAAGAGCCGAAAGAGAAGGCTGACCCAAATGTGAAGTCTGATCCTAAAGATAAATCCTCTAGCAACCGAAGAGGAAACCGTTACCATCCCTACAAAGACAAGCATGGTGGAGCAGGAGACAAGAAGAGCACTCACAAGAACCGGGTGTTTATTAGCAATATCCCCTATGATATGAAGTGGCAGGCTATTAAAGATCTAATGCGTGATAAAGGTAATTTATCAGGATGTTAGAAAGTCCACCCCACCCCCCTCTACCTTCTGATCTGAAGTTCTTCTCTTCTCTTTTTCTGTTACCATATGGATTATCCTGTAGTTTATAGATTGATTGGATGTTATTGAAGTACAATTGAGAATTTAGGCCACTGGATTTACTAAACTTTTCCTAAGGGTGGATAGGACACCAATTGGTATTGACATGTTTCTCTTTGTGAGATAGGTAGATGATATTGGTTACATTGTTACTTGTTTCATGGTGTTGAACGCTCCAATATGTAACCGCCGACCAGTAGTATTGACTATTGTTGAATATGATTGTGTTGCATCTATTGTAAGGTGAAACATGATTGTATGAATGACACTATTGTTTTTGGTATGCACTGATTTTTGTATGATTGGGGTAAAGCTTCTTGAGAGCTTCCAACTCATCAATGTTGAAGTTTCTGAATTTCCCAGGTTGAATGTAGCTGTGTTTTGCCTTGGCCTGTGGGTGTCATTGCCAAGAAAGGCATGGTGTTGTCTGGTGGGATGTAGGCCTGGGCTGACTGTTGATCCTTTAATGGGACTTCTCCATCTGTCGCGGCATTGCCAAGGCCATGGACAAAGTGAAGACTGGTGACTTAAATGCCTTTGTTCTCTTGGTATTTTTCCTTTGTATGTCTCATGTAGTTGGTGAGGTTACATACGTGGAGCTCTTTAAGGATGCAGAAGGAAAGTCAAGGGTAAGTGATTAGGACATTGCTGCACAAGGTTTTAAAACCCCTCAGCAGTCTCTTTTTTTATTAAGTGCTCTTTTTGGTACTGATCCTTTGGGTCTGTTTTTGCTGTTACAGAACGAGATGGGTTGTGGTTAGAGCCGTACATAGTGGCTGCAGATTGATACTTATTTGAAAGGGAGATGTCTCGTTGATTCTGGAAAAATAACTTTAATTCATGTGAAAGCAAACCTTTGTTTATGTTGGGTAGTTCCAATTGGTGTCAAAGTTTTGGAAGTTTTCAAATGGAAACATGGGTTGTTGGATTTGTGTTAATAATTTGTTTCTATCCAAATCTGAAATATTAATTGTTATTTTATATCAATTGCAAATTATCTTGTTAAAGGAACAAAGGAACAAATGTTTTCATAATTATTGAATATATTATGTTCATCTTCCAGAAAACATAACTTGCTTCTCTCTCCAGATGTTTATTAGAAAACCACACACCAAAGCTTTCTTGTTTATAAAAATGTATATTAATAATTAATCACAAATTTGTTAATGCAAATACTATGGTGAAATAATGAAGCTATGCTTTTAATTCCCGCCTAATGTTTAGCTTACTGTATGAAACAAAAAAAACTTCAGTGTAAAACGTTATAAATATTACGTCCTAAAGCATATAATATGATTTGCATGCATATTTGCATCTTAACTCTGTTATTTATGCAAAATGTTTCAGAGCAACACACCATTTTTGATCTCTAGAAATATTAAATTATGAAGCCATTTTTAATGAATGGCCAAGTTGCTTGAAAATATACACTGTAGATGTAGAAAGATTTTGTTTTCTACTTGATTCTAATTGCTTTCGTTATTTCCTCTGCTGTGGATGTTTAACACTTTCTGGAACTTCCTATGCTGCCTGATCAGGGTTGTGGGTAAGACGTTGCATTCTGTCCTAAGTTTTAACTTATTTCAGGTCAACATGACACTTTGATCCATTTGTTTCTTGTTGGTATATTTTTTAATCCTGCCTCTAGGGTTGTCGAGTTTAAAGATGAGGAGTTTGTGGCAAAAGCCATTGAAAGCATGAACAAGCATGACTTAAATGGGAGGCCACTCAACATCAAAGAGGTAAGAACTAAGTATTTAGTCTTTATCTTTTGGTGCTATGAATGAAATTACGTTTTAAGAACAATCAACTACAACTCTACAATATGCTTTGTTGGGTTTGTCAGTGATTAAAATATTGGGGCTCTGTTGTAGGACCCAGATGGTGAGCACGCACGGCGTGTGTTGCAGCGTTTGGGTGGCATGGCACAGGGAGGTCGAGGACAGGATGGAATGAACGTGCCCCCCTCCATTGCCAACAACCCAAACATCCCCCCTGAGGTCATCAACTCGCTGCAGGCCAGACGCCTGGGCACCACTGTGTTTGTGGCCAACGTAAGATCCCATTCAACATGTCTGGTCTCATTCACTTGAAATATATAGTTCTCATTGAGCTTGATGAATTGCATTGATTTGAACATTGTTTCCTCACATACACCATGGAACCCTAACATATCTGTCTATCTCAGCTGGACTTCAAGGTGGGCTGGAAGAAGCTGAAGGAGGTGTTTGGCATGGCCGGGACGGTGAAGCGGGCCGATGTGAAGGAGGACAAGGATGGAAAGAGCAGAGGAATGGGAACGGTGACTTTTGAGCAGGCTGTGGAAGCTGTACAGGCCATCTGTATCCTTTGCTGGAAAACATGAGAGATGGAAATACAAACATTTGTTTACATTTCATCTTATCCAGACAATGCATTCATCACACGATGGTTTTCTTTGTGACAAGCATTCCTCCTTAACCTAGTCCTACCAGCTATGTTTAACGGCCAGACACTATTCGACAGACAGATGCATGTAAAAATGGTATGCTTTTTAAAATGCATTCTAAACATACACTATTTAAATGTTTTCTTTTATAAGATTTAATAAGATTCATGGTTTTTGTCTTTGTGTTTCAGGATGATAAGTCTATTCCATCAGAGGATTTCCATCAGGTAGAGAAAGCTCCTCAGTTGCCAAGTAAGTACAAAGTCTTCACCTTATCAGCAAAGACAAGCAAAGTTTCTTATTATCAGTGGGGATTCATACATACTTAAGTTGAAGAAAATCCTATTTGCATGTCTGTGTACTAACCTGTTTGGGTGTGTCTGCACGTGCACAGGAGGTTTAGGGGGCATTGGAATGGGCCTGGGGCCAGGAGGGCAGCCTATCAATGCCAACCGACTGAGCGGAGGAGGAGGTCAGTAGCTTGGGAAAATAAAATTGGATTAGACAAAGACAATAGCCCAGCAAACCAAGCTGGTAGGGATGCGCTGACAAAGCCACTTCCCTTGCCTTTTCCTGGAGTATGAATCAGAGACTGACCTGATGTTCACCTAGATTCTAGCTTTTGGTAATTGAATAAATGATTCACTGTGTTCCCTGTTGCCTCTGAATAGCTTTCTGTGTCCCTCAGGTATGGATGCACCAGGCTATGGAGGAATGGGCAGACTTGGAGGAGGTAAGGTCTTTAGTGAGTCTGCCAAAACGGACATCAGCCATTCATTAAATACATCTCAATACCTACACTCTGTTAGTTCATTGCTAAAATTAGCTCTCCATACACATGAAAGTTTATTTTTGCAAAATGGTGGAAGAATACATTTAAATTGTATTTTTAGGAATGAGTGGTGGAGGATTTGGAGGCATGGAGGCCATGGGTGGCTTCGGAGGGGGAAGCAGAGACATGGGCCGGATGGGAGGTAAGGAAACAGCTCCACCTATCATTCTGTGGGACCTAGGAATACTCAAACGGGTAGCGCTCTTCAGACAATATGTACACTGATCAAACGCACCATTAGAACCACTGACGGGTGAAGTGATCATCTCGTTACGAAGGCGTTTGTCATGGTGTGGTAAATAGTAGGTCGCAAGTGAACAGTCAGTCCTGGTAGTTGATGTGTTGGAAGTTAAAACGGCAGGTTTTGTGTGGTGTTGCTGGTATGCAGTTGCTACTTACCAAAAGTGCTCCAAGGAAGGACAACTGGTGAACCGGCAACAGTGTCAAGGGCACCCAAGGCTCATTCATGCACGCAAAGGCAAGCCCCTCTGGTCCGAGCCCACAGAGGAGCTACTATAGAACAATTTGCCTAAAAAGTGAATGCTGGCTATGATAGAAAGGTGTCCGACCTCTCAGGGCCTATGCTGACCCCTGTCCACCACTGTGTGAGGTCAGAGTAGTGAGTGGAAGTTGGCTGTCAATGTAGCTTTAAATGTGATTACCTGGAACTTTCCTGGTGTTTCCTAGCGTCTGATTATATCTCCAGATATGTACCGACCAGGGATGGCCAGAGACTTCGGCCGCAGCGACATGTCCATGAGCCGGGGCTTTGGGGACTCGTTTGGAGGAATCGGTGAGCAATGCAAAGCACATTGATCTTCTTACTGTCACTCACCATCTCCCTCTTCCCTGAAGTACAGCATGACCACTGGTAGGCGAGTCCGTAGTGCCTAGTGCAGTGGAGGCATGCTTCGAGCTGTGGGGGCCTGATGAGATTTTATGTTGTGTCGAGGTGTGTACATTAATATGTAATGGCTTGCACTCTATCCCACAGGAGGAGGATTTGGAGGAGGCATGGGCATGAACAATGCTGGCATGGGGCCAATGGGGGCTGGATTAGGTACATCAACATCCCACCTATTAGATTCCTTTCATGTGGCTCCTATCACACCCCTGTCGTTGAAGTACCATGACGTAGCCCAACCCTAACCATAATTCACCATCACCCATCACTCCAAGTCTGCTTCATTTCTTCCTGCTAGTGTGTATCGTGCTGTGTGTATCTAGACCTAGGGCCTGATACCGACCTGCTTTCTTGTTACGTTGAAAACACACCAGGACTTCTGTATAAGAATGTATGCTGCACGGGTCAAAACTGTGATCTGCTCTTGTCTGTACTTGGTAGACACAGCAGAGGGGATTGTTCTGAGAGGTTTTTACTGACTGTCGATGTGGGTGCGGTCTTATATTACAGGTGGAGGAATGGGAGGCTTGGCCATGGACCGTATGGGCTCTGGTTTTGACCGTATGGGTGGAGGTATGGACATGGGCGGTGGTTTCGGAGGTTACGGAGGAGGTGGTGGTGGAGGAGGATCTGGACGCATGGGGGGAGGGATGGCCGCCAGAGGCAAGGGAGGATGCCAAATCTTTGTGCGAAATGTAAGTAGAACTTACTTGACGTTTTAAGAATGTTGTTGAACTTTCGTCACTTTAGATGGAATCAATGGTCTCTTATGCTTTCTGGCATCAAACTACAGTGTGATTTCATGTAGTATTCTCTGTGATATTTTTGCAGCTGTCTTATGATCTGACATGGCAGAAACTGAAGGAGAAGTTCAGTCAATGTGGTAAGTCTCTTATTTTATATACACACCCACCCATTGTGCTCAAATCTAGAGATTCTAATTGCAGGGAGCAGTAACACACAGGCTGATTCTTTTTTGTCTCAATAGCTGTTTGTTCCAATTGCCAGTTTAAAGAAAGGACATAGGGACACCTCAATTAAGTAATGCCATGTTATCAAGATATATTATGTGGTTAACCTTTTATGTAATAAAAATGTTAGTAAGTGCTTTTGTGCTGAGAGCTTAATCTTTGCTTCGGGTCTGTCCTTGTCTCTTGTAGGTCAAGTGATGTTTGCAGAGATTAAAATGGAGAATGGGAGGTCCAAGGGCTGTGGAACAGTCAGGTTTGACTCTCCAGAGACAGCGGAACAGGCGTGCAGAATGATGAACGGAACAAAGATCAATGGTAGAGAAGTGGACGTTCGTATAGACCGTAATGCATAGAGTCCACATAGTGAAGCTAACTCACACCCACTGTCAACCCTCTCGCCAATGCGCATTTGTTTGGTTTTAAAAAATGCATATTCCACATTTCACTGAGTAAGCTGTTTTGCAGCTATATGTGTACACCATACTGTTTATATACCATGATGACATTTTTCTCTTTTGAACTTATTTTGTAAACCTTTGTAATTTGTGGGTCATTTCATTTGAACAATTAAACTTTTTAATTTTTAAACCTGGTGTTTTCACATTTCACTGAGAAGTATTTTTTTTTATTCTGAGAGGCATTTTTTTTTGTTCTGAAGCACAATAAATTAATTAATGTAATCGCTAGAGGTTCAATTTCATTAAGGTAATAGGGATGGGGATGGTTATTGGAATAAATATTTTTGATAGAATATTTGAATAGTGATACGGCCTAAAATGCCCATCGCTAAAACGTGACAGTTATGAATTACACTTTAGGCCAGCTCTTTTGAAGGAGTATTGATTGAACTACACGTAATGTCAGGTACCATAGTTTATCAATGTTTTTCAAGCTAGTTTATGGAGATTAACTGTGTTGTAAATGTAGGTTGTTGTTTTTTGCCCAGTGAAATGTTTTTATGATGGTTACGGCAATTTAGATACCTTTAGTTTTTTTCCAGCCATGTCCTCCATCCTTTTAGGTACCTTTTGTTTTTTTCCATTCATGACTTCTTCCCTCTTCTTAAATTGCGAATTAAATTAGGAGCATCAAAGCGAAGACTTTTTTTGCTTAGGGGGTTACATTACCAACACTTAATTAGTTTTTTCCCCAGAATGAGGCAGCTGTTCCAAATAATCTGAATGTTAAATTTGTTCAGTTTATAAACAAGTTTTGTGAGAAAATTATTTATTGGAAATTACAGGATTCCAACAGAGCTAGACAGCAAGCTGGATTTATTTTGTGTGAGTTCTCTTCTCCCTCTCTGATTGTTTACGATATGACAGAACATATGAAAGGATAAGACGAGATACATTGGCACCTTTATTTCCTGAGTTAGGTCAGTAGTGGTTTTGTTTGGAGCACTGACATACATCACATTGGACCAATGCTACAGAACGTTTATCAAATCTAAACTGTTCCTTGAACAAAGCACTTCCTCAGTTTATCAGTGAGATGGAGCTAATGTTTTGAGAAGAGTAATCTCAAATTGAAAAAATGATTTTATGGTTATAGAAGAAAAAGTAATATCCTGGTCCTTATTTTGCCTACAAAAGCATTGCCAGAGCAAACTGACTCCACATACATATTTTAGTAACAGATGACCAAGGTCTATGGGACAAGTGGCCAGCACACTCTTACCATGCCTTATCTTTTAAGAGGAGTCCGGTGAAAATGCCTCAGTCTCACATTTAAGTAGAGATCTTTGGTTTCGGCTGGGTCTTGATTTCACACAATTTAGAGGCTTCCCATTCAGTCACACCTATGATTCATTTGGGTAGAGATATAAATGTCCTGGGTAGGTTCATTAGGTCTCAGTCACTGCACAGTCGGATTGGGTTGTTTCCAATAATGCCTAGTTCATACAGGATTGACACAATTGCAAAGATGATATAGGAGACGAGAGAGACAATTCCCAACTTCCAGTCCAACTTCCATCCATTCACATGTACAGCTACGAAGAGGAAGATGATGGAGAGGAGGAGAGTGGCGGAGATGAAGACCAGCCCATTGCTGTTGACCTCTACGGGGTTTTCCTTGTCCACAAAGACGGTCTGGATAAACCAAGGCAAGCCCAGACACAGCATATCAAAAACATTGGAGCCCACGATGTTTGACATGGCCATGTCCGCTTTCCCTGAGGTACATCAAAAATGTAATTAGTTTAGCCAAAACAAAAATGGTAATGGACTGAGACCTTTATTCAAGCTAAGCTGGTTTTGGAGACATTTGAGGTAACCATTGTGTGATAGGAAAATGGAACAGCAGTTACCCTCTCTAGCCACCATGACACTGGCTATTGTATCAGGTATACTGGTACCAGCAGCCAGAAGAGTCAGACCCATTACTGTGTCTGGGATGCCCAAGGTCTCTCCTGTATGCGGAAGTAGAGTTGAATTAAAGTCTAATTTACAACATGCAAGTTAAGGGGATGAGCCAATGCATTTAGCACTAGATTCCTGTTGTGTTCTGATTAGACGACGACAGCCACACACACACACATCTCTTCTTATTCTACCCTGGCATATCGCATGCATGTCTTTAGGTGCTACTATAGAACATTGCTGGAGGGAAACACTCATGAACAAGCATTTCCATTGACTGTTCACAGGCCATTGGGCCCCAGTAGTACCTGATCTTTCCCTACATTCCCATGTGATCATTTTTTAAGACCAAGGAATAATAATCCTATTATACTCCACTGCGTCTACTACCGTCACATGAGAGCTGCCCGTGTAGTCTGGCCATAGGTCAGTTATATGGCTTCCTTTCTCCGATGGCATTGGAGCAGATTGAAAGGTAAGCTGGTCCTAGACCTGTGCCTGTGGGCTGCGGCTAGCTCACATGACTGTGTGAAAAGTGCGGGTTGAAGTGGGCAGGCTTAATCCTGCTAGGGTTGGCGGGGCCGATGTCTGAGCGCACGGTCCACTGGAGCCCCACTAAACCCCCAGGACAATGGCATTTCAGGAATCAGCCAGCAGACCAACATGTGATTCCTCTCAAAATATCCAACATGTCTCACACATTTCAAATACTTCTGAAAAGTTTAATCATTTGAAAAGAAAGCTGTACAAGGGATTGCCTGACTCATGATGAATAAAAGATTATTCTTGAGCAATACGTTTGATCATTGAAGGTGAGTTCACCAGCCCTGCCAGAAGAACATGAATGCAGACAGACATTATGTTATGGCAAAGCTATTTTTACTCTACACATTATTAGGCTCAATGTATAATATAATATCCTTAGGATTTTAAACTTCTAAAACTATTGTGCTGGTATATTCTGAACATAAAGGTACTTAAAAAACGTATTTACCGACAATGGTGACCATCCACACCAGAAGGTATGTGAAAGCTGAAATCCAAACAGCTGACATGAGAAAGGTTACCATGAACCACTTCTTCCAGAACCTTCTCCTGCAATCTGGAATGGTCAGGAACAGGAGAATGATGACAGGCAGAGATAGAACCCAGAGAATCCGCTTCAGATCGTTTTCCGGCATCGCGAAAACACTCTTATGAGCTGGGGTGCATACAAAATGACACAGAAAGACAGACAGACCAGATGGAATATACTGTAAATACAATTCATCACAACCCAATAGGCTTCTTCTTACTTTGAGCGCATGAAGTCCTAAATTATGCGTTGAAGGAGACAAAGGGCCACTGCGTCCCATGTAAAGGAGCTGTTACCTTCAGGGATTTCATTGAGGCCATGCAGGCTGAGGGAGAGATGGGAATAGCCGGAGTCATCCTGGAAAATTCCACTGTCCGATCGGGACCGTCGGTGAACTCTCAGGCCGGTGTCCTCGCTCCAGCCCATCAGTGACTGTGTCTCCCTGCCTTCTCCAGGGCCTTTCCCCACACAGGTGCAGCAGGGACTGAACTTCCTCAGGACAAACTCACTGATGCGTATGTCAAAGCACAGAACCACTATGTATAACCCATACACCAGCAGCAGACAGGCAGCATCATACCTGGGAAGGAGACATTCAAAATGATTGGCAATAACAAATTAACAACTACCATTCAGTTGAATAATTAATAATGTGTGCAATTTCTGTACAGAACCTTCTTTATATTTCTCTACTTTTTCTTCCCTTCCCTTAACAGTAAACGAATAAGTGTTGGCACTGTTTGTGTAAATAGGTGAAATGGAACATAACTTTAGTAAGATTCCATAAACCAGAAGCGGGACGGCTTTGTAGAGCAATAAGGATTTTGATGAGCTGTATTTTGCCGCATGACTTTGAAGTACAATATTGTAAAGAGTAAGGAAGCATAGTAAACACTTATGTGAATAGACACACAAACTCAAACAAAAACTCACCAGTACACCCTGTTATCGGAGATGATGGCAATAACAGCAGAGACACTGATGGCGTATGCCAGGCAGTCCCTGAACATTGGCCAACAGGTAAGGCGGCCCACCTACACGAGAAAACAGGCAATTTCTTAATAGATAACAGCTCCCAAAATAGAACATCTCTTTGGCCATGACCTACACAAGCAACCTCTGACATACAGTAAATTGTTATTATGTGGGTGAGTTGTTTATGGCTAGTTGGGTAATCCAGTGTGTCTGCATAGAAACCAGAATTTATGTATGTGTGCGTACCGCAGAGGTCAAGAGTCCGCATGCAGCACAGATCCCCAGGAGGTTGTAGACTGCTGATCCTACGATGGTACTCACCCCGATGTCGCCCTTAGTTACAAAAACACCTGGAACACATGAAACAGCTACCTAGTTGGCTGAATGACAACGATGGTAGTCGAGCAGTAGTCAATGAAGGGAGAACTCTGGTGGTTATAGTGACTGTCTAATAGGATCATTACCAAGAAAAGCTGTGACCAGTTCAGGTGCCGAGCTGCCAGCTGCCATAAATGTTGCTCCTGCTACATCCTGAGACAAGCCCAGGCCTTAGCAGAAAAACAGACAGGCAGGACTTCTACTAATAACTATTAACATCTTACACACAGAAAGTTTAGCAAAAAGCCAAACACACACACAACGGTACTGTTGGTTCACCTACGTTCACTGATAACTTCCAAGGATGGTAAAAAGTAATCATCACAAACTATTGCAACGGCCAAAAACATGTAGAAAATGATTATAAAATAAATAACGAGCCCTCCATCCTTTCTCTCCTGTACAGTGAAGAAGCCCTCAGGAAACTCAGATGACTGTGACGAGATACACTCGGTTTCATTCTCTAAAAGAATAAGAACAGAACCATGAGATAAATAGTACGACACCATTTTCACTCTACTTATTTACAATTCAGCACAGATGTATAATTCAACAAAGGATTTAATCTAGATCTAAAGTAATTATATGGCACATTACTTAATTTCCCACAAATTAGAATTACTAAAATAGTGTGACAGCTTGGATCATTGATAATTTACAGTTACTTACCAAGAGCGCGTCGTACTCTTGCTGAATGGGAATCCTGAACTATAGCAGTAAATGATACAATATGAATAGTGCAATACAAAACTAAAACTAAGCCTAAAAAATAAGGTATAAAATCTTTCCGCTTCTTCTGGTTGGTAACTTTATACATGATCATCTAGTATGACAACACTGAAATCTTAATGTGTCATGGAGATTTTACACTAAACCTGTTGCATGCAGCATGGGCCCTGCATCTACCACTGCATTATGACTGTAAAGCACAAGAGAGATTATTAGGGAGTAAAGCATCCTTTAAGACCTAGCTCTACCAAGAAGGGGTGATCACGGGACAAAATACATTCCACTTGAGCACACAGCTCCTGCCCTCGGGATGCATAACTGCGTCAATCCCCGGGGATGAGCGATTAAAATAATGAAGAATAAAATATAACCTAACAACAACAGTTAATATGTTTAATTAGACATGATTATTTATCAGCATCATTAGAGTTATACAAATAATAACTATTTTAGCGTATCTTCACGAGGTGTACGCCAAAGATACGCTGCATAGTAAACTTGAATGTATGTATTGCTCAAATGTTTGTCTAACAATCCTGATAAAACCTAGAATTAAACAAGATAGGCGCATATTAAACGTCCGACATTCATTGGTCTGTTAATATACCAATGGGGCCTAACCAATTTCAACCTTCTACAATTTACATGCTTAATTGGGTAGACATAGCCATATAAAAACAAACCACAAATGAATTATGCTTAAATAATCTTTTTTTCCTAACTTGCAGAACACGGTAGAGAACAGATGATGGAAAAAATGATTATGTGGCCGTCTGGAGGGTAATGGAAAATGATCCACTTAAAACATTTATTGAGGTTATAGCCTACTGTAACCAGCATGTGGATCGTTGACTTTATGTTAATAACGTGAATTTGGTCGGCGCAGATGAGTTGCATGGATTTCTGGCCACAACGGTAGGCCTATTGTTTCTTTAAAATGATAGAGCCTAAAGGCCAGTGAGTTCATACAGTCAAACGCTGCGTTTCAAATCGCATACTACTACTTTTTTCTTTCAGTAGGTACTTCAGCTGCAAAGTATGTTCTGTTGCATGCATTTTTGGCATGGGCCTACTGCATTTGACATACAATGTATGGGGACATACTAAATCTTTTTTTGGCTCACTAGTAGTATTGCGTAGGCTATAGTAGAATGCTGCCTAGCATCCTTATCATGCAGCAAATACTCGAACTTTGCCATGAAGATTCAACATTTATTCAGCATGCACTACTCTAAACCTACGAGTAAGATTGTGCTGCGCTCTGTGAAAAATATTAAATAATGAATAAATATTGTATATGTTATTTCCCAAATTGATCCTACATTAGCATTATTTTATGGCCCAATGTTGGCCGACTGTTTTGTTTAGATGATTGGAGGGTTCAAAGGGCGTGCTCAAAAACAATAATAATAAAAAAGAACAGAATATATTTAGTTTAGGCTACTTACTGAAATTATAACTGGTTGCAGTAATTTTGTTGTCAATTTGATCAATATAATTTCATGCAGAACCGCTTACATTTTGACCTGTGACGCCTCCACGTGGTGGATTGGAAAAACTAAATTTCTGTATACTTTGAGGCTAGGTTTTTAGATTTCCAGCATGTCACGGTCAAGTACATTAATTGATTCATTTCTGAAATATTAAGATCTGGATGTAGACTGGGGAATTTATGTACATATAAATAATTTATATATTTCATATATTGGGTAAACTTTCTGACCTATCTGGTGCAACCATCAAGTGTTTGTATGTGCAGGTGTTTTATTGGTTGCAATAGTTATTGAATAACAAGCTTTTTGAAGTTTTCTTGGATATTGTTGATTTAGGATCTAGGGAATACTATAGAGTATCTCCTATATGTTTTTATCATAAAGAGATTAGGTTCTCTTATAATGAAAGTATGCCTATACAAATCAATAATTCCTTAATGTGGGAGTGTGTGTATGTGTTTGACAAACATATGCTGTCCCAGTCTACGGAATTATGGTTTTATGTTGGCATGCTCATAAAACAGGAGAGAACTACATCTTTTCATGACAAAAACACATAGAAGAAAACATATTCAAACCATATACAATACACAGTGAGTTCTGTAGTCTCCTTCTCCTGGGTGTGTTTGTATATATGTGATAGCAACACATGGTATGAGGAAGTACTTTATACTGCCAACAATGTTAATTTTTTATTACTTATTCTGCGTGGTCATCCATCAAATGACTGCCTGTTATCATTAGTGATAAACTAGAATGAAGCAAGTCATTGGTGGTAAGGAAGAAGGATATTATTTCTTTTACGATTGGGTGTATCCCTCTACGTAACGACTTGTTTTACAAGAGCCACTCTATTTTTGACCTATGTCCATGGAACTTTCCTTATCATATACTAATCCAGTGTTCCATATTGTGGGCTGCGCCTTTACCCAACCAGTCAACAATCCCAGCGCCGGGGATCCTTAAGATATTTTTTTTTTGTTGCATATCTACATGTCAAATGCCAGCACAAAGCCCAATTGTAGGTGTGTTGTAGAGCAGTGTTCAAGGTCCAGTAAGATAAGGAGAGGTGGATAGCTGACGCAGACTCTGTGTTAGGTTACCAAAGGCTGCTATCTGATTACCATCGACAGCAGGTAGAGAGAGGCACTCAGATAACTGTGTAAGTACTCCGCAACTAGAGCCTAACACATACTAACCAAAACTTGAAACTCAACAAGCTCCGAAAAGGACATTTTGTAGCTGTGGGGAGAACAGCATTACTATGGGTAAAAAAGACGATCTACTTCTCCTATCCGTGGTTTGTTTGTTAGGGCTTGTCCAGTGCTCGGGGGCAATGCTTTACTGGACAGCCTATTTGGGCATTCGTTTTTTGGATGGTAACCAGACAGTGGATCGTACCTGTGAGTGTGGGGTGTATGGCAGTAGCTCTCCCCTGAAGGAGGCCTTAGGCCAGGTGGTTGTGCCCAGCTTTGATCCTCTGGGCTGTGGCACAGACCCTGTCTACAGCCCTCCAACCGACAACACAAGCTGGATAGCCCTGGTAAAGCGGGGGAACTGCACTTTTGGGGACAAGATCAATGCAGCCAAGCGCCAGGGGGCCTCTGCTGTCGTCGTCTACAATGAGGATGGGAAAGGGAATAGCACCAGTTACATGCAACATGATGACGCCCAGTATATTGTGGCTATTATGATTGGGAACATCCTGGGCAAGTACATAGTCAACCTGGTAAAGGAAAAGGTGGAGGTTACGATGGAGGTTGCCGTGGGGACCCCCCACGGACCGTGGATGGACACCTATTGGCTTTACTTTATGTCCATTGGCTTCTTTGTGGTCACAGCCGCCTCCATTGCCTACTTTGTGTTTGTCTCTGTCCAGCGTCTCCACAACATGCGAGTAGTTAGGAAGGCTCTGCTACGGCTCAAGACCGAGGCGAAGAAGGCAATTAGTCACCTGGAGGTGCGCACGCTGAAGCGGGGGGACGAGGAGACAAACTCTGAGTCCCACACCTGTGCTGTCTGCATCGACTCCTACAAAGCAGGCGATGTGGTGACGGTGCTCACCTGCGACCACTTTTTCCACAAGGCCTGCATTGAGCCCTGGCTGCTGGAGAAGAGGACCTGCCCCATGTGCAAGTGTGACATCCTGAAGGCCCTGGGAGTGGAGGAGGAGCCTGAGGAGCAGGCCAGTTCCTCCATGCCACCACCAGATGTCCCTGTGGTGACAGTGTCTGGAGGGCAGGCACTCTATGAGGTGCCTCTGAACGAGCCAGCCACCCCTGGCCCAGTGAGAGCCATGGCCTGGGAAGAACCCCAGCCGCATCTGTATGACAACATGGCCTTTGAAGGAGACTCACCAGATCCCCAAAGGCTAAACAACAACAACACACACATAGTATGAACAATGATCCATAAACGGTGTTAAGTTGAAATGGTGTTTGAGTCTGTAATATCCCAGAATATTATGGCGGCAGCGGAATCCATTTTAACTTGTCACAATGACAATAACAAAAAGAGTTATGATGCAAATAGTGTACACAACCAATATAACTTATTGGCTTTACAGGATGACTGAACTCCATGAATGGTAATGTTTTGTTTTGATCAAATCATTTGGCTGAAGGACTGTACTCCCGAAATATTATAATATATTTTTGATAAAAATCTTTTGGCAATCTACAAGGCCCATTTTTGGGGGGGTGGGGTTGAGCTGAATCAAAAATATTCTAAGCAATCGATGCTAAGAGGTAATGTCAAAGGACCACCATCACTCTAATTCTTGTCTTGCACAATAAATCTTATGAAGTTTTGACTTGACAAGTTTCGGGACGTAAAATCTTGTTACTGTTTTCTTTCCAAAATAAATTCTCTTGAATTATGGTAGCACTTGGTTTGTTTAGTTGATGCTGGCTGTATATTTCTCTATGTAATCAGTATCTTCATTGTTATTTAGAGTCTACTGATTACTAAAGTCCACTACTTGGATGAATAAGATCTGTTCTGTAATGAATCACATTGATGTTTGTTAAAATACAATAAATCCCTCAAAATGAGGACAATAATGTGTAGCTCGCAGTGTGTTTGTGTTTGTGTGCTTAGTGCAATAAGATCATGTCGTGTGTGTGTGTTTTTTGTATGTGTGAGTGTTTTTGTGCGTGTGTATGTCTGTGTGTAAAGTATTGCTTCCCATTTCCAGTAATGATAATTAGATCAGAGTTACTTGTGCCTGCTGGAGACGAGAGCCTCCAATTATCCCCTGTTAGGAGTCCATATTCTCCAGCCTCCAGTTAAAGTCGTATAATCACCTTCCGCCCAGAAGAGGCTGGGCCAGTGGGTTGTGCAACTGGGTGGCAGAGGAGAGGAGAGAAGAGTGGACCCCCCGGTATGGCGCTAATAGAACCAAGCTGCTAATGACCAGGGGTGACAGAGCCCCTTCTCTCACCAGGCACGGCATGCGTGGCATGGGTCTGTTGAGTTCCCAACACCCCCTGCCCACCCCTCCTCCTCCTCCTCCTCTCCCTCATCCTCCTCCTCCTCCTCCTCCTCACCCTCCTCCTCCTCCTCCTCCTCCTCCTCCTCCTCCTCCAGGATTAAACTTTCCCTCTCCTGGCCCCTTCCCTTCCAAATTCATTTATAAACTTGTTTTTCTTTTTTCTTTCTTTTTTCTCTCCCCACTTCCCTGTGACGGACCCATACTGTCTGTCCTCCCACTTTTCCATTCCAGTCCCATCCCCCCTTTCTTTTTCTTTTTCGGCCTCGCACTCCCCCCCCCTCACCGTGCCTCTGCTCCAGTACTATCCAGCCTCTTGGCTTGTCCTGGCAGCCCAAGGTCGTAGCCCTCTGTAGTGGGCTGTGATAAATTCACAAGTCCTCGGGCTACAGGGGGAGGTTGTGAGGCCTGGGAACCACTTTAAAGCCCTTCTCTAAGGCCGGGCGTTAAAGAGACATAAAAGATTGAATGGTTAGCTGAGAGCAGTACCATACATGTTCCAATTAGACAGGCTATTTTCTCCCATAGCACTCCCCCCCCCCCCACCCCCTCTCATCCTCCTGTCTTCCGCTGGTTGTGCTGGATAACAGGCATATAGTGTTGGGCGAGGCATTCAGGGGTCAGATGGTTATGGCGATATCACTCTCAGACCCAGAATCAATAAGGAGTTAACTGGCCAGGCTTGGAACAACTACCACTAGGCGAGATGTTTTCTATTGCAACGGCTGATTTATTGAGGCTGTTAAAGTTAAAATGGAGTCTAAATGCATTCATATAATTGCATGTGGCCAGTTAGTTGGGCTGTCATACCCAGTCCGACCTTCCATACAAGATAGGAGTCAAGTTCATATATTTGCCCTAAGAGACGTGATAGTCAGCACTTCTTTGCTTCTTTCAATATGTGAGGACAGCCTTAAACTGGAGACAGTTGATAATAGAGTTGTTTTGTATGGAAGTCATGTAGAATACACTGTACAGCAGTCATGTAAATAGTGACATCTAGTGGATAGGACTACCAAATATGCATGACTACTGTATACATTTAAGGACACAGATGTAATGCTGCATTATTACATCCATCCTCTCATCCTTTGCATTTGACTTCATTTTATTGAAAAAGTTTTCCAAAACTTACAGATTGGCAGAGCTATCATTTGGGAGCGGAAAGGAAAGTCTAATTATTAAACTAACTACTGATTTGGACAGGCTAGTCCATTTAAAAAGAAGATTTGTCTGTGTGTGAGTGCGTGTGCATGTCTGGGTGTGTTGGGTGCTTGTGTGTGTGTGTGTGTATGTGTGTGTCAGTGTGTGATTCGTGCTGGGCGCAGTTCAGCCCACAGAAAGCCATTCTAATTAAATCGACAGTGGGCCTGCTCGTCTCCGACTCTTTGAGTAATTATCTTAATGAAGGAGGGGAAATGTGATTAGGGAAGTACAGCAGGAGAGGCTACTGAATCCCTTTGGTGGATGAATGGTTCATAAAACATGGCTTGCATATACAGCTTCTAAAGCAGTGCACTGGTCCAGCTAATGCCAGGGTACTAGACAGGCACAGCTCCTCCTCAGCAGGGGACTCCACATGTGTGAAAACCAAAGTCAAATCATCTGTAATTGGACCCCACTTTCTTTGCCTGTGTTTTCACATCTATGCAGATGTGACATGAATAAGTAAAAAATAATAGCATGATGCTAAAGAAGGAAATTACCGAAAGACCTTTTGTTTTAAAAGTGTTCACACATTTAGCGTGTGTGTAAATGTCTGTCTCTATGTTTGTGTGTGTGTGTGTGTGTGTGTGTGTGTGTGTGTGTGTGTGTGTGTTTATGTGTGAGTGTGTGTGTGTTGCTGGGCTCCTGGCTGGTAGATGTTATCACACCAGTCCTCTTGACCCCTGTGAGTTCTAACTGAGGCTCGTCCTTCCTGTCGTCTGTTGTTGTAACCCGGGACAGATCCGATCCCACCGAGCACCTAAACACACATCAGGCATCAGAGCAGGGACAATACATCTCTTATCCCTTTTTATTGTCCCCCTTCTTTGTCCTGTCGTCCTGCCCTTCAGCCCCCTTGTTTGCCCTTGTTTCCTCCTGACAGACAGCTAAAGGGGGGAGATGGCAGGGGCTTTGTTTTAAATAGCCGAGTAACACAGGAGGATGTCTCAGGGCCTATAGAGGAAAGAACACCTCCTACGCAGCAGTAGCAGCAGCAAAATGGCCATCTCTCACTCAAGACGGTTTTGTGTCGGAGGAAGTAATGTCATGCTCATGTCCCAGCCGAACAGCACAACTGTCAGCACCTGTCTACAATGGCGAGCCTTCCTTATTTCGTTGTTTTTCCTCTGCTAACCTTTTTTGGATTCCATCCTGGAGGCAGGCGTATCAATGTGGAGTCATTTCCAGAGCTAGACTCTGCTGTATGCTCTGTTTGCTTTTACTGCCCCCTCGGACTCAGTGGGCCGAAGACCGCCATCTTCTGGAGATAATGTTGATACGGTGGGAATGGCCCCATAACAGAGCTACCCAGCTGTGGCATTCATGATTTTATGGATGAGTAACAGGCCAAACTATGTCATTTAGAGGGGGATTTATTTTAGCTGCGCTCGCGCCGAAATGAGCGTGTACTATAGCTCCGTGCCATTTATCGGTAGCCTCCCTCCCACAGTGGTTAAAGGGCTTTCGCCCTCGTTGCTGATCTGCTCACTCCCTCTGTAGGCTGACTCCAAGCTGGAGACCTTTTAGACAATAATAGCAGGACTAAAAGACAGGCCTTTGAAAGTGTTACTTAGTGGGCCAAGCTGTAAGAGTGTGTGGGAGAGAAGGGCTGGCGGAGGTCTGAGGGTGTTTCATCTGTGTTTTTGATCAGAGGCACCCCTCATTGTCTTGCTGCAGACAAATCACTGCAATTTCCTATTCCGTACTTCTACAAAAGGGTCTCCATTGAAATTCATCAGACTGTTATAGGCGGATGCAATTAAAGCACACACACACTCACACACACACAGAGACAAAGACACACACAAGCACATTTGTAAATGGCAGGGAAACCTTTTGATGGAGAAACTAAGATGTCTGCTTGAAGGGTCTTAGGGCCTTGCTTGTGTTCAAAGTCAGCCTCAGCAGACGTCTGTCAAAAACGTTCAGTTTATTTGATACCATGCAATAAGTACAATGGACACCATGGGATTTGCACTATTGTAGCTATTTAATTGTGGGTACGAGCAACAAACAACAACGTGTAAAGGCCACATTGTAAAATAGCTACTGAGTAGAACATAATTTGTTATGCACTTGGGCCATGTTTCAATAGTGCTTGTTCCCATGACTTAGAGATTTAGTTGAAACTTTTAAAAAGCCTGTCAATCAGCTGTAAAACTGGACTCAATCCATTTAGCTCTAAAAGCCCAAACCGTAAAAGCTTCGCTCTTATGTCAATATGTGCGTGTGACTTGTTTGTATGCTTCTGTGTGTTTCCGTGTCAGTGTGTGTGTGTGAGAGAGAGAGAGAGAGAGAGAGAGAGAGAGAGAGAGAGAGAGCGAATTTGCTGTATCACAGCAGCCTATCCATCAAGTCTGGTTAACTCCTACTGAGAGCCTGTTGCCTGTGGCGACTAATTAATGACCCATTTGCTTGATTGCAGTGAGCTGGGGGCAGATAGGGGTACAGGGATGTGGAGAGCAGTGAACATGAGGTGAGAGAGAGAACGGAGGCAGGTGGCTAAATGTTTTTCTCAGTTTGAAGAACACCCACAAGGAAAAATTCAGTGTATATATGGAGAGAGACAGAGAGAGATCAGAGCCTGGTCTGAGGTAGTGCTTTCCACAGGCACAGGCTTTTCCACACTCACTTGTGTTTGGACAGCTACTTTTACTTTGGGAAAAATGAGATTAAAAAGCCTAGCGTGGTCTCACTGAAATCACTTTTTAATGCTGCCGCATAATTTGCTCTGGGCTGTTTTTCCCCCCCATTCATATTCATATCTAGCGGGGGGATTGGGCAAGTTAGATTGTTTTTGGTCCTTTTTTAGACATAATACCTAAAGTCAAACTATGTAGTGGCGACATACAACATGTGACTAGTTTAGTGTGATTGTATAACCACTAACTTCATACAATTACATTTGAAAGTGTTTCTTTTGATCCGCTTCATCGATTTTCACAGGTGACAAAGGGGAGGACAATGCCTCGGCAGCTCTTTAGACACCAATTTTACTGGCTTCTACAAAACACGTTTAAAGCCCTGTCCTGGGGGGCTGACATTGTGCATGTGCAGTAAATAAAGCCCCCAGGCTCTTTGTCTTACCCTGCTGGCCTGGTGGGGTCGTGCCTTGGTCTGGTTGTGTGTGTGTGTGCGTGTCACTCGTCTCCATTGTGCTGCCGGAGGTTTTGTTTGTGCCCATTGTGATGCGTGAGAGGCGGGAGAGGGGCTGCTCGGCCCTCTGTCCCTGAGTCAGCTGTCCTGAGCAGGGGGCACACTGACCACAGTCCACACCTTTCACCCTGACCATCTGCCACAGCCCTATGGCGTTGGCTGGCCATTTCGTGGACAGTCTGTGGGGTGCCTTTTGGTTCACCAATAGGCTGGAGCTCTTTTAGAGCCCTTTTAATGTCCAATTCGTGGTTAAACACCCCGGCATTGATTGATGTTGTCTGCTGGTGTTTAACGACCAGTTCCATATGGCAAGTGTTAGAGTATCTACTTTAATGTTCCATTGTTCGATCCATATTTCCTCTTGTTGTCCCGTCCAGGGAGGTTGGCTGCCGTGTCGAGGGCTTTCGTGATGGAATGACGAGCGGTGGAAACAGGGACATCATGGGGTTTGATTTGTAGCCCATGGAGATTGCCCATGCATGGCACACATCCTGTGTCTACCTCTGAGGCCGTTCAGGATTTCTTTCTTTTTCCTCAAGCTCTCTGCGATAAACAAAGTGAAACAACACAGGAGAATTTCCTTTTGTTTATTAAAACTGGTTGATTAAGTGTATAGTATAGTGCAGACGCCTGCATCTCACCACAGGAGGTGAATAAACATGATCGTGTTAAAATCAAATGAATAAATTTTTTACGATTAAAAGCGGCCAATAATATATGGAATAATATAGAATAATAATATATGGAATATGGAATAATAAGCAAATAATCATTACATAGGTTCATTTTCTTTTGTGATTTTTGAAAAAAGAAATATACAGTATAACATAAGCTAAATTCATGAACTTCCCTTTAGGAATTGTGACTTTTGTTAAAAAAAAATAAAGGTTGATAATGAAATGGTCACATTATTTTGGCCATGAGCTGTGTATTCTATCTTGTCACATGTTCAATTAACCAGCCCTGTTTTTCTTTGCTTCTGTAAATGTACAAGTTATGTTGCGTTCTGGTGAGATGGTGAAGGCTCTCAGTCTATTGTAGAATGGGACAATGGGGGGGTTTTGTTGTTGGGGGGGAGAAAGACATTGTCCTGCTGGTCTGTGTGTGCAGGAAGGATTACAACCCCAGTAAAGGTTCCTTTGTGTGACCAGGGGAGAGGCATAACGGGGCCTGGGCTCAGACTGAGGCTAGTGCTCGGCCTAGCACTGAGGGCTAAAGGCAGGAGAGGGAGCCTCTTGGCAGAAAGGTGGGATCCCATAAAGAAGAAGGACTGTTTCAGTGTGTACGTACACCCAGGCGAGTGTACCCTCAGGCGGGGGGAACAGGATCCTCCTGACACCAAAGACAGAGGCACTTGACTGGGTTTGTTTGTGTACACCATGTCTCAACCACAGCCAGCCACCACACTCAGGATGCTGCACTGTGGTCCTGATAGTGAGCTACTCTGTGGTTAGCTAAAGGGGAGAGAAGCCGCTGGTCATATGATCTATAGGAACGGAATCCCCGTGCATCACACACAGTTGGTTGAATTATTTGTATGATATGAAATCTGGAAAAACATTTAGCGCTGGAAAGAACCTATACTCAGTCAATACACACACGAGTACACACAATTCACTTACTCATGTACACACATACACATTCACTCACATTCGTCCCTTTAATGCTTTCACGTAGCGTCACACGCTGAGGTAGATAAGCCTAATTTATAGCTTGTGGAGTAGTGCAGTCCCCACAGTGCTTAGGTGTGGTAAACTAAGCTGAATCAACGGAGACTACAACAACAACCCTGACAGCAGGCTGGTCAATGAAACAGTACCAGGGATACAGAATCAATGTGGGTGTGTAGAAGAAAGCGAGAGATAGAGGGAGAGAAAGAGAGAGGGGGACGGAGAGAGAAGGAGAGCGCGAGAGAGAGAGGGAGAGAGGGAGAGTGAGAGAGAGAGAGAGAGAGAGAGAGACCGAGAGAGAGAGAGAGGGAGGGAGAGAGAGTGAGAGAGCTTAAAGAAACAAAAGGGCAGTGTTGAGTTAAGGCTTGAAAAGACACACACACTCCCACATGCATGCACTCAGTGATCCCCGTCTCCAGACTGGCACCCATGCAGACTTGGTGGCCACTGTTCTCCATGCCTCTGATTACTCGTGGCTCAGACCTCAGCAGGTGGAAGCTGGTGTGTGGGAAAACTCCAGGAGCAGCACCACCACCCACCGGAGCTCAGCAGCCTGCTTCCACACGGACCGTTCCTCCCGCAACAGAAAACAGTGCATATGCTCCATTATCGGCATGCTTGTGTGCTTGTATTAGTGGATTAGCATTTACGCGTGTGTGTGTGTTGTGTGTGTGTGTGTGCGCGTCATGAGTATGCGAGCGCTTGTGGGTCTCAGATGTGCTCCAAGATCCTGTTATTTACTCTCGTGGCTGAGTGCCAGTGGCCTGTTGGCATGGTAATGCGCCCCGATCTGTTTCCGGTTCGACGGGCCGTGTGTTCTTGGGTGTGTGTGTGCCTGTGTTTCTGTGTGTACCACCGTGTCTTTGGGCTGCAGTTCAAGTGCTTGCTATGCTAATTCCCGACCCGTGGCCTTGCCTTGCACATGTGTGTGGGCGTGCGCTTGTGCTTTCGTTTCGATTTGGTTCGCTCCACTGTTAACAGCTAGTTTGCTTGTGCCAGCTGCGGTGGACCCATTCCACTGTCTTTATCTGCGTAGATAGGTTGTATTCAAAGGACTGGCACAGCAGAGAGGTCTTCTGACTCCTATTTTCCTGTCCAGCAGGCAGGGGTGTGTGTGTGTGTGTGTGCCTGTGTCTGTGTGTGTTGTCGGGGGCCCCGTGATGGCTCTGTCAGATGTGAATGATCAGAGTAATCAGGTGGAACACTGCAGACAGCAGGATGAAGACACACCGGAGAGACTCGGCCCAAATATAGCCAGGATCAGCACACACCTCACACTGGGGGAGAGACTTCCCCGTGCGCATGCCTGCGTGTCTGTGTGTGTGTGTGTGTGTGTGTGTGTGTGTGTGTGTGTGTGTGGGAGAGAGAGACAGAGAGTGAGAGAGAGAGAGACACAGAGAGAGAGGGAGAGAGTGTTTACGCACACTAGCCTCATGATCCCGGGTCAGCCCAGGGACAGCCTCCAACCGGAGATGTGTTACGATAGTAACGGTGTCTCATGACGGAGAGACCTTGTGACGCGCTCGCCTTGTTCCGGCGCGTCCAGTCCGCGTCCACGCTCTGCCCTGCTCCCGTCCGGCTCCCCCTTAGTGCCGCGGCCACGGCCACGCTAGCGGGATGACCCAGCCATCGGCGTGGCGCTAACGCTCCCGCAGCGGGATGACCCAGCCATCGGCGTGGCGCTAACGCTCCCGCAGCGGGATGACCCAGCCATCGGCGTGGCGCTAACGCTCCCGCAGCGGGATGACCCAGCCATCGGCGTGGCGCTAACGCTCCCGCAGCGGGATGACCCAGCCATCGGCGTGGCGCTAACACTCCCGCAGAACGACTCGGCCTGAAATGGAGCCTGACATGTTGTTTAGCCCGCCTACCAGAACGGGTCGATCCGCTGAGCATACATTAAGTCTATGGGGCCGAGCGCCACGCGACGGACCTGCTCCGTTGATCTGCTTTCTGATCAACCACTGCTCAATGGGCATTTTATATGGACTCGTCTGCTTCAACCAATAGTTGCGCTGCGCCGGCACGAAAGATCGACACGAAATCGTACGGTCGTAATGACCACTGTGTGTGCAGGTCATGTCAAGATTAATTTCCAACCATGAATATTGGTTTAGCTGGTTATATTGAATTATGACCTCCCATAGGATTGGATAGCCTTATTTGCGCTCTCGTAGGCTGGTGTAGACAGACGTTTACCTGTCCCCTTTCCTGCGTCCCCCCCCTCACCTCTGTCGTCTGTGCCCCTCTCCTGAGAGCAGCCCGGCTCTAATTAAGGCTGGGGTCTCCGCTGGGACAGTCTTCCAGCGGAGCCGAGGAGAATGGCTCTAATTCCAGCTCTCAGAGTGGAGCTTTGACACACAATGGCCCTTGCAGCCTCTCTGCCCCCCGCAGATTCCCCAGTGAAAGCCCTCTCCTCAGGCAGCCTTTTAATAGGCCTCCCCTCGCCCTGCACACACACACACACCCCCCCCCCCCCCCACACACACACACACACACACACACACACACACACACACACACGGGCGTGACGCTCGTGCGCGCACTCACACGCACACTCACACACACACACACGCACACACACACACGCAAGGGCAAGCACACTCTTATGTACGTGTGGACACACACACACACACACACACACACACACACAAACAAAGATGATGGCCCCTTGTGTGTGTGTCTGTCACTTCTGCTGCAGCTCAGACAGCTCTCGTTCTTTGTGCCTGTTCCTCAGGCAATGGCAGTCAGACTACAGCCTTTTACCTCCACAGACATAGGAGAGGCAGCAGCTGCGCTAAGACCGGGACAGGCTATATTTGTTGGGAGGAGAGCGTTAAGTGCATTCAGTTCGGGACGGAAGGGTCTTATTCGCTCGTCCATTTTCTTTCAAAGTGTAGGTCCCGGTTTGAGCACACGCGAGCTTCGCCCCTAATTTATGCGGTGGCCTCAGAGGAAGGAGGCGCCTTTGACGTGGGGAGCTGCTCCTTTGCTCTCCCAGGGCTTGGGTTCGGTGTGTTGTGAATTGGCGGAGGCTCTTCCGCCCTGTGTGGGCATGTGTGATTAGGGCTGGCTGCCACTAAGCCCTGCCTTGTGAGCCCAGGGTATTGGAGGGATGTTGACGTGGTTTTGCTCTGAATGATAATTCTGCCTGTTGGACACAGTAGGGGTTGTTGTGCAACATCTTGGCACTGGCCCTCCCTCCTCCTCCTCCTCCTCCTCCTCCTCCTCCTCCTCCAGGACTCCTCTTCTTCCCCTCCTTCCCTCGCTCCTCTCTACCTCCTCCTGCCCTCCCTCCCTCCCTCGCTCCCTCCTTCCCTCTTGGATCGGAGGTGCTTCTACAGTACAAAGAGACAGTGTTTGGTGTGTATGTGTTTGTGTGTGTGAGAGAGAGAGACTGAGCGCGTCGGATGGAGGGAAGCGGCGAGCGTTGAGCGGCGAGGAGGGGAGGGAGGGGGGGGGGGGGGGGGGAGCGCTGCAGCCGTTATGTATTGATCAGTGGGACATGGCCGGGCAGGACACTGCCAGTTTGGGTGTTTGTTTGCGGGAGACGGATAGATGTTGTTTTCCTCTGTGCAGCCCGGTGTGTTTATTGCTCGTCTTCTCTCCACTAATGAACAGACCGGTTGAGGGCGTGCCTGGTCAGGACGGAGCAAGCCAACACAGTAGCCCTGCGTAATCTCTGACAGACCATAAGCTCATTGATCCACGGGGAGGGGGGAGGGGGGGGGGATTAATTTGCTCTAATGCAGGAAGGGGAGCTAACTTTTTTTCTGTTAGCCAACGTCAGACGCGAGCTGTGTTCAATTAGGACTCCTGGCCGAGGTAATATAGTGCGCTCGACAAGCCAGGCGGCACCGCTTGGCCCCCGTTAGACCCCAGCAGAGTAGTGGGCAGAAGTAGGGAGTCTGAGTCTGAGCGGGCGGGCGTGTCGTTTGGCCCCCGTTAGACCCCAGCAGAGTAGTGGGCAGACGTAGGGAGTCTGAGTCTGAGCGGGCGGGCGTGTCGTTTGGCCCCCGTTAGACCCCAGCAGAGTAGTGGGCAGACGTAGGGAGTCTGAGTCTGAGCGGGCGGGCGTGTCGTTTGGATCCCGTTCAAGTCGCTACGTCAGCGTAGCTGGGACACGGTGGTGGCACGCTCGGCTCTTCCTGCTGTGACGCTGGTTTACATCACCAGGGCGCGGCCCCTCGCCCCGGGTTACCCAGTGAATGGGTTACCCGATCGGTGCCTCACCTCCCAAACGTTGTCAGCGTTTGATTGTCCTGTTGAACACAGCACTGCAGTGCTCCTGAAGGACTGTACCGGTGCGTACAGTGTGTGACTGACCCTCTTTCTCTCTCATCCATTCATTCCATCTTTAGCAGAGCTCATATTTAGGTTTTGTGTGTGTGTGTGTGTGTGTGTGTGTGTGTGGGATTGATGAACAGAAATGCGTCATATGCACTTGGATGTCATTATTCACAGGGGAGTGCACTTGTTTACTGTTGGTGACATGTATTGTGTGCTCTGTTTATGCATGCTTTTCTTATGTAATCCATAATCCTTGTATTTGTGCCAATAGATGTTTGCGTCAAGGCTTGCATGTGCTTGTGTATGTGTGTGTGTGTGTGTGTGTGTGTGTGTGTGCATGTGTGTGTCTGTGTGTTTTGGTGTGGGTGGCTTTGTGTATGTGTCACTCTTTTGGATAAGATCAAGATCTGGCATTTACATCTCTATTCCTCTCTGTCTGTTTTTCTCTCGGTAAATTCAATTTCAAGTGAATTCAATGTGCTTTATTGGCATGACAGATTATACAGGAAATATTGCCAAAGCGTCACATAAGAACAATAATTAAACACTCTCTCTCTCTCTCTCTCTCTCTCTCTCTCTCTCTCTCTCTCTCTCTCTCTCTCTCTCTCTCTCTCTCTCTCTCTCTCTCTCTCTCTCTCTCTCTCTCTCTTTCCCAGGCTCAGGGCAGTGCAGGTAAGGAGGAGCAGGCAGGCAGACAGGTTGAGATGTGTCTGCCCCTGAGGGCGGTGGGCAGGGCCCGTTGTGGGGTGCGCCGCTGGGAAAGAACTGGCCAAGACAGCCGTGATGCATGGGTAAAGCCATAGAGGCCGTTTGGGCTTGTCAGAACCTCACCAGGCTAATCCGCTGCAGGTTGATCAACAGAGCTCCCACAACAGAACACCCACTGACTCGGGCTGCAGAGTGGGACCATGAAAGGCGATAGGCGCCGTGCGTGTGCTCCTTGCGTGCGTTGCTGTCCCTTTGTGATGTCGGGGTGTGTCCTTCACATGGATATTGGCCATTGTGACTCTTCCTGAAACCAACTACTCTTTGTACCTACATACACACAAGCACTATTAGCTGTCAGGTGTTAGCTGACTCAACGATTAAAGGGTGCATGTTTAATAGGCCTGCTGCTACTTGTCCCCTGCACACGCTCACTTTCTCTTATCTCTCTGTTGCACACACACACACACACACACACACACACAGTCCAATGAGAACTGACAGGTAAGCACCTTTAACTGAAGGTACTGGAATGCAGCCTGGTGCTGTGGCGCATTTAAAAGACCCACATCCAACTGATGCCCCCTTTTCATCCCCTTTCCTCCCCCTCCACTCCTCCCTGCCCAGACGACCTTATCCGTCCAGCACCATGGACTGAAACCAGCATGGGGAGGACCAGCCACTGACCTGAGAGCCGCCACGCCAGCCAAACTTAACCCTGCCGAGGGCCCACTGAGATTGATGTTGAAAAAGGAGTTGAAACAGAGAGTGAGTATGAATATTACACACCAATATGAATATATTCCACACAGGAATACACAAGGCATGAATACGTGACCGAGTCTTGAACCTCTGACTTAAGCCAAACTCTCCAGGCTCCCAACCTGCTTAATGGAGATTGGCATGAAACCAGGGATATGAAAATGGCTCTATTTCTATGCACAGAACAAAGAGAGGGCGCTGCCAGTAGAGGCCTTTTCAACTGGCATTTTCCCTTGCTGAGATATGCACTCTGCGCTAACGTTCGTGCGGTGGGATTACAATGAACTTTGTGTCGACAAAGTGCATATAAGGAAGGGAATAATGGTTCCTTGCAGTAAACGAGCAATTCTCTTGGCTTCCGGCAGTCAGCAGTTTTCTGAACTGTATAAACGTGGAAGGGTTATTTTAACTAACGGGATAGCATCTCTCCCAGAGAAAAGAACTAAAGTGCTCATTAGGAAAGGATTTGCCTCTCATTTTGCCTGTTGGTTAAATTGTTCCACTAATTTGAAGAGCCAAAAAGGACAGGCTACATCTTAACATGGGCCCATTCGTTCTCTGTCTACTCTCTTTCTGTCTGCAGCAACAATCCCTCGCCCCTTTTTCCTCTCTCTCTGTTTTACCTCGCTTTCAACTCTGTCCTCACAGCAGTGTGTGCCAACTAACTGTCAGTGTGGCGGTCCTTGATTTATGGATTTGATCAGACGGATATCACTATCTGCGTTTGTGTGTGTGTGTGCGTCTCTGTGTGTGTGTGTGTGTGACTATAACCCTATGACCGAGACCTCAAACGTTCCATTTTCTTCTTTCTTCTCAAGTGTTAAACATTCACACTGTAATTTTATTAGATTTACAATTAAACTTTTTCCGGACATTGTGTGGGTTTTTTGAGACATCAGAGGAAGATTTTACTCGAAGAATCACAGAGAGAAACCTTCGAGGCACCTTTCTACAATCGGAGCCTGTAATTGTAATTGCTGGTTTCCCCTCCGAGTTCTTGAGAGAGCGAGAAGGAGCGCAGGGTGATGTTTTTAAAGAATCTAATTGCTACCCTCCAATTTCAAAAGGGAGACACCGCAGACCAGATCTGAGAGAAGCAGACGGTTTGACGAGGATACAATGAGATCCGTGCGCGTATGTGTTGGGTTTGCGAACGAGGCCCATAAGACAAGCTGTCATCTTACAACCATCACTGGCGAGAGGGCCGCTGTGGAAATGGATCACAGTATTGTTTGCTGGTTTTTTCCTAAACGCTCACGACTATTACGGTACACCCATTCTGTCTGCTGCTCTCCATATGATTGACCTTAGCCCTCCGCTCCACACCATAGCTGAGCTCATTTGTTAGAGCTTTGGCTTTCTCTGTCCCCTGGGCTGGAACACACAAACCAACAACAAACACATTGTCCTTGGGTCCGCACTGAGTGAGAGCAAGAAGTGTGGTCAGGCCGTGTGAGTTGCATTTTGATGAGGCGACAATCCTAAGTCCTTACTAGTCTAAACCCAACCTAGCCTGACAGCACGCACCCTCCTGTTACACACAATACTCACACCACGGGAATGTGTCACTCCTGTGCGAGACAGGGGGACAGGGAGCGAGAAAAGGGGGGGAAGGGAAAAAGAAAGTAGAGAGGGAGGGACTACGTGGAGATGTGAGTTTTCAGGAGGTCCTGCCGAAAGCAAATGAAGGAGAGAACCTGTGTAAACGTTGTTACAGCAAGGATGCACCATGAATCTTAAAACACACAACCCCTGTTCAACTTAATACAGGGCCGAATACACAGCGTCAAATAAACTCTTTACAAAGTCCTCACACAGACACTGAAGAGGCTGATCTATACAATGATTGTGGTGTGTGTGTGTGTGTGTGAGAGAAATAAAGTGTGTAATGTGACCATCAGATAGACTGTCTCCCTAAAGATGGTGTCATCTATTAAAGTTTAACAGTGAACAATGACTCAAGGGAGAGCCTATTAAATACCACTACGTCTGCTAAAGTAATGGCAACATGGATCACAGTAATAAGCAGACGACAGTGTGTGTGTGTGTGTGAGTAGTAGACGAAGGGGCGCAAGGCGATTAGTGAGATTGTCATTTTTCACTCTGCAGATTAATTATTGTCCAGTCAGGAAATCCTAAACTGGAGAGAAATAGCCTGCACCCAGCTCCTAATGTACCCTCTTTTGCACATTTCCAGAGTGATCGCTAGACCACTGCAATAGAATATGTTTATGCGTGTGTAGCGTGCTCAATGAGTTTACCCTCTGCTAGTGCGTGTGTGTGTGTTTGTGTTTGTTATTGGCACTGAGCTTGGGGCTTAGATCTTAAGCCCAGAGCAGTAGTTTGTCCAGATGTTCGTCTCCGCCGCAACAAACGACTTTGGAAACTTTCCCACGTGATATGTGAAGTGGTCTCAAACTTCAACACAGCCCAAATCTAAAAATACCCAGGCAGCTTTCCTTATCATGCAACAGGCGCTCACTACTTTGATTCTAGACTCGCGGCCACGGCGCCAAAACCAACCATACCCCAGTTGTGCTTCAAGGGCCCTGAGGTACTAGTACTAACTGCACTGATATCTTACTATCAAATGGTTCCGCTTCAATGAAGTTCCAAACAAGAGGTTCTGTGCAGTAATATTTTATTTCAACTATACATGCCGTGTTAAAAAAAAAAAATATATCAACAAAGAAATGTCCTGAAACAAAGACCATAATTATTATTTACACATTCACAGTACAACTTTACATCATATCTACACGCTCAAATACTCTGGAGAACGTACGTACAGCTGGGGCCTGTCACCGCCCCGCTGCACTGTAATCAAAACAAAAGAAACAGGTCGACAAATTCTGGTTCACATAAACAGAGCTCTGACTGAAAGATAAAGGCTTCAATTGAGATTGCAACAGAAAGACCCCGTTCATATTGCAATGTACAAGGCAGTTGAGCATAGCCGGTCTGTGACAAACTGTGTGTGTGTGTGTGAGATTAAACACTGGTTAGATGACTGGCAGCCAAGTCTTTACATACAATCATATCTCGTAAACAAAATGTGGCTTTGGGCTTATAAACAGGCAATGAACACCTCATGGATTAAACGTTGCACCCAAATAAATGTATTTTATGACTAAGAGAGATAATACACCGACCACTGTTCCTATCCACAAAACCGTCGGGGGGAATTATAGATTATGTATTTCCAGTGGCCAGGCCTAGAAAGGCTTTTGTTGGAGCACGGTGTTGATCATTTGATCTGGAGTGACAAGGACAAAGGAGTGCCGTCATGAGCTCCGCTGACTAATGCCAGCCCGTCTACATCCCTTTGTCGTGAAACTACATTCACTGCATGACACCTCTGTGCGGCAAATTAGCACCCTTCTAAAACACGATGGGAGATCATCAATTTGTGTTCAAAATGAACGGTTTCTTTTTCTTTTACGTTCGTAGTGTTCTATTTTTTTGTTGTCGATTGAACTCAAATACGTCACGAAATGTATTACATTTTCAGACTGCAGTTTATTTTGGGGGGGGGGGGGGGGGGGGGGGTGGTTCCTTTGCAAACATACATCTAGCAAATATTCAGTCATGAAATTGCTATTACGTATGGCAACAACATATCCAGGACCAATTGAAATTTCCAATATTATATCGTTCGTCATTGGATAAGGCACACAATGCACGAATTCAGGTTCACTTCCCTAAAAATATTTCTATTCGATCGTATTTACATGATCTTGTCATTCCCAGCATGACTTGTTAGGACACATCAGTAAATGTGGCTGACGGTGATTGTACAGTGGCCACACACAGGGAACATGGCATCCAGAACCAGCGCGGCAGAGAACACAAGCCAGCAGGGTGACAGTGACTTCAGGGACTGATGTCGGGCCAGTTTAACGATGGGCTTCCAAAGGCTCCAACATGCGAGATGCTTCTAGATCTGTTTACAGGAGCCGGGAGTCATTGAACCTCTCAAAGCCGAGCAGCAGGCTCTTTACTCGCGTCGTTTCAACGTGGATATTGGCAAATTATGTTTTATAAAAAGGTTTTCGTATATGGGACCAAACACAAACAGCAAAACTAAGGCAAAGCCAGTATGTTCAAAATCCATACCAATATAAGAAATGTGACATTTTCCCCATGACACCATTGCTACATTGAGAAAAGGGTCTCTTGAGCCTTTTCTATTATTCCTAGTAAGAGTCCGATGGGGTGAAAGGAGATTTCAGTCCAGGGCAGAGGAGCAGGGCTCCAGCAGGGCTTTGACCTGCTGTACCACAGAACCAGAGGGTCTTAGGGCCTTTGGACAATAACACACACCCCAAACACAAAGACACGCTGAGACAATCTCACACCGTGAGACATCCCCAAGCTGTAGGAACATGGATTTGAGTTGGGAGGCCAAAACACACATGATGAACGGTTTCATTTCAAACTCAGGAGCAGAAATGTATTTTGCAATATATCCCAATGAGTTATGAAGAGTCCTGGCTCTAGCCGGCAGCCAGCAGCTCCCTCTCCACCCGGCCCGGACACACAGAGAGCGGCTGCACATTCGCATGCTGCTGGCCACCCTAGAGCATGTTTTCATGGTGGTTTACTAAACGGGACTGACGCGAGCCGAGATGACTTTCAGTGTGGCGGGTCCAACAAGGTGCACCTTGACGAATGGGCATTGCTCTGATAAGAGAGCATGTGGGGTGTGTGTGTGTGTGTGTGCTGGCTGTGCACAGCACTTCCCTAGAACCCCTCCACACACACACACACACACACACACACACACAGCACTGGCTGTGGTGGAAACGGTCACTGTTAGCGTCTTGCCTTGTTTAGTCTCACTTCCGTAGGGCAATATGTGTACCCCGCTTAGTCTGTCTCGCCTCCATTCCCCTCTCCTCCAGCAGAATCCCAACAGGCCTCTCTGTACAGTTCACATTAGCGGGAGGACAGCCCAGTGGCGTTGACAAATGAGACCCATTCTTCAAGTATTCCATTGTGTCAGAGCCCGTCCCATACACACACACACACAGGCTGGCCCACACGGTAAAGCACCTACAACAAAACACACATACTCACTCACTCTCTCTCTCTCTCACACACACTCACACACACACACACACACACACACAGGCCCCACTTCTTTACACTCCCCACTTACTGACATGGGTTGGAGAAGGGAGACACAAGGAGAAAACCAGCCCTGCACAGTATCTTTGGCCACGTGCGGCTCTCCCTTTTTTAAGTGTGAATGGATGTGCGCATCGTTTGGTGGGGAGGCGGGCCTCAACGCGCCCACACCCCCTCACCGGGCCCCTCTGTGGCCCTCACGACCCCACAGTCAAGAGTCTAGTCTCAGGAGCGCGCCCCAAAAGTGTCCGTGCTCGACTAGTAGCTGTACTTGCTGACCACCCTCATCTGTGAAGTCTGTGGAGGGAAGCCGTTGGGCTTGGGGGGGACGTCCGGCTTTAGGGACGGGGTCCGTTTCAAGCCCGTGCGGGGGAGGGAGCCGTGCCCGCTGTAACTGCTCTGTCGGGACATGGAGGGGTGGGGCGAGTGCAAGGCTCCGCCGTGGGAGTCCAGTCTGGAGGGGGGCGTGGGGGGCATGTAGCCCCCCCCGGTTCATACTGTGCTGGCGGGACACAGACACCCCCATGGCCACGCCGTTGGGCGAGGTGGAGAGGGAGAGCCTCTGGGAGGCGCTCCGGTGGAGGTGGTAGCCCCCCCGCTGCCTCTCCAGGGTGCCCCCCATGCCCATGCTGCCCGTGGGCGTGGTGGGGGATGAGGGCATGGGCACGTCCACCCGCTTGGTGGGGCTGTGCCTGGGCAGGGAGGAGGAGGGCGAGTACAGGGAGGCCTCTCGGCTGGGCACCTTGGGGGGCATTTCGCTCAGTGCCTCCATGGGCTCCAGCATCAGATGCTGCCTGGCGCGGGGCCCCGGGCCCTCCTGCAGGATGGCCTTGGGGTCGGGGCCCGGCTCGTTGAGGTGCTTCAGCAGGTCGTTCAGCGTGTTCCGGGCGTCCACCGACCTCTTCTGCTCCTTGCGGCCGCCTTTGGAGTGCGGCGGCGCCTCGGCGTTCTTCGGCTTCTTGTCCAAGGAGCGCGGGGGGGTGTGCTCGGGGTTGCCGTGGCCACCAAAGTCGTGCGTGGCGTTGGGCAGCACCACGGCGCTGGGGATGTGGGAGTGGCCCAGGGCCGGGTAGCCATGGTGGGCCGTGGCGTGGGGCGGCGGAGGGGAGGAGGGCAGGAACTGGGGGCTCTTGGCCGTGGAGTTGGACTCCTTGCGGGAGGCGTTGGCCTTGCCGTGGGCCCTCTCCCACTGGTTCTTGATGGGCTGCAGGCCCTTCTGCTGCAGCACCGGGGTGGACTCCGGCGTGGGCAGGGCCGCCAGCTCCGGAGGCTGGCAGCCGTCCCGCAGGATCATGGTCTTGGTCTCACCGTTGGGCGTGTTCAGGTCCTTGCCGTTGCTCAGCAGGTTGGTGTAGAGCTTAGGCGAGTCCATGTTGTGCTGGTACTCCTGGGGACACAAAAACCAGAGAGAAGCTGTGAGCGTTAGCACGCGGAACATGACGACAACAGGCACCGGGGAGCGTCTATTCATAGCCCCATCCCGCTGGCGGGGCTGAGCTCATCGTGACAGTTTGTTTACCTTCACGGGGCTGTCGAAGAGGCCGTTGAGCTTGGCAAAGCTCCCCGTGGAGTCGGAGCAGGAGGGGGCCGACTCGGCGTCTTTGAGCACGCGCCGCGGCTTGCGGAGGAAGGAGTCCCGGTAACAGAAGACCACCAGGCCGGCGAGCAGCGCCCCCAGCAGGAAGGCGGCGAGCACGCACGAGATGAGGATGTTCATGTGGACCATCTGGTTGGCCTCGCCCGCCTGGATTTCCCACACGCCTACGGACAGACCGCCGAAGGGTTAACTCACTGACAAGAGCCGCTCAGCGTGCTCCTCACTGCACTTCCTCAGCAGCTGTGTATACGTGTGTGTGTGTGTGTGTGTGTGTGTATGCAGGTGTGCGTGTAAAGTCAAGCATGCACAGGTATCTGCCTTTACCCCCCCAAGGGTAGCCTGTCAACTGTGAGCCAAATTCCCACAGTCAAGCGTGGGTGGGAATCTGGTTTCAGATTTGCCTACATATTTCGAGTTCAAAACAATGTCTCAACAAGAAACATGGTGGTAAATGGCAGACGTTGTTAAGGTCCAATGTCCACAGTAGTCAGGCAGTTCCTCTACAAGAAGTAGCACTATGTTAGTTTAAAGAGGAAGAGCTGGAGCCAGGTTGGACTTATTTTGCCATTCTATTCACCAGATAGGGGGTTAGGAGAGAGCTGAAATAGAAAATGTGCACCGTCTCCCGAAATGTCAACCATGCATTTTCCAGCGCGCGGGTCGTGGGGTGTGGAGTTGGCCCTCTGGGTCCTGGAGTTGCCTCTAGACCGGAGGTTTGTTAGTAACCACAGAGAGGGAGTTAGTCATCTACAGAGCAGCAGAGACAGAGGTGTCCAGGCAGGGTGAGGGAGCGAGAACACCAAGGCCAATGATCTACCGCTCCGGCTAATCGGTTACTACAGCCAGGGTTAAAGCATCTCTACTGGCAGAGAGAGCCGTTAGGACCCAAAGACAGAATATCTGAAGAGAGCGGTTAAAAATTTAAATAACTGGGAAAAAGGAAGAAACTTATGGAAAAAGACAGGTTCACCATGTAAAACAAATATTGAAACAAACTAAATCTATAATGCATGACAACAAAAATGTGACTGAAAATAAAATCATAAGAAATAAAAAGAACCTGCCATACAAACTGATGGAAACCCTTATAGCTGCCTTGTGTGTGTACAGTACTTGTGTTTGAGAGAGAAAAAGTGAATGTGTGTTTAAAACATTATAGCTTCATTCTGTGTGTGTTTATGTGTAAGAAAAAGAGGGAGAGAGAAAGACAGAGAGAGCACGTGTGTGTAAACGTGTCTTAAGTGCGTGCGTTTATGTTGTGGTGCCTTGGGTGTCAGTGCGCGCTCTGGGCAGGCAGGCAGCTATCAGGCAGGGCTCCATGCAGTGAGCTGGCTGTCTCCCTGTGGGCCTTACCCTGTGGGCCCCCTGGGAGAGACTCTAAAGAATGGGAGGTGGTTGGGTCATCCTGCCGCACAAAGCCTGAGCCGGTGAGCTCTGGAGCGGGCCCAGATTCAAGCCCCGGGTTGGGGCTCTGAGTGGGAATGAATACTGAGGGGGCTATGGGC